>CM076572.1:754792750-755347795 GCA_034641835.2 Pinus albicaulis | reverse complement strand
GTTGTATAATCTTCCTCCTTTCTTTGGAAGAAAAATGGTGTGGTAATTTTCTGTCGAAAAGGTAGTGGATATATCTTCCTTCTGATAGTCGGTGATAGAGATGGAAAGAAATATTTTTCATACGGAAAAAGAATCCTCGATGGCGATTGTTATCACTCGGGTTCCTAGAAGTTGTGTAAGAGGAAAGTATACCCGAGGTAACCACAAACCAACCTTCAGATGCAGAATCTAGCCAATCTGCATCCAGAGAGGGTTCTCTCTTTATAATTTATCTTTGTTCTTAGAAGGTTTTAGCCTAGTTATAGATCCAAGAGTTTGTTTTGGAAAATGGTGGAATCCACAAACTAAGGGCAAGGTTGAAAGTTTTCAGTCCATTGGGCTATGGAGTCAAAAGGATGGCTTTACTGGATTTCTATTCTACACACAGGATGGCTTTACAGGGCAAGGTAGTTAGACAAAGAACAATCCTTAAAATTTAAAGTGGATGGGATGATTTTGAAGGGATGAAAGGCAGCTAAGAATCTTTCACCATGTTCAAAAGAAAGAAATGAGATGATTACAAACAAAGAGCAATGAAGAATTCTTTGTTATAGTAATCAACAATGATTAAATTAGCGAAGCAGGAGTATTTAAGAATTCATGCTTATAACTAATTCAGAAGAAAACATCAAGAATAATTACATTTGAAAACATAGTACAATTAAGCAAATTCTGTTTCAATCCTTTATGTAAAACTATTAGGAAACGGATATGATGATAGTATAAACTAACCTTTCAAGTTTCAAACACAAGGGTTGGAAAACTTATTGAAGCTGTAGTCCAACACATGAATCCTATGACAAGTCCGATTGGCCCAAACGTCATCTAGTAAGCCACCAGAAGTAAATTTGTCAGCTTTTATTAGAAAACCTCAATGTTACGACAGAGAATAGAATCCACCTGTTACTCTCTTTGAGGTTTATTTACTCCCTGAAATAAATCTAACAATCTTATATCTTAACTGATGAAAATAAGTGACTTAAAGCATATTTACAAACAAACAAGACACACATGGTCTCGTAAATAGAATAATGGGTAACGGCTGATGTGTTGTTCCTTTCTTCATGGACGTGCTAGCGATAAGTGCTTAAAATAGGACTCTGTGCTGTCCCTTGCGTATTTCTTTGACTTGTTGAATACTCTTTCTTCTCACGGATACTCTTTAACCTTTCATCGTACTCTTTCATCGTCTTTATTTTTACCATTTACTTGATAAGTAAAGGTAAATCTAAATACGAAAACAACTTTTAGAAACAGAACTTCCGGCATTTCCTTCCACCATTGATCATCTGGTATCATAGTTCTTACGAGTTTCCTTATGATTCTTGCTTTAGGTAAGTTTCATATAAAGTGGGATCATTCGGAAATAGATACTTTATTTCATGCTCCCGATGAAAATATAAATACCTCACCTTATCATAAATACTCTTCCCGATTTAATTTTGCGAGGTTGATGGTGGTAGAACCCACGGTACAATATCTTGGCATGAGCTTTATTCTTATGAGTGGGCTTCTAAGTCCATTATTTGATCCTCTGTGAGCATAGGACTTGGTAATCCACTATCCAACAAAGCTTGAAACTTCTCTCTGAAAATGTTAATATCAACCAAAATGTCTGTACATTTCCTCTCTAAATTCTGCATGAAAGTTCTCTTGATGAAAACTCTCTTTGCTTCAAAAGTTTACTTTGTCATGTCAATTCCTAGCAATGCAAGGCTGACAGTTTTGTTCCCGGAATTCAAAAATTGAATGAGCTGCTGAGCTGCTCGATATCTTAATTCATAGTTTCTTTCTTCTTCTTGTGCAATCTTGACTAACTTTCATTTTTGCTCAAAAATAGCTTGAATGGAGGGCCAAATACCCTTTATTAGTTCAATGATGTTACCCCAAAGAATATCATTTATTTCGTTCAGAGGCTTTTCCAATGAAAGATCTTTTTCCAAAGCCTGAACCAATTTTTCCAATCTTTTTATCTCCCTGATGTTGTCAGCAGCTGTCTTTTTAGAAGTGTCATATTTTTCCTCCACTTTTGCCAATTGTAATTTTGTTTGTTGGAGCTCTGTGACCTTTAGCTGCAAACTCTCCATCTGTTTTATTAAGTCCTCAGAAATCAAGCCAGAAGTATTTACCTGAGATGGTTGTTCCTGCTGTCCTGTAGTTGTAGTACCTGTTGTTGAAGTCTGCTTGATAATTTCCTGTTCCTGCAATGCTTTTTCCAACTCTTTCTCTGTTTCATTTAGTCGCTCTGTCATATTCAAGAGCAACTCCATCATTTCTTCCCGTGAATTTCCTTTTATAACTTCCTGTGTCTGAGGGTGCCTCGAGGCTGGTAGTTTCAGCTGTTTTCTGAGTGCAGCTATATCATCCTCTTTCTTTTTTACCAATGCCTCAATACCTTTAATGTCTTTGGGATTGTGACCCAAACCAATGATGATTTCTTCTAGAGACTTTATTCTATTATCCTTGGCCTGTGAGGAGGCCCTCTCAATCTTCAATTGTGCAGTAGTATTATTCAAGGAATCTTGCAGCGTTAAAGCTGCCATGGCTTTTTTGGTGAGAGTAGAATAAACCATTTCCCCTGTTTGTCTATGAAGCTCTATCTGATCCAGGGGATGGATATCTTTTACTAAAACTTCAAAATTTGATCTGATGTAATCTGCTGCTGAAGTTGGCTTTGGTACCTTTGCTTTGAAGTGGCTCATTAGCATTTTACCTTGTGAAAGATCAAATGCAGACATCAGCCTTTGCTGATTATGAGGAGCCATCTTCATATACTGATCGTATACCTTCATTTTCAATGGATCATTCTTTGTTTTGATATTAATGACGGTTTTCTTAATGTCTCCAGTATCTGTCTTTGGCGGTCTGAAAGAAGATACTTCAGTGCTTAATTGCTTTTTTATCCCTTTCTGGCTTATGTTTGTTTCACTTGCTGTACCTGTTTGCTGACTATCCTCCCTACCATCATCAAATACTTCATCTATAATTTCTACATCTGGAGGTGGATCAGACTTGTGTTTTTTAGCTTGATAAACTTGTGGGGCTCCTTTTGAAAGTGTGGTATCTGGAGCTAGCCTCTTTTTTCCTATTTCCACATTCAGTGGAGTTTGCATCTCTGGAACTTGGATTTGCTTTGCTGGTGTGGGAGAAGCCTGAGATGGTTCTGGTGTTTTGGAACTCTGTGGTTTTTCTGCCATGACCAAGGTTTCAATAACCTGAACTACAGGTTCTTTTCCTTTACCCTTGGGTTCTGCTGCTACTGATGGACTGTTTTCCTGTAACGCTTGCTGTAGAGTGGTTGCTGAAGATGTGCCAATGTAGGGTACCCGCATTTGATCATATGTTTCTAGGTCAAAATTCTTCTCAACATCTTTCATAAGTTTATTCAATTTGTCAGCTCCACTTTCCTCTTCAACAAGAGTTCCTTCAACCCATTCATCTTGATTTGCATATTGTTCTAAACCAGGAATTTTGTGGTGTATATAGGGAGATGACTTATTCTTTAATCTTTTTTCACAAATGAAACCAAAGGGGTCATAACGGACCCAACGGAAAGATGTCTGGAACTTTCTCTCTAATAAAATTTCTGCTTCTCTCTCAGCTTCCCTAGAATTGCAAATGAAAGGACCTAACTGGCTTTTGATCCTTAACTGTGCTTTCTTCTTTACATTGCAGAAATGGATCACATCTGAATTATTCATCTGTCTAAAGTATTCCAAAGCAAAAATTCTCATTGGTACATATCTGGGTAACTTGAATGGACGTAATTCACATCCATAAATCCCGATGACTGTATGGTTTTGGTACAAGTACCAATCCCCAACTTTATAACTCTTTGATAATTGCAAGGTCTTTCTAATTTCAGTACTGAGTCTGGGGGGAGAAATTCCTGTTAACAGAGTTGTGGCAGGTTGTACAAATTGATCAATGAATTCTGAATAGGAGTAGGGAGAATCAGAGGAAAAATGAATGATGGGGGACCAAAAAATGACAGACCTGGGATTACCCTTAGCATCAAGTTTCTGAACAGGGAAGGGGAACCTGTCTGACTGATAATAGATCATGAGATGATAGATAACTGAGGAGTACTTGAAAACTTTTTCATTATCTAGCTTTAAGAATTGATCATGGATTTTGTTGGCAATGAAGGAAGCATAATCATACTTAATCTCAGGAGGCTGCCCAGGGGTAAAGATGGATAGCAAAGCCAAAGTTATCTCGTCTACATACTCACTTGTATTGAATCCTAGGACAAAGGATATTATGTTAACAACTAGCCTTCCCAATGTATTGAAATAGTAAAAACCATAGGGGGGAGCCCCTTTTGGCTGATGCTCAGGTAGCATGAAATACTGACACATGGATTTTAATTTCTATGGGGTTAACTGTCTAGTTTTCTCAATCAATCCCTCCATGGATAATGGTGCTAATTCTTGCTCTGGCTCAAAGTGTAACATAGCATTGATAGCCTGAGGTGTGATAGGAAATAGAACACTTTGATCAGGAGTTAAGACAGCTCTCTATGCAGGATCATAGTTTGCATGATAGTAATGAATGATTTCAGGGAAAATGTGGACTGAAGGAATAAGATACCTTGGGAGATTGGATTCCCATAACCCTATAAGGTCTTGCCCTTTTGAGAATTCGTCTCTGCAGCGACAGAAGCTCAATCGGGGACTTTCATCGAAACCCAGGTCTTTTATTTGGAAATATTCATCTATCAGAGGTAGATAGTCCAATTCCCGATGAGGAGCATTCAAGGGAGTGATATTCAGAGCTGTGGGGACCTCCATTTTGGTTCTTGTGGATTCAAAATGGAGGTTTTCGTTTTACTTACAGACCGGACGGGATTTCTGAAAATGGAGGAAATTGAAACAATTTGCAGGTTTGGGGAGCAAATTCACAGGTTTAAAATCTTCAGGGAGGGCTCAGCGATGCTTTTTAACTACTTTTTCAGAGAAAAAACAAAGGAAACTAAGCTTGACTTGCAGTCGGGGCGTAAAATGATAAATACCTGTATTTTAGACGGAAACTTGTTCTTTAACAGGTAATGAGCAATGGCGGGGACGTCTTCAACACGGGCGTAGCAGAATTTTGGGGCGAAATGGTTAATTACAGCAGAAATTTTGAAAATCGCAGCGGGAGCAACGTTCTTCTCTGAATAGTGAAAATGAATAAAAAAACACGAAAAAATGGTTTATTTACAAGTTAAAAGGCTTTTTGTTTTTTTTCGAGGTGTGACGTCATGGTGGTACGGGATGACGTGTGTCGAGTCAAGCGGTAAGTGGTAAGCGGGAAATGCCCGCACCACTTTTGGTCGAGGGCGGTATTAATCGCGGGGGGAGCGATTCCACAGAGCAGTTTCCACGTGGAAGTCTGACTTTTCAAAAAC
Source organism: Pinus albicaulis (assembly GCA_034641835.2). NCBI lineage: Eukaryota > Viridiplantae > Streptophyta > Pinopsida > Pinales > Pinaceae > Pinus > Pinus albicaulis. The sequence goes on along the minus strand of CM076572.1, from coordinate 755,342,364 downwards.
CGCCCATCCCCCGCTGGTTAACATGCTGGAAAGGGATGGGCAGCGGGATTAACGATAACCGTTGATCAACGAATGGGCGATCCAACGGCTGAAGGGATGGGGAACATGCGGCGATTTCAAAGGTGGGCCCGCCGGGTCTTTAAAAGGTTTTAATGCGAAATCTAATCACTCCGGGGAAGTGTTAATAGGCGGAGAAGGTTGTTAATTAGTCCAAATAACTAATTAATCCCAGGTATATAATGAAATAGGTTGCGGCGGAGTTGGCTAGGTGGAATGCCACGTGGACGGACCACGGTGGCACAAGGCTTTTCGCAAAGTTTATTGATATGTTTTGGTATTAAACATACTTATAGTATGTCTAAAGTTTTTTTATATATATTTTTATTATATGATGAATTAATAAATACAATTATTTCACCATAAGGGCGGGATTAATGTTATAAAGATATATTTCACCAAAGGGTTTATAAGGCGGGGTTTTATTTTCAATGTGCGGGGATATAATACTTTGGTAAAACATTATAATAAAGGGGTTTTTGGGGTATATATAAAAAAGGGAGTTATATACTTAGGAAAGGGTATTTTACTAGGGAGTTAATATAGTAGAATTAAATGTTAATATGGCAAAGGACAAGGAAAATCAAAACATCTTTGTACATCTAAGAAAGTGATAACTTGTGAAGTAAATTGCAACATTTTATCTTCAACACTTAAACTTAGAATAACAAGTTATTTTGAGGAATTTTTATGGAATGTTGTATCAGTTTCCTAAGTAAAATAGGATTTTACTTAGGAAAAAGTTAAAAATGGAAGATAACAATGGTGAATTATTTCAAGTGCTTAGGTCTTTTTGATCATTTAGGCCGAGGGTCCGGTCCCTCCAGAAGTCAAGGAAATGCCTTGAGCCCCTTTGATCTCAAATTACCTTAATACTTTTGGGGAAATTAGTAAAACTCTTGAGGGGAAAAAATGATGAGGGAGGTTAATGAATTTGACTTTGCTTGCTGTGATTTTTCAGTGTATTTCCTGCTTTAGTACTTGTGATGAAAGTAAATGATTAACCAACATGTAGCAACACCATTCATCAGATAACACTTTGCAGCACCATCTACCTACCCTATCTACTTAACACTACCATTTTGTCTTCTTTATTAGGGTGCATTTAGACTTGCAAACCCTGATCAATCTTTTCTTTTTACATGATGAATCTATCTATTTCTACCCTTATTACATCCAAAGGCTCAGATTAAGCTGTTGAGCACCTTTTATTTACTCTACCTATCTACTTATCTGCCAAGATTAAACTGTTTGGCTAGATATTTATTCTCTAATCTATAACATGAAATTGAAATATGACTAAGCCAAGTTTAAGCAGTTTGACTTATTCATGAATTGTGGCAAAAGTTTCACAAGCTGTACACAATTGATTTATTACAACAGAGTAAAAAGTAGTGGCATTTGGATTTGCACACTTTCCTTGGTCTATTTTTTGCTTGGGGTTCATTTCTTTCTCTTTTCGACCATTTTTATTCTTTTTACCCTTTGATCTTTCTTTTAGGGTATACCCTCTTTACATTTTTTAAATTTTTTGATTTTTTTTGGTTTTCAAGAATATGGAACACCTTTGCTCAAGTAAGAAGGTTTGAACATATTCCATACTTCCATCAATACAATCATGAAAGATGAAACCTATTGATAATAGGAGGCTAACACCGGCTCCACTGGGGATGGCTTTTCCTCGTGGAAAGTCAAGGACCACAGGCTTGATGCCTCAAAATGTCTTCAACCGAAAGTATGAAATCTTCTCTTCTCGGTAGCTTTATTTTACATATGATAGTGAAACTTTTGGAACTTAGGGCCTTCACTTCAAGCCTAATTCAAGAAGTCACCATCCAATCCAAACTGCATTAACAAAATAAAACAAGAAAACAATATATTATGTACAAGTTAGAAACATTAAAACATTTAGCAATTGATCAAAATAATGCTTAAGCATTCGACCATTGACCGGTCCTCTTCAACTTCGAATTGTCCAAGTCCTTCAAAAAGTAAGTGTTATTTCGCAAGGCATGAATGATATAAGGCCCTTTCCACAAGAAATCAAACTTTCCATGTTTCCCTTTTTCTTCTCTTCTAGAATCCTATCTTAGGACCTTGTCCTCTAACCGAAAATCCTCTGCTTTAGTCCTTTTATCAAACATTTTCTTTAGCTTCTCTCGTAAGACTCATGGATCTGCATACTCTTCTCCGGTTTGTTTCGTGGATTGTTCGATTAATTCTTCTTTGAATGTCATTTGCCTCACTTGAGCCTCCGAAGTAATTTCATGACAGAGATTCCTAAAGATGATGGGAATTCGTCTGCATCATAAACTAACTCATATGGACTAGTCCCAATGGATTTCTTGGTTGTAAGTCTCCGTTCGCCCATAATGTATCGTCGCCTTTATGCCAGTTTTTATTTTCCTCCTAAACAATTTCTTAATGATATTGATCAAACTCTTATTGAGATTTCGTTAGTCCATTACCCTGTGTGGGCTAGGGTCGTTGAATGCACTAAAGTAATATGATATTTATGGCGTAAACTAATCATTTTCTTCGATTTAAATGCGTTGTTATTGTTCTGTTATAATCTTTTCCGGACAAACAATCTTGAAAGTATGTTGGTTTCTAGAAACCCCATGGATTACGTAATCATTGGATCGTCTACATGGGATGGCTTCAACTATCTATGTGAAGCATTAGCTCAGAGGCGAAAATCCATTCATGTTTCCCCCTCGAAGAAGGGGGTGAATTTCTCCAATAAAATCTAATCCTATTGTTGAAAGGGTCTTTTCTGTGGAAACTGTCTTAAAGGCAAGAGGTAACAACTTTTACCGCTCAACATCCGGGACATTTGTGGCAACTTGTTACAAATTTCTTTACACGTAAAATAATGTTGGCCGCAAAAGCAAGCCCTTAAGATCTGTCTACAGATTTCCGCAGAGATGTCCTCCACAATCTCCCGCATGAAATCTATTAAGCACTTTATCAAGCCATCTTTTAAGAGACAATTCAACAAGATTCCTTCATGATTTTTCCAAAATAAAGCATCGTCTAAAATACAATATTTCAAAGATGTCATTTTTAAAAATCTTTTACTGTCTCCGGGATAACCTCGAGGAGCTATGTGTTTAATAAAACATGAATTATATCGTTGCATCAGGGTGAATCTAAGAAAGCTGGATTGACCAGAGTCGCCATCTCCGCTCAAGTATCTGGGCCTATCGATGTCTAAGGCTTGGCAATTGGTTTCTCATATAAGTTGTGCTAAACCTTGGCCTTTTATCAGCTTGGTTGGCTTAATCTCAATATCATTCCAAAATGGTAGCTATCCACTTACCTCTTCGCTTACCTTCAATGCCATCTTGAGTCAAAATATCTTAACTATCGCATTGTGTACATATGCTATCACATGAGAATATAATATGTAAACTCAGTCTTTTTGATTGCTTTTACCAAATGCAAAAGCCTCGTTTTTCCATAATATTGTATTTTTAGAGATGCATCCCCGGTTGTTTTGGCTTAAAAATGCTATTGGCTTTTCACACTTTGGTCATCTTTTTGAAGTAAACAACAAGAAATAAAGATGTTCAAGCAAAATGAAAAATAATAAAGTCTCTATCAAATTTAGGATCATTTAATCAAAAATCCTTGTTAAAGCCATTTTAATTTCGAATGATTGTTTGGTTTCTACAAATTCAGTCAATGCTTGAATTCTTTCCTCAACATGTTAGTCAATAATCTAAGAGCTCACATAGACTAGAAATAAATCTTCTCAAGAAGTTGATTTTTCCTATAAATGCTTGTAATTATTTTATGTTTTATGGGGTATTTGCAAAATTGCTTGAATTCTTTCTCGGATCAATCCTAATGCCATCTTTAGAAATGATATGCCTAAAAGCTTCTTCCAAACCAAACAATGACTTCTTAGGGTTTAAAGAAATTCCATATTTTCCAGATTTTATAAATACTTGCCTTAGGTGATCTAAATGTTCTTGATCTCGTTTTAGAAAAAACAATAAATCATCTAAGTAAATAAATCCGTAAAATCATGTATCTTTAGCAAAAGCAATGTCCATCGCTCTTGAAATGGCTCCTGTGATTCTTGAGCCTAAATGGCATTTACATATTTAAACGCGATTCCCATGGTGTGGTAAATGCCGTTTTTATCCCGATCAATGATGAACCGTAATCACAAATTTCAAAACCATCCAAGTAATGATATTCTCGAAGATCCTACTACCCTTGCACGTGGTCCATTTTCTACAGAGATAGTTGTCTTTTAAAGAAACTTTATTCAAATTTCTTAAGTCGATACACAAATTAATTTCTCCCTGCCTTTTTCCTTGTTGGTACCAAAGTTAGAAACCTATTCGAAAATCGATAGAGCTATAATCCTCAGCTTCAAACATTCTTTTGATTTCCTTTTCAATTGAGGGTAATAAAACAAGGATTAATTCTTAGCTTTTGTTTAAAAGGCTTCTGTCCTGTTTCAAAGGTATAGTATGTTGAATGATGGATGTATCATAAGATTTGAGGTCTTCATAACCTGTGCAAAAACATCTCAAATTCTTTAATAGTTCAACATATTTCACCTTTTGTTCTTTTGGGAGGGATTCTGACAACTTTAACTATTTTGGGATGTTCGTGTTCCTAAGTTGCATTCTTCCATATCAGCCTTAATGTTCCATTTTAGGCCCGAATGGAATATCATTTGAGTCGATTAGATCTTCCAAAGGTGTTAATCCTTTGGGTAATTGATTATCTTTTAAATTGATGATTTCGTTTCATCTATGATCTCATCAAATTCCATTTGTTTCAAATTTTGTGAAGTATCTTTTTCAAGAATGGTTGGATGCGCATATGAATTGCATTTTCTCTTGAAATTTTATTTTTTGTTCTTTTCGGATTAAATTCATCAACGCTATGTTCTTCATCTATATTACGCTTAGAAACTCATTCTCAAGTGTCAAAATTATTGATTTGATTGTTATTCACAACACTTCAAGCAATTCAAAAGATTGTCCGGTATTGTAGTTCGTGCCTAATCTCACTGAAACTGATGATTAGGATCAAATGCAACTTGCATGTACTAGAAAACATTGCTAAACTCGTGGAGCATGCAAGTTTTGTTTCCTGGGAATCTTGGCAAGTTGGGTTTGTAAAAATGTGTTGAGAATTCTACAATCGCTTCGTATTGTTTCGCCTCATGTCTTTTTACAGTAATATCTCTCCTTTAATCTGGCTTGATGATTAGTTCGTAGTCACCTATGATTGATACCCTAATGCCTCCTAACTTTGACATGCTTTGGCCCTAATAAAGAGCTTCATACTCGGCCATGTTGTTAGTGCATTTGAAATTTAACCCATAAGCATGACCCTCTGCATGATTGTTCTCCACATTGTGTAACCAAACCCCAAATTCGCCCCTAGTCCGTTTACCGAGCCATCAAACTCTAAATGCCATAGAATTTCATGTTCATAATCTTCATCAATTGTTTTAACGTATTTTTTGACAAGAGCTAGTTGTTTAGTTTTTTCTATTTCTTGGTCATCCGGTGTTTCTTTGTTTTCGCAGATTTGTTCAATTTTAACAAGGGTTTTGTTGCTTATGGATTTACTGAGCTTCTTATTTCAAGAGGAAGATCCGACTCAAAGATTTAGATAGGGCCAAAAGAATCCATGTCGAATGTACAGACTAAACAGTGGTGCTTTGTGCTTCTCATGGCTACTCACTCAAGTACTTCATCAAAGCCTCTATAATCTTTTTGTATCGACCAAATACCGAAATAGGTTGCATAAGACATGTCTAAGTTGAATAGATCCTCCAAGTTTAGCACCCCAAGACCTAGACAATAACATACCATATTTAGGTGGAATATCAAGAACTACTATGTCCATTAAAACAGTATCTCCTAGCAAAGGTATTAGACCAAAGTGACACACAGACTTAATTAAACCTAAACATTTTACCCGACCTGAATCAAATGAAAACAAATCTTCAGATTTGTCCGGTAATATCTAGATTCAATCTTTCCACACGCTTTTGGCATCAAATTGTGAGATGCTCCTAATCAAGCATTGCATTATGGAGTATCTTGTCGTGAACATTCAGGCTTACATAAAATGGAGGGAGTTCCCTCCACCTCTCGGGGTTTGCCATTAACCTCAGGGCCAAAAAGAAGTTTCGTCGATCATCATAATTTGTTATCGAATCATCCAATCCAAGAATGTTACTGTTTAAAGACTTGGAAATATGACTCCTATAGACATCATGTTTAGCCACAATTCCGATAAAGGAACAAATGATCTTGGAGTTTGCCTATTTCAGCCTCTAGATTAAAAGGTTTTTTCCGTTTGAGCTTTAGTGTTTACGCTTGGGTTTTCCGTTTATTGGGTCTTCAATGTTTTTCTCTTTTTCATGAATGAAGCTTTGTTTTGAAGATGTTTCTAGACTAACTTTCTACTATTTCTTCTACAATTCCTACATGAGATGTATTGATTGTTGTTTGTTGATTGGTTGGTTGTCGAGACATCTTCAATTTTTGGATTTGAAAATCGGGAGTTATCCTGTGCAAAATTTGTATTTGGGGAATGTTTTGTAGCTGGTGGGGAATATTTTGTATTGGGGGAATGTTGGTGGCTGTGGGGAATATTTTGTTTACCTTTGACATTTTGTTTTGTGTTTTCTTCTGCCATTTTTCTCCTCGGTACATCTATCCGTCTACTTCTCAAGTTGTACCGTTTATGAACCTCGTAGATTCGCCGTGTCATAGCCTTCTTGAAATCAAAAGTCTCACCTCGAATGAGTTTGGAATGTTTCAAGGATATGATTCTCTTGATCATCCCTGGATAGGAAGACTTCTCCGGTTCATCTTTGTCCTCATTAACATTGTTTATTTCTACATCTTCTCGTAGGTTCTTCCTTCGAGGTTGAACCTTCAACAAAGTTTTCTTGGAAAGGTATTCAATGTTTTCGATTGGGTGGACATTCTTTCCAATATTTTGGTTCGATTCCTCCTAAAGTTTGGGTTTTTGCAATATTCGGTTAATGAGAAGACTTTCTTTCAATGGTTTCCACTCATTACCTAATATTTCCATACCTTTAATGATTACATCCAACTTTCTTTCAAAAGTCAAGGTTCTTCATTCATGGCATTCTTCTCTCTCGCCCTAGCTCGGCTCGCTTTTTCTATCGTATTTGCTTCTACACTCACCACTATGCTTTGCATTTCCTCTAGTGTTTGTGAGCTCTTTTCCCTAAGGGAATAAGCTATGCACGGAAAGTCAAAACCATCCGGAAATTTGACCACGTTATTAGGTGGGGGCCTTAGGTTTAGAGGAACTCGCATTATATGATTCATTGAATCTTATGATGTAATCTTGTACGGCTTACTTGGTCTTCTTCTTAATTTTTCAAATTCGAAAGGACTGACAGATCCTTCTTTTTCTCCCATCCGTTCAAAAATGCCTCTATACAAAGCTTCTAGATCGCACATAGAAATTCAGAGCTCCTTAAACCAAGTTCTAACTTCTCCCGTAAGACTCTCACATAAAAATTCTCATACTTGACATTATCGTATCAATCTCATAAAACTCAAAGTAACTGTCATTCTTTGGTGTGTTGTTGAGTCAGTAGGTACCGATCCGTCAAAAGGTGTGATCTTACTTTGGTAGTCCTTGCAGTAAGCCGGAGGGTTAGTCGTGGTGAATCAGAAGGGGCATATCGATTAGCTATCGGAAGATAAAGTGGAGGACAGGAGGCAATGGCCTTAGTATGAGGAGAAGGTGGTCTCATGGGAGGAGATGGAGGTCTAACAAAGAGGGAGATGGAGGTCTAATGGTGTGTGTTTGAAAGTGACCGAGCTCTCGAGATGTCATGACACAAAATGTTTGAGCTTTCTTCAAAGGTTTGCTCAGATCGAATGGAGTTATGCAATTCTCTCGTCAAGACGATGCAACAACTGTATTGCAAATCTTCAAAGAACAAAGGATCCGGAATTAATCTAGATAATTCGGGCCTCGTAAAATTCACAAACAAAGATGTTTCAAATCGTGCATCAAAAGGAATGTCATCAATATAAATACTCTTCACAGACAAGATGCGCATCTAGAGAGTGGTCTAGAACTAACTCGTACTCTCCCCCGACTTCCCTTCTTCGAACTTTCGACTCTTGTCTTCTAAGAACTTAGGACTCCGTATTTGGATTTTCAGTTGTGGTGGTGGATCGGGGTCGTGGCTTGACCTAGTATGTCGAATCCTTTCAAGCTGCCGCTTTAGACTATGTGTTTTTGGATTTTGGGTTTTAATTGAAAAATAATACAACTTCTACAAATTCTTTAAGAAATAATGATATGTGATTAAGATTTCCTCAAAGATTTGTTTAAACTAGAGAATCCGATTGAAAACTGAAAACTAAGATTCAACATATAAGCTAAATCGTAGATAGACCGAAACAACATTTATTTACTTTTGCATTCCGCAGAGCAAAAGCAATTTCCAAAGGCCACCGTCGATCTTCGATCTCCGTCTATAGCTTATATTTGAACAATACTAACAAGTAAAATTGATTCGCCCAAGATGGTCGCCACTATGTTATCACTCGTGTTTTCCTAGTTGTGTAAGAGGAAAGTATACCCGAGGTAACTAATAAACCAACTTTTTAGATGCAAGAGACCTAAAGCATCCGTATCCAGAGAGGGCTTTCTTATGATTTATCTTTGTTTTTGAAAGGTTTTAGGCTAGTTATGTATTCAAAGTTTGTTTTTGGAAAATGGTGGAATCTACAAACTAAGGGCAAGGTTGAGAGTTTTGTCCATTGGGCTATGGAGTCAAAGGATGGCTTTACCGGATTTCTATTCTACACAAGATGGTATTGCAGGAAAGATAGCTAGACAGAACAATCCTAAAATTTAAAGTGGTGGGATGATTCTGAAGGGATGAAAGGCAATTAAGAAATCTTTCTCTACCATGTTCAAAAGAGTTAAGGAAATGACTACAAACAAAGAGCAATGAAGAATTCGTGTTATAGTAATCAAACAAATGTTTAAATTAGCGACAGAGCATTTAAGAATTCATGTTTATAGCTAATTTAGAAGAAAACATTAAGAACAATCACATTTGAAAACAGAGTACAATTAAGCAACTCGTTTTAAACCTTTATGCAAATTATTCAGACATGGATATGATGGTATTATAAACTAACATAAAATTTCGCATGTAGAAGCACTTATCAACCGTAGGGTCCAACAAGCATGAATCAAGAACAAGTCCAAGTGTTTTCAATCTTCATCCAATAGCTACAAGTAAATTTCTCCAAAAGCTTTTATTCAAAATCTCAATGTTACGGAAGAAAGAATAGAATCCACCTCAACACTCTCTTTGAGGGTTTATTTATACACAAAATAATCCTAACAATTCTAATAATTATCTTAGCCAATAATCTATATCGACTAAAGCATATTTATTAAAACAAACAAGAGACAAAATGGTCTCGTAAATAGAATAATGGGTAACTACTGATGTGTTGTTCCTTTCTTCATGGACGTGCTAGAGATAAGTGCTTAAAATAGACTCGTGCTGTTCCTTTGCGTATTTCTTTGACTTGTTGAATACTTTTCTCGCTGAGGCTCTTTAACCTTTCTTCTATCCGATACTCTTTCATCCGTCTTTCTCGTTTTACCATTGTCGAGAAAGATAAAATCTCATCCTCGAAACAACTTTTGGCGTAACTTCCCGCATTTCCTTCCCACCATCGATCATCCGGTATCATAGTTCTTATGAGTTTCCTTAAAGTTTCATCTCGTCTTAGTTTATAAAAAGTGTCTGCTCGGAAATAGATACTTTATTTCATGCCCGCATGAAATAGATTCCTCACTTTATCATAAATACTTTTCCCAAATCTGGTAATGCAGTTCCGATGAGCTAGTAGAACCTACAATTACTTTCTTAGCATGAGCTTTTATCCTTTCTCTCTCAGGTTTCCAAGTCTACTATTTGATCCTCTCCGTGAGCATGGGGCTTACAATCCACTCGGCTCCCAAAGAAAGCTGAAACTTCTCTCTCGAAAACGTTGATATCAACCAAAATGTCCGTACACTTTCTTTCTAGATTTTGCAGGCGAGTCCTCTCAGGAAAAAATCTCTTTGCTTCCAAAATCGCACTGTCTCGTCAGGTCAATTCCTAACAATGCAAGCCGTTGTTTTGTTCCGGAATTGGAAAATTTAGCAACAGCCACTGGCCCGCCTGCCCTCGCTTAATTCATGTCCGGTTTTATTTATTTCTTCTTGTGCTATCTCGACTAACCATTTTGCTCAAAATAGCTTGAATGGAGGGCCAAATATCTTCTATTAATTCAATGATGTTGCACCAAAGAATATCATTTATTTCGTTCGAGGCTTTTCCAAAGGAAAGATCTTTTGCAAAGCCTCAACCAATTTTTCCAATCTTTTTATTTCCCCGAGGTTGTCAAGAAATACTTTTTTGGATGTGTTGCCATTTTTTCCTCCAATTTTGTTAATTGCAATTTTGTTTCCGGAGCTCATGGACCTTAGCTTCAAACTTTCCATCTCATGACTAAACTCTCGAATTCAAATTAGAAATATTCACCGAGATGGTTTTTGTTCCCGTCATTCCGTAGTTGTAGTACTCCGTTAAGCTGAAGTCTCCGTTTGATAATTTCCTCGTTCCCCGCAATGCTTTTTCCAACTCTTTCTTCCTCGTTTCATTTAGTCGCTTCTCCGTCACATTCAAGAGCAACTCCATCATTTCTTCCCCGTGAATTTCCTTTTATAACTTCCTGTGTCTCCAGGGTGCCTCGAGGTCGGTAGTTTCACCGTTTTCTCGAGTGCAGCTATATCATCCTCTTTCTTTTTTACCAATGCCTCAATACCTTTAATGTCTTTGGGATTGTGACCCAAACCAATGATGATCTCTTCTAGAGACTTTATTCTATTATCCTGGCTCGTGAGGAGGCCCTCTCAATCTTCAACCTGCAAGAGGTATTATTCAAGAATCTTTGCAGCCGTTAAAGCTGCCATGGCTTTGGTGGTGAGAGTAGAATAAACCATTTCCCCTGCTTGTCTACAGTAGCTCTATCCGATCCAGGGATGGATATCTTTTGCTAAAACTTCAAATTTGATCCTCGATGTAACTGGGCCGCCTGCTGGCTTTTGGCACTTTGCTTTGAAGTGGCTCATTAGCATTTTACCTTGTGAAAGATCAGCGTAACACGCCTTTGCTGATTATGAGGAGCCATATCTTCATATACCGATCGTATACCTTCTACTTAAATGGATCATTCTTTGTTTTGATATTAATGAAGGTTCCTTTGATGTCTCCAAGATTCTGCTTGCTGTCCGAAAGAAGATACTGTAGTTGCTTAATTGCTTTTGTGTATCCCTTCTCGCCTATGTTTGTTTCACTTGTCGTGCTCGTTTATTTACTCACTCCCTACCATCATCAAATACTTCATCTATAATTTCACATCCGGAGGTGGATCAGACTTGTGTTTTTTAGCTTCGATAAACTTGTGGGGCTCCTTTTGGAAGGTGGTATCCGGAGCTAGCCTCTTTTTCCCTATTTCCACATTCATGGAGATTGCATCTCCGGAACTTGATTTGCTTTGCCGGTGTGGGAGAAGCCCGAGATGGTTCTCGTGTTTTGGAACTCCGTGGTTTTTCTCGCCATGACCAAGGTTTCAATAACTCGAACTACGTGTTCTTTTCCTTACCCTTGGGTTCTCACGTTTACCGATGGACTGCTTTTCCGTAACGCTTGTCAGAGAGTGGTCGTCGAAGATGTGCCAATGTAGGTACCGTATTTGATCACATGTTTCTAGGTCAAAATTCTTCTCAACATCTTTCATAAGTTTATTCAATTTGTCAAATGACTTTCCTCTTCAACAAGAGTTCCTTCAACCCATTCATCTTGATTTGCATATTGTTCTAAACCAGGAATTTTGTGGTGTATATAGGAGATGACTTATTCTTTAATCTTTTTTCACAATGAAACCAAAGCTGTCAGTAAGGGACCCAACGCAAAGATGTCCTGAACTTTCTCTCTAATAAAAAGTTCTCGCTTCTCTCTCGCCCTTTCCTGCACTGTAAAATGAAAGACCTAACCGGATTTTGATCTCAATCGTGCTTTTCGACATTGCGTAAATGGATCACATCCAATTTATTCATCCGTATAAAGTATTCCAAAGCAAAAATTTTCATTGGTACATATCTCGGGTAACTTGAATGGACGTAATTCACATCCATAAATCCCCGGAGGATCGTATGGCTTCGGGTGGCTGCGCCAATCCCCAACTTTATAACTCTTTGATAATTGCAAGGTCTTTCTAATTCTTTAAGATCGAGTCTGGGGAGAAATTCCGTTAACAGTTGGTAAGGTGTTTTACAACCGATCAATGAATTCCCCGAATAGGAGTAGGAGAATCAGAGGAAAAATGAATGATGGGGGACCAAAAACGATGTACCGGGATTACCCTTAGCATCAAGTTTCGAACAGGAAGGGAACTCGTCTGACCGATAATAGATCATGAGATGATAGATAACCTAGAGGAGTACTTGAAAACTTTTCGCATCTACTAAGAATTGATCAAGTGGATTTTGTTGGCAATGAAGGAAGCATAATCATACTTAACTTCGTGAGGCCGCCTGGGGTAAAGATGGATAGCAAAGCCAAAGTTATCCGGTCTACATACTCACTCGGTATTGAATCTCAGGGACAAAGGATATTATGTTAACAACTAGCCTTCCCAATGTATCGAAATAGTAAAAACCATAGGGGAGCCCCTTTGGCCGATGCTCAGTAGCATGAAATACTCGACACATGGATTTTAATTTCTTCCGGTTAACTGGCCTGGTTTTTCTCTAATCAATCCCTCCATGGATAATGGTAAAGCACTCTTGCTTCCGGCTCAAAGTGTAACATAGCATTGATAGCCCGAGTGTGATAGGAAATAGAACACTTTGATCGGGGATAACATTGTACTCTCTTGCAGGATCAGGTTTTCGTATGACGTCAAATATCAGAATGATTTCTAGGAAAAATGTGGATTCAAGGAATAAGATACCTTGGGAGATTGGATTCCCATAACCTCATAATACCTTGCTCCTTTTTGAGAATTCGTCTTCAAGATGCAGGTTAATCTGTGGACTTTCATCGAAACCTGTGTCTTTTATTTGGAAATCTTCATCTATCGAGGTAGATAGTCCAATTCCCGATGAGGAGCATTCCACTGAGTGATATTTAGAGTCGAGTTGACCTCCATTTTGGTTCTTGTGGATTCAAAATGGAGGTTTTCGCTTTTTCTTAGCTGCATCGGATGGGATATCGGCTGAAAAGGAGGAAATTCGAAACAATTTGCAGTTTTTTTGGGGGCAATTTCACGTGTTTAAAAATTCCCGTGAGCGACCCGCGAATGATTTTTAACTATCTTTCGTTTAAAAACAAAGAACCGAGTTTTTCGTGGTACTGGGCGAAATGATAAATAATTGCTTAGATCATAAATTGGTTCTTTGATGTGTAATGAGCAATTTTATAGGACGTTTTTCATTTATGGGCGCAGTTAGACTTTGGGGTTAAAATGGTCAATCATTAGCTATAAATTTAAAATTCCATGTGGAGCAACGCTTCTTCTCGTAATAATGAAAATAACTAAAACACCTAAAAATGGCTTATTCCGCGTTAAAAAGGTTTTTTGTTTTTTTCAGATGTGACGCCATGGTAGTATGGGATGACGTAGTACACAGCAGGCGGTGGCTGGAAGTGCTCGCGACCGCTTTTGGCTGAGGGCGATAATCGCCGGGGGAGCGACCTACGCAGCAATTTTTGCCACGTGGAAGTCTGACTTAAAATCCCATCCCCCGCCGTTAACATGCTGGCAGAGTGCGCTGATTAATAAATAACCGCGATCAACAAATGCGACCTAACGGTCAAGGGATGGGGAACATGCGATGGGTTGATAAAGGGGTCTATTTCAAGTTTAAAAGGTTTTTAATGTATAATCTAATCACCCCTGGGAAATGTTAATAGGCGGAGAAGGTTGTTAATTAGTCCGAATGATTAATTAATCCTAGGTATATAATGAAATAGGTTGCGTTTGTTGGCTAGGGTGGAATGCCACGTGACCTGACCACTGGCACAAGGCTTTTCGCAAATTTTATTGATATGTTTTGGTATTAAACATACTTATAGTATGTCTAAAGTTTTTATATATATTTTTATTATATGATGAATGAATTAATACAATTTATTCATCATAGGGGTTGATTTATGTATAATGCTATAGTTTTAACCAAAGGGCTTACAGAAGCTAGGGTGTTTATTTTTAATGTGCGGGAATATATACTTTGGTAAACATTATAATAAATGGGTTTTGGGGATATTTATAGAAAAGGAGTTATATACTTAGGAAAAGGGATTTTACTAGGATTTAATATAGTAGAATTAAATGTTAAGTATGGTAGTGACAAGGAAAATCAAACATCTTTGTACATCTAAGAAAGTGATAACTTATGAAGTAAATTGCAACATTTTATCTTCAACACTAAAACTTAGAATAACAAATTATTTTGAGGAATTTTTTATGGAATTTATCAGCTTCCTAAGTAAAATAGGATTTTACTTAGGAAAAGTTAAAGATGGAAGATAACAATGATGAATTATTTCAAGTGCTTAGGTCTTTTGATCATTAGCTCTAGGTCTCCATCTTAAGTCAAGGAAATGCTTCCTGAGCCCTTTGATCTCAAATAACCTTAGTACTTTTGGGGAAATTAGTAAAACTCTTGAGGGGGAAAAAATGATGAGGAGGTTAATGAATTTGACTTTGCTTGTCGTGATTTTCAAAGGTTGTATTTCCGCTTTAGTACTTGTGATGAAAGTAAATGATTAACCAATATGTAGCATCACTATTCATCGATAACACTTTGCGTACCATCTACCTACCCTATCTACTTAACACTACCATTTTCTTCTTTATTAGTAAGTGCATTTAGACTGTAAACCTCTTTTCAATCTTTCCTTTTTACATGATAAATCTATCTATTTATACCCTATTACATCCAAGGGCCTGCATTAAACTCGTTGAGCACCTTTTTTATTCACTTCTTACCTAGCTACTTATCTACCAAGATTAAACTGCTTGGCTAGATATTTATTCTCTAATCTATAACATGAAATTGTTATGAGTGTGTCAAGCTTAAACGCTTGATTTATTCATGAAGTGTGGCAAAAATTTCACAAGCCGCACACAATTGATTTATTACAACGTATAAAAAGTAGTGGCATTTGGATTTGCACACTTTCCTTGGTCTATTTTTTGCTCGGGGTTCATTTCTTTCTCTTTTTGACCATTTTTATTCTTTTTTTAATTTTCGATCTTTCTTTTAGGTATAATTCCCTCTTTACATTTTTTTAAATTTTTTGGATTTTTTTTTTTTTGGTTTTCAAGAATATGGAACACCTTTGCTCAAGTAAGAAGGTTTGAACATATTCCATACTTCCATCAAGACAATCATGAAAGATGAAACCTATTGATATAGGAGGCTAATAATCGCTCCACTTGGGGATGGCTTTTCCTTGTGGAAAGTCAAGAACAAGAAAGCCTGTTTCAAAATGTCTTCAAACTCAGCATGAAATCTTCCCTCCTCTCGGTAGCTTTATTTTACATATATAGCGTGAAACTTTTGGAAATTTAGGCCTTCACTTCTCGCTTCAATTCCAAGAAGTCACCATCCAATCCAACCGCATTAACAAAAATAAAACAAGAAAACAATATATTATGTACAAGTTAGAAACATTAAAACATTCTTAGTAAATTGATCAAAATTAATGTTACATTCACCATTGACCTGTCCTTCTTCAACTTCTCAATTGTCCAAGTCCTTCAAAAGTAAGTGTTACTTCGCAAGGCATGAATGATATAAGGCCCCTTCCACAAGAAATCAAATCCTCTCCATGTTTCCCTTTTCTTCTCTTTCTAGAATCCCATCTTAGACCTTGTCCTCTAACCTAAAATCCTCTCATTTTAGTCCTTTTATCAAACATTTTCTTTAGCTTTTCCCCGTAAGACTTGTGATCTTTGCAGTATACCTCTTCTCCTCATTTGTTTCAGTGGATTGTTTGATTAATTTCTTCTTTGAATGTCATTTGGTCACTTGAGCCTCAAGTAATTTCATGATTGTGGATTCCTAAAGATGATGGGAATCTTGCTTCCTGCATTCATAAACTAACCTACATGGACTAGTCCCAAATGGATTTCTTGGTTGTAAGTCCTGCCCCGCCCATAATGCACGCGCTCATGCCGCTTTATTTTCCTCCAACAATTTCTTAATGATATTGATCAAACTCTTATTGGAGGATTCTCGCTTAGTCCATTACCCCGGGGTAATAGGGCCGTTGAATGGCCTAAAGTAATATGATATTTATGGCGTTAAAACTAATCATTTTCTTTGATTTAAATGCAAAGAAGATTGTCTCCGTTATAATCTTTCGGGATGTACTCAAATCTTGAAAGTATGTTGGTTTCTAGAAACCCTATGATTACAGAATCATCGGGATCGTCTACATGGGATGGCTTCAATCCATTTGGTGAAATAGTCTCGTAGTGGCTAAAATCCATCTATGTTTCCCCCGAAGAAGGGGGGTGAATTTCTCCAATAAAATCTAATCCCCATTGTTGAAAGGGTCTTTCCGTGGAAACTGTTTGTGCTGCGAGGTAACAATCCTCTTCTTTTTACCTCAAATATCCGATATCTGTGGCAACTTGTTACAAATTTCTTTACATCGAAAAAATAATGTTGGCTAAGAAAAGCTACCCTTAAGATCTTGTCTGCAGTGATTTCCGTAGAGATGTCCTCCACAATCTCCGCATGTATTCATTAAGCACTTTATCGCCTTCATCTTTTAAGAGACAATTCAACAAGATTCCTTCATTTTTTCCAAAATAAAGTACTGCCTAAAATACAATATTTCAAAGATGTCATTTTTAAAAATCTTTGCTTGGTTCTGGACAACCCTGGAGGAGAGCTATAAAGCGATTAAAACATGAATTATATCGTGTACTGGGGTGAATCTAAGAAAGCTCTCATCATCCGAGGAGTCGCCATCTCCGCTCGTTATCCGCCCATCGATGTTCAAGGCTTGCAATCGGTTTCGTCATGTTGTGCTAAACCTTGGCCTTTTATCGCCTTTGGTTGGCTTAATCTCAATATCATATTCCAAAATGGTGGGGCCCATCTTCTACTCCGTTTACTCCCCCTTCAATGCTATCCTTGAGTCAAAATATCTTTTAACTCACACGTAGATTAGGCACATATGCTATCACATGAGAATATAATATGTAAACTCGAAATCTTTGATTGCTTTTACCAATGCAAAAAAGCCGTTTTTCCATAATATTAGCATTTTTAGAGATGCATCCTCGCGTTTTACTAAAAAATGCTTATTGGCTTTTCACACCCTTGGTCATATTTCTTTGAAGTAAACAATTGCGTTAACAAGATGTTCTACAAAATGAAAAAATAATAAAGTCTCTATCAAATTCTAGACTGGCCGAATCGGTGTCCTTGTTAGCCATTTTAATTTCCTCGAATGATTGTTTGGCTTCATGCTCCGCTCAATGCTTGAATCTTTCCTCAACATGTTAGTCATCAATCTAAGTAACTCTCGCTAGACTAGAAATAAATCTTCTCAAGAAGTTGATTTTTCCTATAAATGTTTGCATCATTTTATGCTTCCTGGGTATTTGCAAATTGTTTTGAATTTTCCCTGATCAATCCTAATGCCATCTTTAGAAATGATATGCCCTAAAAGCTCTTCCAAACCAAACAATGACTTCTTAGGTTTAAAGAAATTCCATATTTTCTCAGATTTTATAAATACTTGCCTTTAGGTGATCTAAATGTTCTTGATCCGTTTTAGAAAACAACAAATCATCTAAGTAAAATAAACTGTAAAATCATGTATTCTTTAGCAAAGCAATGTCCATTGCTCTTGAAATGTAGTTCCCCGCATTCTTGAGCCCAAATGGCATTTTTACATATTTAAACGAATTTCATGGTGTGGTAATGTCGCTTTATCTCATCAATGATGAACCAATCGTTGTACCCCGAAATCCATCCAAGAATGATATTCTCGAAGATCCTACTACCCTTTATGTATCGTGGTCCATTTTCTACAGAGGATAGTTGTCTTTTAAAGAAAACTTTGTATTCAAATTTCTTAAGTCGACACATACTAATTTCTCCTGCTCTTTTCCTTGTTGGTGTACTGTGTTAGAAACCCATTCTAAAATCATAGGAGCTATAATCCCTCGCTTCAAACATTCTTTTGATTTCCTTTTTCAATTGAGGGTAATAAAAATGATTAATTCCTCCTGTTTTTTTGTTTAAAAGGTTTCTCCGGGTCTCGTTTCAAAGGTATAGTATGTTGAATGATGGATGTATCATAAGATTTGAGGTTCCCATAACTCCGTGCAAAAACATCCTCAAATTTTTTAATAGTTCAACATATTTCACCTTTTGTTCTTTTGGGAGGGATTTGGACAACTTAACCTATTTTGGGATGTTCGGGTGTTCCTAAGTTGCATTCTTCCATATCACTTTGGGTCAGTTCCATTTAGGTCCGAATGGAATATCATTTGAGCTCTAATAGATCTTCCAAAGGTGTTAATCCTTTGGGTAATTGATTATCTTTTAAATCGATGATTGCTTTCATCTTATGATCTCATCAAATTCCATTTGTTTCAAATTTTGCATGTCTTTTCAAAGGAATGTGGTTGGATGCAAGATATGAATCGTGATTTTCTCCTTGAAATTTCTATTTTTTGTTCTTTTTCGATTAAATTCATCACCAGCTATGTCTTCATCTATAATATGCTTAGAAAACTCATTCTCAAGTGTCAAAAATTATTGATTTGATTGTTATTCACAAATACTTGCCAATTCAAAAGATTGTCTCGGTATTGCAGTCTGTGCCTAATCTCACCGAAAACCGATGATTAGGGATCAAAGCAGCACCGATGTACTAGAAAACATTGCTAAACTCTGTGAGTATGCAAGTTTTGTTTTAACTTGGCAAGTTGGGCTTGTAAAATGTGTTGGAGAATCTCTACAATCAGTTTCTGTGATTGTTTCGCCCTTAAGGTTCTTTGTTGCACATTCTCCTTTAATCTCGTTGGATGATTTAGTTCGCAGTCACCTATGATTGGATACCCCACGTTCTAACTTCGACATGTTTAAGCTTCCCATTAAAGAGTGCCCATATCAACATGTTGTTAGTGCATTTGAAATTTAACCTATAAGCATGACCTCTCGCATGATTGTTCTCTACATTGTGTAACCAAACCTGGGCCTTCCCTGTTTCTAGTTCTGTTTTTACTCTGAGCTATCAAACTTCTAAATGCCAGAATTTCATGTTCATAATCTTCATCAATCGTTGAATTATTTTTGGATGTGAGCTAGTTGTTTAGTTTTTTCCGTGTATTTCTTGTCATCCTCCATGTTTCTTTGTTTTCAGAGATTTGTCTGAATTTTAATGTTGGTTTTGTTTATAGATTTTACTGAGCTTCTATTTCAAGAGGGAAGATCCGACTCTATCATCGTATAAAATAAAAGAATCCATGTCGAATGTATTTAATAAACAAAGAAGTTTTTCGTGCTTTTATGGTTACTCACTAAGTAATTTCATCAAAGTTTCTCTATATAATCTTTTAGTCAATTAAATACCGAAATAGTTGCATAAGACATGTCTAGTTGAATAGATCTCTCCAAGCTTAGCACCTCAAGACCTGCATTAAATAACATACTATACTAGTGGAATATCAAAGAATTACTATGTCCATTAAAACAATATCTTAGCAGTATTAGACCAAAGTGACACACGTATCTTTAATTAAACCTAAACATTTTACTCGACCGGAATCAAATGAAAACAAATCTTTGCACGGCTCCGGTAATATCTAGATTCAATCTTTCCATTGGTCGCTTTGGCATCAAATTGTGAGATGCTCCGTAATCAAGCATTGCATTATGGAGTATCTTGTCAGTGGAATATCTGTGTTACATAAAATGGAGGAGTTCCCTCCACTTTCCGTTTGCCATTAACCTCAAAATGGCCAAAAAGAAGTTTGGGTCGATTATCAAGAATGCTTTACCGAATCATCCAATCCAAGAATGTTAATGTTTAAAGACTTGGAAATATGACTCCTATAGACATCATGTTTAGCCAATTTCATAAAGGAACAATTATCTTGAGTTTGCCTATTTCAAATTTTCAGATTAAAAGGTTTTTCCCTTGCTTGAGCTTTAGTGTTTTTGCATGTATTGGTTCGTTTATTGGGTCTTCAATGTTTTTCTTTCATGAATGAAGTTTTGTTTTGAAGATGTTTCGTGACTAATCTCTACTATTTTCTTCTACACCTTACATGAGGAGATGTATTGGATTGTTGTTTGTTGATTGGTTGGTTGTCGTAGACATCTTCAATTTTTGGATTTGAAAACTGGGAGTTATCCTAGGCAAATTTGTATTCGGGGAATGTTTTGTACAAGGGGAATATTTTGTGGCCAGGGGGAATGTTTTGTACGAGGGAATATTTCATACCTTTGACATTTTGTTTTGTGGTTTTCTCGTTTATTTTTCCGGTACATCTATCCGTCTATTTCAAGTTGTACCTGCTTTTATGAACCTCGTAGATTGTCAAAATAAGCAGCCTTCTTTGAAATCAAAAGTCTCACCGAATGAGTTCGAATGCTCTGCTGATATGATTCGATCATCCCGTATTGTGAAGACTTTCGGTTCATCTTCGTCCTCATTAACATTGTTTATTTCATCTTCTAGAGGTTCTTCCGAGGTTGAACTTCAACAAAGTTTTCTTTGGAAAGGTGGTCTAATGTTTTGACTGTGGACATTCTTTCCAATATTTTGCTCCGGGATTCCTCCTAAAGTTTGGGTTTCTTTGCAACATTCTCAAGCTATCAAGAGAAGACTTTCTTTCAATGGTTTCCACTCCGTCACCTAATATTTCCATACCTTTAATGATCATATCCAAATTTCTTCTTCAAAAATATTGAAGGTTCTTTATTCAGGCATTTCTTTCTTCTTCTAGCTCTTTGTTCGTTTTGTTGATTGCTTCTTACACTCACCACCATGCTTGCATTTCTGTGTTGTAGGAGCCTCTTTTCCCTAAGGAATAAGTTATACCTGAGTCAAAACCATCCTGAAATTCACCAATACGTTATTAGGTGGGGGCCTTAGGTTTAGAGAACTGCATTATATGGATTCATTGAATCTTATGATGTAATCTTGTACTTGGTTTACTTGGTCTTCTCTTAATTTTTCAAATTCGAAAGGATTCGGAGAGTGATCCTCTTTTCTCCCATCCGTTCAAAAATTCCCTATACAAAGCTTCTTAGATCAAAGAATACATCGTTCGGTGAGAGCCCTAAACCAAGTTCTAACTTCTCCAAGAAGATCAGACAAAATTCCTCATACTTGACATATCGTATCAATCTCATAAAACTCAAAGTAATCATTATTTTGGTGTGTTGTTGATTACAGTAGGTACCGATCCGTCAAAAGGTGTGATCTTACTTTGGTAGTCCCGTGGTAATGAGGTTAAATGGTAACCGTAAAGGGCATATCGATTAGCTCATTGGAAGATAAAGTGGAGGACAGAGCAGCTTCTGCCTAGTAGGAGGAGAAGGTGGCCCACTAGAGGAGATGGAGGTTCAATGTGAGGAGATGGAGGTCTAACAGTGTTTGAAAAGTGACCGAGTCGTGAGATGCTTCGCTTATCACGTAATGTTCTCGAGCTTTCTTCAAAGGTTTGCTCGTACCGAATGGAGTTATGCAATTTTCCTCGTCAAGATGATGTGAAACAAATCCGTATTGCAAATCTTCAAAGAACAAAGGATCTCGGAATTAATCTAGATAATCTTACCGTAAAATTCACAAACAAAGATGTTTCAAATCGTGCATCAAAGGAATGTCATCAATATAAATAATTTTTCACAGACAAGATGCGCATCTAGAGAGTGGTCTAGAACTAACCGTACTCGACTTCCTCTTTCTAACTTTCGACTTCCTTGTCTTCTAAGAATCTCAGGGATCGATTTGGATTTTCAAATATTGGTGGTGGATTGGGGTCGTGGTTTGATCTAGTATGTCGAATCCTTTCAAGCCGCTTGCATTTATGTGTTTTTGGATTTTTTGGGTTTTAATTGAAAAATAAATACAACTTACAAATTTTAAGAAATAATGATATGTGATTAAGATTTCTCAAAGATTTGTTTAAACCAGAGAATCTCGATTGAAAAATTGAAACTAAGATTCAACATATAAGCTAACCGAGATGCATCAAACAAAGATTTATTTACTTGCATTTGCAGTAGCAAAAGCTACTAAAGGCTACTCGCCGATCTTCGCATCAGTTTATAGCTTATATTTGAACAATATCAACAAGTAAAATTGATTCAAGCCCCAAGATGGTCGCCACTATGTTATCACTCGTGTTTTCCTAGAAGTTGTGTAAGAGGAAAGTATACCTCGAGTAACCACAAACCAACCTTTAGATGCGTAGACCCAACACCGCATCCGTAGAGGGCTCTCTTTTATGATTTATCTTTGTTTTTGAAAGGTTTGTGCTAGTTATAGATTCAAAGTTTGTTTTGGAAAATGGTGGAATCCACAACCAAGGGCAAGGTTGAGAGTTTTTAGTCCATTGGGCTATGGAGTCAAAGGATGGCTTGACTGGATTTCTATTCTAAGCACAAGATGGTATTACATATGGAAAGATAGCTAGACAGAGAACAATCCTTAAAATTTAAAGTGGGTGATGATCTTGAAGGATGAAAGGCAATTAAGAATCTTTCACCATGTTCAAAAGAAAGAAGTGAATGACTACAAACAAAGAGCAATGAAGAATTCCGTGTTATAGTAATCAAACAATGTTTAAATTAGCGAAGCAGAGCATTTAAGAATTCATGCTTATAGCTAATTTAGAAGAAACATTAAGAACAATCACATTTGAAAACAAAGAGTACAATTAAGCAAATTCTGCTTTAAACTCATGTAAATTATTCGACATGGATATGATATATTATAAACTAATATAAAATTTCGACAAAGGTAGAAGCACTTACTGAACCGTAGTCCAACACATGAATCCCGCAACAAGTCCAAAGAAAGCTAAATCTTCATCCAAATAGTTTCTCACAAGTAAATTTCTCCAAAAGCTTTTATTCAAAATCTCAATACATAAAGAACAGTAATAGAATCCACCCTCAACACTCTCTTTGAGGGTTTATTTATACACAAAATAATCCTAACAATCTTACACTATCTTAGCCAATAATCTGTACGACTTAAAGCATATTTACAAACAAACAAGAGACAAAATGGTCTCGTAAATAGAATAATGGGTAACTACGATGTGTTGTTCCTTTCTTCATGGACGTGCTAGAGATAAGTGCTTAAAATAGACTATGTGTCACGTTCGCGTATTTCTTTGACTTGTTGAATACTCTTTCTTCTCACGGATACTCTTTAACCTTTCATCCGATACTCTTTTCTATCCGTTCTTCGTTTTTACCATTTACTTGATAGTAAAGATAAAATCTCATCCCGTAAAACAACTTTTACGTAACTCAAACATTTCCTTCCACCATTGATCATCCTGCATCATAGTTCTTATGAGTTTCCTTAAAGTTTCATCTGCCGCAAGTTTATAAAAAAGGCGGGCTCGTCGTGAATAGATACTTTATTTCATGCTCCGATGAAATAGATTCCTCACTTTAATATCATGTAAATACTTTTCCCGCCTGGTAATGCAGTTCCGATGAGCTAGTAGAACCTACACCGTATTTTTAGCATGAGCTTTTATCCTTTTCTCTATAGGTTTCCAAGTCTACTATTTGATCCTTCGTGAGCATGGGCTCGTAATCCACCGTCTGCAAAGCTTTCTGAAACTTCTCCCAAAAACGTTATATCAACCAAAATGTCTCAGACACTTTCTTTCTAGATTTTGCATGAAAGTCCTCTTTGGTGAAAATCTCTTTGCTTCCAAAATCGCACTGTCCCGTCATCAATTCCTAACAAGCAAGCCGTTGTTTTGTTCTCGAATTCAAAAATTGACGGAGTCAGTCGTCTTCGTGCCCGCTCTTAATTCATGTCTCGTTTTATTTATTTCTTCTTGTGCTATCTTGACTAACTCATTTGCTCAAAAATATCTTGAATGGAGGGCCAAATATTCTATTAATTCAATGATGTTGCACCAAAGAATATCATTTATTTCGTTCTCGCAGGCTTTTTCCAGTTGAAAGATCTTTTTGCAAAGCCTCAACCAATTTTTCCAATCTTTTATTTTCGAGGTTGTCAAAGGCACTGCCTTTTTTTGGATGTGTCATATTTTTCCTCCAATTTTCAGCACTGTACTTGTTTCGGAGCCTGTGACCCTTAGTCGCAAACTTTCCAACTGCTTTTAATTAAATCCTCGAATTCAAATTAGAAATATTCACCCGAGATGGTTGTTCGCCGTGGCCCCGTAGCTGTGTGCATTCGTTGCTGAAGTCGCTTGATAATTTCCTCGTCTCGCAATGCTTTTTCCAACTTCTTTCTCTCGTTTCATTTAGTCGCTCATTATATTCAAGAGCAACTCCACTTTCTTTCCGTGAATTTCCTTTTATAACTTCCCTGCAGTTCTGAGAGGGTGCCTTCAGGTCGGTAGTTTCAATGTGGCTCGAGTGCGCTATATCATCCTCTCTTTCTTTTTTACCAATGCCTCAATACCTTTAATTTCTTTTCGGGATTGTGACTCAAACCAATGATGATCTTCTAGAGACTTTATTCTATTATCCTTGCCCGTGGAGGAGGCCCTCTCAATCTTCAATCAAAAGAGTATTATTCGATGAATCTTTTGCAGTCATAAGCCGCTTGATATGGCTTTGGTGGTGAGAGTAGAGTCAAACCATTTCCCCGTTTGTTCATGAAGTTTCATTCGATCCAGGGATGGATATTCTTTGCTAAAACTTCAAAATTTGATCTGATGTAACCGTCGCTGAAGTTGGCTTTGGCACCTTTGCTTTGAAGTGGCTCATTAGCATTTTACCTTGTGAAAGATCAAATGCATACATCGCCTTGCCGATTATGAGGAGCCATCTTCATACCGATCGTATACCTTCATTTTTCAATGGATCATTCTTTGTTTTGATATTAATGAAGGTCTTTTGATGTCTCCGCATTCCGTTTTGGGCGGTCCGAAAGAAGATACTTCGCTAATTGCTTTTGTATCCCTTCGGGCTTATGTTTGTTTCACTTCACGTGCTCGTTTGCCGACTATCTTCCCTACCATCATCAAATACTTCATCTATAATTTCTACATCCGGAGGTGGATCGACTGTGTTTTAGCTCGATAAACTTGTGGGGCTCCTTTGAAGGTGTGTGTATCCGGAGTTAGCCTCTTTTTCCCCTATTTCCACATTCAAGGAGATTGCATCTTCCGGAACTTGACTTGCTTTTGCCGTGTGTGGGGAGAAGCTCCGAGATGGACTCGGGTGTTTTGGAACTCGGTGGTTTTTTCCGCCATGTCTGTTGTCAACAACTCCGAACTACGTGCCCTTTTCCTTTACCTCGGGTTCTCGGGCCGCTACCGATGGACCTGCTTTTCCCCGTAACGCTTGTCAGAGAGTGTTGCCGAAGATAAAGCAATGTGGCACTCGCATTTGATCATATGTTTCTAGGTCAAAATTCTTCTCAACATCTTTCATAAGTTTATTCAATTTGTCGCCTCCACTTTTCCTCTTCAACAAGAGTTCCTTCAACCCATTCATCTTGATTTGCATATTGTTCTAAACCGTAGAATTTTGCATATAGAGATGACTTATTCAATCTTTTTTCAATAAATGAAACCAAAGGGGTCATATGACCCAATCTGGAAGATGTCCGGAACTTTCTCTAATAAAAGTTCTCGCTTTCTCACTTTCCTAGAATCGCAAATGAAAGGACCTAACTGATTTTTGATCTCAATCCGTGCTTTTCATATTGCAAAAATGGATCACATCCGAATTATTCATCTGTCAGTATTCCAAAGAAAAATTCTCATTGGTACATATCCGGTAACTTGAATGGACGTATCCATCCATAAATCCCGATGATCGTATGGTTTGGTACAAGTACCAATCCCCAACTTATAACTCTTTGATAATTGCAAGGTCTTTCTAATTTCAAGATCGAGTCCGGGGGGGAGAAATTCCTAAGTAATCGTAGTTGTATGTTTTACAACCGATCAATGAATTCCGAATAGGAGTAGGGAGAATCGAGGAAAGATGAATGATGGGGGACCAAAAATGATGCAGACTCGGGGATTACCCTTAGCATCAAGTTTCCGAAATGCAGGAAGGGGAACCTCGTCTGATCGATAATATCATGAGATGATAGATAACCGTATACTTGAAAACTTTTTCGCATCTAGCTTTAAGAATTGATCATGGATTTTGTTGGCAATGAAGGAAGCATAATCATACTTAATCTCAGAGGTCGCCTGTGGGTAAAGATGGATAGCAAAAGCCAAAGTTATCTCGGTCTACATACCACTGTATTGAATCCTAGACAAAGGATATTATGTTAACAACTAGCCTTTAATGTATTGAAATAGTAAAAACCATAGGTGAGCCCTTTTACCGATGCTCGTGTAGCATGAAATACCGACACATGGATTTTAATTTCTCCTCGTTTTCAATCACACTGGCTTTCAATCAATCTCTCCATGGATAATGGTGCTAATTTGCTTCCGTTCAAAGTGTAACATAGCATTGATAGTCCGAGGTAGAAATAGAACACTTTTGATCAGAGTTAAGACAGCCTCTCTGCAAGTGTGGATTCTGTTTGCATGACAATGAATGATTTCGTGAAAATGTCAAAATCAAGGAATAAGATACCTGGAGATTGATTCCCATAACCCTATAAGGTCTGGCTCTTTGAGAATTCGTCATAGCCGATTATTGCAGCTAATCGGGGACTTTCCTCTATCGAAACCGTTCGTGTCTTTTTATTTGGAAATCTTCATCTATGAGAGGCAAGTAGTCTAAATCTCAGTGAGGAGCATTCAAAGGAGTGACATTTAGAGCAGTAGGGGCCTCCATTTTGGTTCTTGTGGATTCAAAATGGAGGTTTCAGTTTTTCTTGCAGACCGGACGGGATATCTGACAAAAGAAGAAATTGGGACAAATTGCAGGTTTGGGAAGCAAATTCACAGGTTTTAACTCTTCAATGAGGACTCGGAGAGGATTTTTAACCACTTTTTCAGAGAAAAACACAAGAAACCAAGCTTAACTTGCAGTCGGGGTGCGGAATGATAAATACCTGTTTTTTAATGGAAACTGGTTCTTCAACAGGTAATGGACAATGGCAGGAACGTTCTTCAACACGGGCGCATCGGAATTTCTGAGTAATTTGGTGTATTTGCAGTGAATTTTGAAATTTGCAGCGGGAGCTTAGTCTCTTTCGAAAACCAAAATAACTAAAAAAACGCGAAAAATGGCTTAAAAACAAGTCAAAAGGGTTTTTGTCGTTTTCGAGGTGATGACGTCATTCGACATACGGGGTGATGTAAGGGAGTGGGGCCGGCGGTATGTGATAGGCGGTAAGCGGTAAGCCCGCACCGCTTATGGAGGAAGGCGGTAAAAATCGCAATGGCAGCGATTCCACAGGATGCTTGCCACGTGGAATGCTGAATAGTCAAACCCGCCCACTCCCCGCTGGCTAAATAACTCATACGGGATGGGCAGCGGGATTGATCGGGACCGTTGATCAACGGAGGAATGATCTGACGGCTGGAGGAAAGGGAAACTTGTGCGGTTTCAAAAGCGGGCCCATCGGGGTTTAAACAAGTTTTGACGTGTAATCTAATCACCCCGGGGAGAAGTTAATAGGCGGGAATGGTTGTTAATTAGTCCGAATGACTAATTAACCCCGTGATTTTATGAAATGGATTGCGGTGGAGTTTGGCCATATGGGATGCCACGTGGAATGCTGAGTATGGTGGCGCAGGATTCCGTCGTAGTTTTTTCTTGTTTTTGGTGTTAAACACATATGTTACGTGTCTAACGCTTTTCTATATATATTTTATTATACGATGAATAAATTAATATAATTAATTCATCATAGGGGCGGAATGTATATATAAGGTTATAGTTTTACCAAAGGGCTTTATAAGTGGGATATTTATTTTAAATGTGCGGGACTATATATACCTTGGTAAAACATTATAATAAGAGGGTTTTGGGGATATTTATTTAGAAAAGGGAGTTATATGCATAGGAAAAGGGATTTCACTAGGGATTTAATATAATAGAGTTAGGTGTTAATATGAAAAAGGACAAGGAAAATCAATACACCTTTGTATATCTAAGAAAGTGAAAACTTATGAAGTAAATGGCACATTTTACCTTCAACACTTAAACTTAGAATAACAAGTTGTTTTGAGGAATTTTATGGAATGTTGCATCAGTTTCCTAAGTAAAATAGGATTTTACTTATGGAAAAGTTAAAGATGGAAGATAACAATGATGAATTATTTAAAGTGCTTAGGTCTTTTTTGATCATTAGGCCGAGGGTCCGGTCCCTCCAGAAGTCAAGGAAATGCCTTGAGCCCCTTTGATCTCCAATTACCTTAGTACTTTTGGAGAAAATTAGTAAAACTTTTGAGGGGAAAATGATAAGGGAAGTTAATGAATTTGACTTTTGCTTGCTGTGATTTTCCAGTGTATTTCCTGCCTTAGTACTTGTGATGAAAGTAAATGATTAACCAACATGTAGCAGCACCATTCATCAGATAACACTTTGCAGCACCATCTACCTACCCTATCTACTTAACACTACCATTTTCTCTTCTTTATTAGGGTGCATTTAGACTTGCAAACCCTTTTCAACCTTTTCTTTTTACATGATAAATCTATCTATTTCTATCCTTATTACATCCAAGGGCTCAGATTAAACTGTTGAGCACCTTTTATTAACTCTACCTATCTACTTATCTGCCAAGATTAAACTGTTTGGTCAGATATTTATTCTCTATTCTACAACATGAAATTGAAACATGAATGAGTCAAGTTTAAACAGTTTGATTCTTCATAAATTGTGGCAAAAGTTTGACAAGCTGCACACAATTGCTTTATTACAAAAATGAAATAGTAGTGGCATTTGGATTTGCACACTTTCCTTGGTCTATTTTTTGCTTGGGGTTCATTTCTTTCATTTTCTTGACCAATTTATTTTTCTTACCCTTTGATTTTTCTTTTAGGGTATACCCTCTTTACATTTTTTTAAATTTTTTGATTTTTTGGTTTTTCAAGAATATGGAACACCTTTGCTCAAGAAAGAAGGTTTGAACATATTCCATGGTTTAATCAAGACAATCATGAAAGATGAAACCTATTGGTATAGGAGTCTAACACTGGCTCCACTTGGGGATGGCTTTTCCTTGTGGAAAGTCAAGAACAGCAGGTCAGATGCCTCAAAATGTCTTTAAACTGAAAGTATGAAATCTTCCTTCTTCTGGTAGCTTTATTTTACATATGATAGTAAAACTCTTTGAAGCTTAGGGCCTTCACTTCGGGCTTCAAATTCAAGAAGTCACCATCCAATCCAAACTGCATTAATAAAACAAAACAAGAAAACAATATATTATGTACAAATTAGAAACATTAAAACTCTCTAGTAAATGGGATCAAAATAATGCTTGAGCATTCGACCATTGACTGGTCCTTCTTCAACTTCTGAATTGTCCAAGTCCTTCAAAAAGTAAGTGTTGTTTCCCTGCAAGGCATGAATGATATAAGGCCCTTTCCACAAGAAATCAAACTTCCCATGTTTTCCTTTTTCTTCTCTTCTAGAATCGCATCTTAGGACCTTGTCTCCTAATTGAAAATCCTCTGCTTTAGTCCTTTTATCAAACATTTTCTTTAGCTTTTCCTGTAAGACTTGTGATCTTTGGTATACCTCTTCTCTGGTTTGTTGCAGGTGGATTGTCTGATTAATTCTTCTTTGAATATCATTTGGCTCCACTTGAGCCTCTTGAAGTAATTTCATCACAGGGATTCCTAACGATGATGGGAATCTTGCCTCCAAACCATAAACTAACTCATAAGGACTAGTCCCAATGGATTTCTTGGTTGTAAGTCTGTTTGCCCATAATGCATAGGTCAGTTTCTTATGCCAGTTCTTTTTATTCTCCTCCAACAATTTCTTAATGATATTGATCAAACTCTTATTGGAGGATTCTGCTCGTCCATTACCTTGGGGGTAATAGGCTGTTGAATGGCCTAAAGTAATATGATATTTATGGCAGAAATTTATCATTTTCTTTGATTTAAATGCAGCAGCGTTGTCTGGTATAATCTTTTCTGGACATCCAAATCTTGAAAGTATGTTGGTTTCAAGAAACCCTATGATTACAGAATCATTGGACTGTCTACATGGGATGGCTTCAATCCATTTGGTGAAATAGTCTGTAGCAGTTAAAATCCATCTATGTTGTCCTAAAGAAGGGGGGTGAATCTCTCCAATAAAATCTAAACCCCATTGTTGAAAGGGTCTTTCTGTGGAAACTGGTTTTAAAGGCAGAGGTAACAACTTTCTTTTACCCTCAAATATCTGACATTTGTGACAGCTTGTTACAAATTTCTTTGCATCAGAAAATAATTTTGGCCAGTAAAAACCAGCCCTTAAGATTTTGTCTGCAGTAGATTTCCAGTAGAGATGTCCTCCACAATCCCCTGCATGAAATTCATTAAGCACTTTATCAGCTTCATCTTTTAAGAGACAATTCAATAAAATTCCTTCATGATTCTTCCAAAATAAAGTGCTATCTAAAATACAATATTTCAAAGATGACATCTTTAAAAATCTTTGCTTAGTTCTGGACAACCCTGGAGGAGCTTGCAGGTTTAATAGAACATGAATTATATCAGTATACCAGGGTGAATCTAAGAAAGCTTGACTGATCTGGGGAGTCGCCATCTCCTGCTCGTTATCCAGTTCATTGATATCTAAGCCTTGGCAATTGGTTTCTGTCATAAGTTGTGCTAGGCCTTGGCCTTTTATCAGTTTGGTTGGCTTGATTTCAATATCATATTCCAAAATGGTAGCTATCCACTTACCTCGTTTACCTTCAATGCCATCTTGAGTCAAAATATCTTTAACTACTACATTGGGCACATATGCTATCACATGAGAATATAATATGTAAACTCTAAAATCTTTGATTGCTTTTACCAATGCAAAAGCCTGTTTTTCCATAATATTGTACTTTAGAGGTGCATCCCTCAGTGCTTTACTAAAAATGCTATTGGCTTTTCACACCCTTGGTCATCTTTTTGAAGTAAAACAGCTGCAACAGTATGTTCAGAAGCAAATGAAAAAATAATAAAGTCTCTATCAAATTTAGGACTGGTCAGAACTGGTGTCCTTGTTAAATCCATTTTAATTTCCTCGAATGATTGTTTGGCTTCTACAGTCCAGTCAATGCTTGAATCTTTCCTCAACATGTTAGTTAGTAATCTAAGTAACTCTGCTAGACTAGAAATGAATCTTCTCAAGAAATTTATTTTTCCTATGAATGCTTGCAATTCTTTTATGTTTCTGGGGTGGGGTATTTGCAAAATTGCTTGAATTCTTTCAGGATCAATCCTAATGCCATCTTTAGAAATGATATGTCCTAAAAGCTTTCCTTCTTCCAAACCAAACAATGACTTTTTTGGGTTTAAAGAAATTCCATATTTTCTGCACTTTATAAATACTTGCCTTAGGTGACCTAAATGTTCTTGATCTGTTTTAGAGAAAACGGTCAAATCATCTAAGTAAATAACTAGAAAATCATGTATCTCTTTAGCAAAAGCAATGTCCATCGCTCTTTGAAAGGTAGCTCCTGCATTCTTGAGTCCAAATGGCATTTTGACATATTTAAACGTACCCCAGGGTGTGGTAAATGCTGTTTTATCCTGATCATCAGGATGAACCAGAATCTGGTTGTACCCTGAAAATCCATCCAGTAGTGATATTCTCGAAGATCCTACTACCCTTTGCAGAATGTGGTCCATTTTCGGCAGAGGATAGTTGTCTTTTAAAGAAACTTTATTCAAATTCCTTAAATCAACACACAGTCTGATTTCTCCTGTCTTTTTTCTGGTTGGTACTAGGTTAGAAACCCATTCTGAAAATCTGATAGGAGCTATAATCCCTGCTTCAAACATTCTTTTGATTTCCTTTTCAATTGAGGGTAATAAAACAGGATTAATTCTCCTAAGCTTTTGTTTAAAAGGTTTCTTGTCTGGTTTCAAAGGTATAGTATGTTGAATGATGGATGTATCATAAGATTTGAGGTCTTCATAACTCCAAGCAAAGACATCCTGGAATTCTTTTAATAGTTCAACATATTTTACCTTCTGATCTTTTGGAAGAGATTTAGACAACTTAACAATTTTTGGATGTTATGGTGTTCCTAAGTTGCATTCCTCCATATCGGCTTTAACAGGTTCCATTTTAGGTCTGAATGGAATATCATTTGAGTCGAATAGATCTTCCAAAGGTGTTAATCCTTTGGGTAATTGATTATCTTTTAAATTGATGGTTTCTGTCTCATCTATGATCTCATCAAATTCCATTTGTTTCAAATTTTGCATGTCTTTTTCAGTGAATGTGGTTGGATGCAGCATATGAATTGCATTTCTTCTTGAAATTTCCATTTTTTGTTCTTTTTCTTGATCAAATTTATCAGCAGTCATGTCTTCATCTATATTACAGTTAGAAAACTCATTCTGAAGTGTCAAAAAACTATTGATTTGATGGTTATTCACAAATACTTGCCAATTCAAAACATTGTCGGGTATTGCAGGCCTGTGTCTTATCTCAGCTGAAAACTGATGATTAGGATCCAAAGGCAACTTACATGTACTAGCAAACATTGCTAAACTGTGAGCATGCAAGTTTTGTTTCCTGGGAATCTTGGCAAGTTGGGCTTGTAGAAATGTGTTGAGAATCTCTACAACTGTCTCTCGGTATTGTTTCAGTCTCATGTCCTTTGTTGCACATTCTCCTTTAATCTGTTGGATGATTAGTTCAGAGTCGCCTATGATTGATACCCTAATGCCTCCTAACTTCTTGACATGTTTAAGGCCCAATAAAAGAGCTTCATACTCTGCCATGTTGTTAGTGCATTTGAAATTTAACCTATAAGCATGACCCTCTGCATGATTGTTCTCTACATTGTGTAACCAAATTCCAGCTCCTGCACCTAGTCTGTTTACCGAGCCATCAAACTCTAAATGCCATAGAATTTCATGTTCATAATCTTCATCAATTGTTTTAACAGATTTTCTGACAAGAGCTAGTTGTTTAGTTTTTTCAGGTTTTTCTTGGTCATCTGGTGTTTCTTTGTTTTCAGATATTTCTTCAATTTTGACAGTGGTTTTGTTTATGATTTCCTTTTCAGGAGCTCCTATTTCAGTAGGAAGATCTGACTCAGCATTGTATAAAATAAAAGAATCCATGTCGGAATGTACAGAATAAACAGGGAAGTTTTCAGGCTTCTCATGGCTACTCACTAAGTACTTCATCAAAGTTTCTCTATATAATCTTTTAGGCTGACCAAATACTGAAATAGTCGCATATGACATGTCTAGTTGAATAGATCCTCCAAGTTTAGCACCCCAAGATCTAGACAATAACATACCATATTTAGGTGGAATATCAGCAACTACTATGTCCATTAAAACAGACTTAGCAGGGTATTGGACCAAAGTGACACACAGATCTTTAATTAAACCTAAACATTTAACTTGACTGGAATCAAATGAAAACAAATCTTTGTACGGTCTGGTAATATCTAGATTCAATCTTTCCATTACTGCTTTTGGCATCAAATTATGAGATGCTCCAGAATCAAGCATTGCATTATGGAGTATCTTATCGTGAACATTCAGGCTTACATAAAATGGAGGAGTGCCTCCACTTTCTGGTTTGCCATTAACCTCAGGGCCAAAAAGAAGTTTGGGTTGATCATCAAGAATGTTTACTGAATCATCCAATCCAGTAATGTTAATGTTTAAAGACTTGGAAATCTGACTTCTATAGACATCATGTTTAGCCAATTCTGATAAAGGAACAGCTATCTTGAGTTTGCCTATTTCAGCCTCTAGATTAAAAGGTTTTTCTGTTTGAGCTTTAGTGTTTTGCACAGTTGGGTTTTCTCTGTTTATTGTGTCTTCAATGTTTTTCTCTTTTTCATGAATGAAGTTTTGTTTTGAAGATGTTTCAGGACTAACTTCTACTGTTTCTTCTACAGTTCCTACATGAGGAGATGTATTGGATTTTTGTTTTTTGATTGGTTGGTTGTCAGAGACATCTTCAATTATTGGATTTGAAAAACTGGGAGTTATCCTAGGCAAAATTTGTACTTGGGGAATGTTTTGTACAGGGGGAATGTTTTGTTTACCTTTGACATTTTGTTTTGTGGTTTTCTGTTTATTTTTCTCTGGTACATCTATCCGTCTACTTCTCAAGTTGTACTGCTTATGAACCTCGTAGATTGCTGTGTCATAGCCTTCTTTGAAATCAAAAGTCTCCCCTGAATGAGTGTGGAATGTTTCAAGGATATGATTCTCTTGATCATCCTGAGATAGGAAGACTTCCGGTTCATCTTTGTCCTCATTGACATTGTTTATTTCTACATCTTCCGTAGGTTCTTCTGAGGTTGAACTTTCAACAAAGTTTTCTTGGAAAGGTGGTCTAATGTTTTGATCAGGGACATTCTTTCCAATATTTTGGTTCAGATTCCTCCTAAAGTTTGGGTTTCTTGCAACATTCTGGTTATCAGTAGCAGACTTTCTTTCAATGGTTTCCACTCTGTCACCTAATCTTTCCATACCTTTAATGATTACATCCAGCTTCTTTTCAAAAGCTGAAGGTTCTTCATTCATAGGCATTCTTCTCTCTGCCCTAGCTCTGGCTCGTTTTTCTATTAGATTTTCTTCTACACTCACCACTATGCTTTGCATTTCCTCTAGTGTTTGTGGAGCTCTTTCCCTAAGGGAATAAGCTATATCGGAGTCAAAACCATCTGGAAATTTGACTAACACGTTATTAGGTGGGGGCCTTAGGTTTAGAGGTACTGCATTATATGATTCATTGAATCTTATGATGTAATCTTGTACGGTTTCATTTGGTCTTCTTCTTAATTTTTCAAATTCTGAAAGGATCTGGAGAGGATCCTTCTTTTTCTCCCATCTGTTCAAAAATTCCCTATACAAAGCTTCTAGATCAGCAATACTGTTCGGGGTGAGAGCCCTAAACCAAGTTCTAACTTCTCCAGTAAGACTTTGTACGAAAATTCTCATACGGATATCATCAGTATCAATCTCATAAAACTCAAAGTAATCTGTCATCCTTTTGGTGTGTTGTTGAGCTGTGTAGGTACCTGATCCGTCAAAAGGTGTGATCTTACTTTGGTAGTCTGGTGGTAAAGCTGGAGGGTTGGCTGGTAATATTAAAGGGGCGTATCGATTGGCCATTGGAAGATAAAGTGGAGTAACAAGAGTAGCCGGTCTAGTAGGAGGAGATGGAGGTCTGACAGGTGGAGATGGAGGTCTGACAGGTGGAGATGGAGGTCTGACAGGTGTTTGAAAAGTGGCTGAGTTCGGAGATGCTTCAGTTATTACAGAAATGTTTGAGCTTTCTTCAAAGGCTTGCTCAGATTGAATGGAGTTATGAAATTCTCTGTCAATATGATGCGAAACAAATCTATATTGCAACTCTTCAAAGAACAAAGGATCTGGAATTAACCTAGATAATTCAGTCTCAGAGAAATTTACAAACAAAGATGTTTCAAATTGTGCATCAAAAGGAATGTCATCAATATAAATAATCTTCACAGGACACGATGCAGATCTAGAAAGTGGTCTAGAACTACCTGTACTTTCCTGACTTCCTCTTTCAGAACTTTCTTAACTTCCTTGTCTTCTAAGAATCCTAGGAATCAGGTTTGGATTTTCAAAAATTGGTGGTGGATTGGGGTCAGGGTTTGACCTAGTATGCCGAATCCTTTCTGAAGCCAGTTTTCTTAGAATATGTGTTTTTGAATTTTGGGTTTTATTTGAAAAATAAATACAACTTCTACAAATTCTTTAAGAAATAATGATATGTGATTAAGATTTCCTCAAAGATCTGTTTAAACTAGAGAAACTGATTGAAAAATTTGAAACTAAGATTTCAACTTATAAGCTAAATCAGAGATAGACTGAAACAACATTTATTTACTTTTGCAATTGCATAGCAAAAGCAATTTCAAAGGCTTCCTGGCTGATTTTCAGACTCTGTCTGTAGATTATAAATCAAACAATATTATCAATAAAATGATTCAGGTCCCCAGTATGGTCGCCACTATGTTATCACTCAGGTTTTCCTAGAAGTTGTGTAAGAGGAAATTATACCCGAGGTAACCACAAACCAACCTTTTAGATGCAGAATCTAGCCAATCTGCATCCATAGAGGGCTCTCTCTTTATGATTTATCTTTGTTTTTGAATGATTTTAGGCTAGTTATAGATTCAAAGTTTGTTTTGGGAAATTGGTGGAATCCACAAACTAAGGGCAAGGTTGAGGGCTTTCAGTCCATTTGGCTATGGAGTCTAAGGATGGCTTTACTGGATTTCTTTTCTGAACACAAGATGGTATTACAGGGCAAGATAGCTAGACAGAGAACAATCCTTAAAATTTAAAGTGGATGGATGGTCTTGAAGGGATGAAAGGAAACTAAGAATCTTTCACCATATTCAAAAAGAAGAAGAGAAATGATTACAAGCAAAGAGCAATGAAGGATTCTTTGTTACAGTAATCAACAATATTGAATCAACAAAACATGAGCAATTAAGAATTCATGCTTATAACTAATCCAGAAGAAAACATCGAGAATAATCACATTTGAAAACAGAGTACAATTAAGCAAATTCTGTTTCAATCCTTTATGTAAACTATTCAGAAACGGATATGATGATAGCATATACTAATATAAAATTTAAACACAAGGGTTGGAAAACTTATTGAACTGAAGTCCAACACATGAATCCTGCAACAAGTCCAGTGCTTCAAAACGTCATCCAGTAAGCCACAAGTAAACTTGTCCAAAAGCTTTTTATTCCGAAAACCTCAATGTTACAGCAGAGTAATAGAATCCACCCCAAATGCTTTCTTTGGAGATTTATTTATACAAAAATAATCCTAACAATCTTACTCTATCCTAGCCAATAATTTAGGCTGACTTAAAGCATATTTACAACAAACAAGAGACACATGGTCTCGAAAATAGAATAACGAGTAACGGCTGATGTGCTGTTCCTTTTTTCATGGACGTGCTAAGGATAAGTGCTCAAAATAGGGCTCTGTGCTGTCCTTTGCGTATTCCTTTGACTTGTTGAATACTTTTTCTTCTCACGGATACTCTTTAATCTTTCATCTAATACTCTTTCATCTGCATTTCTGTTTTTTACCATTTACTCAATAGTAAAGATAAACTTTTATCCTGACAACATTTTTTTACAAAATTTCCAGCATTTCCTTCCACCACTGATCATCTGGTATCATTGTTCTTCTAAGCTTCCTTAAAGTTTCATCGGCTTCAGTAAGTTTATAAAAAGTGGGCTCGTTTGGAAATAGATATTTTAATTCATGCTCCAGATGAAATAGATTCCTCACTTTTTCATAAATACTCTTCCCAGTTGGTACTGCAGGTTCTGATGAGCTAGTAGAACCTATTTTAGTAGAACCTATAGCTGTATGTTTAGCATGAGTTTTGATTCTTTTCTCATAAGTTTCCAAGTCTACTATTTGATCCTCTGTGAGCATGGGACTTGGCATTTCACTGTCGAGCAGAGCTTGAAACTTTTCTCTGAAAACGTTGATGTCGGCCAAAATATCAGTACACTTTCTTTCTAGATTTTGCATGAAAGTTCTCTTTGTGAAAATTCTCTTTGCTTCCAAAACTACACCTGTTCTGTCATCAATTCCTAGCAATGCTAGCTGTTGTTTTGTTCTGGAATTCAAAAACTGAATGAGCTGCTGGGCTAGCTCTGGCTTGCCTCTTAATTCATGTCTAGTTTTGTTTATTTCCTCTTGGGCTATATTGACTAACTCATTCTGCTCAAAAATAGCTTGAATGGAAGGCCAAATATCTCTTATTAAATTAATGATGTTGTCCCAAAGAATATCATTTATTTCATTCAGAGGCTTTTCCAGTGAAAGATCTTTTTGCAAAGCCTCAACCAATTTCTCCAATCTTTTTATTTCCCTGAGGTTGTCAGCAGCTGTCTTTTTGGATGTGTCATATTTTCCCTCCAGTTTTGTTAATTGTAATTTTGTTTCTTGGAGTTCTGTGACCTTTAGCTGTAAACTTTCCATTTGTTTAATTAAATCCTCAGAATTCAAATTAGAAATCTTTACCTGAGCTGGTTGTTCCTGCTGTCCTGTAGTTGTAGTACCTGTGGCTGAAGCCTGCTTGAGAATTTCCTGTTCCTGCAACGCTTTTTCCAACTCTTTCTCTGTTTCATTTAGTCGCTCTGTCAAATTTAAGAGCAACTCCATCATTTCTTCTTGTGAATTTCCTTTTATTACTTCCTGTGTCTGGAGGTGCCTTGAGGCTGGTATTTTCAGCTGTTTTCTCAGTGCAGCTATATCATCCTCTTTCTTTTTTATCAGTGCCTCAATACCTTTAGTGTCTTTGGGATTGTGACCCAAACCAATGATGATCTCTTCTAGAGACTTTATTCTATTGTCCTTGGCTTGTGAGGAAGCCCTTTCAATCTTCAATGTTGCAGTGGTATTATTCAAGGAATCTTGCAGCGTTAAAGCTGCCATGGCTTTGTTGGTGAGAGTAGAATAAACCATTTCTCCTGTTTGCCTATGAAGCTCTATCTGATCCAAGGGATGGATATCCTTTGCTAACACTTCAAAATTTGATCTGATGTAATCTGTTGCTGAAGTTGGCTTTGGCACCTTAGCTTTGAAGTGGCTCATTTGCATTTTACCTTGTGAAAGATCAAATGCTGACATCAACCTTTGCTGATTGTGAGGAGCCATCTTCATATATTGATCGTAGACCTTCATTTTCAATGGTTCATTCCTTGTTTTGATATCAATGAAGGTTTTCTTTATGTCTCCAGTATCTGTCTTGGGCGGTCTGAAAGAAGATACTTCAGTGCTCAGTTGCTTTTGTATCCCTTTCTGGCTTATATTTGTTTCACTTGCTGTACCTGTTTGCTGACTATCCTCCCTGCCATCATCAAATATTTCATCTATGATCTCTACATCCGGAAGTAGATCAGACTTGTGTTTTTTAGCTTGATAGACTTGTGGGGTTCCTTTTGAAGGTGTGGTATCTGGAGCTGACCTCTTTTTCCCTATTTCCACATTCAGTGGAGTTTGCATCTCTGGAGCTTGGATTTGCTTTGCTGGTGTTTGAGAAGCTTTAGATTGTTCTGGTGTTTTGGAACTCTGTGATTTTTCTGCCATGACCAGGGTTTCAATGACCTGAACTATAGGTTCTTTTCCTTTACCTTTAGGCTCTCCTGCTACTGATGGGCTGTCTTCCTGTATAGCTTGTTGTAGAGTGGTTGTTGAAGATGTGCCAATATAGGGTACCTGCATTTGATCATATGCTTCTAGGTCAAATTTCTTCTCAACATCTTTCATAAGTTTATTCAATTTGTCAGCTCCACTTCCCTCTTCAACAAGTGTTCCTTTAACCCATTCATCTTGATTTGCATACTGCTCTATGTCAGGAATTCTGTGATGTATATAAGGAGATGACTTATTTTTTAACCTTCTTTCACAAATGAAACCAAAGGGGTCATAAGGGACCCAACGGAAAGATGTCTGGAATTTTCTCTCTAATATAAGTTCTGCATCTCTCTCAGCGTCTCTAGAATTGCAAATGAAAGGACCTAACTGGCTTTTGATCCTTAACTGTGCTTTCTTCTTTACATTGCAGAAATGGATTACATCTGAGTTATTCATCTGTATAAAGTATTCCAAAGCAAAAATTCTCATTGGTACATATCTGGGTAACTTGAATGGATGTAATTCACATCCATAAATCCTGATAACTGTATGGTTTTGGTACAAGTACCAATCCCCAACTTTGTAACTCTTTGACAATTGCAGGGTCTTTCTAATCTCAGTACTAAGCCTGGGGGGAGAAACTCCTGTTAACAAGGTTGTAGCAAGATGTACAAACTGATCAATGAATTCTGAATAAGAGTAGGGAGAATCAGAGGACAAATGAATGATGGGGGACCAAAAAATAACAGACCTGGGATTACCTTTAGCATCAAGTTTCTGAACAGGGAAAGGGAATTTGTTTGAGTGATAGAAAATTATGAGGTGATAGATAACTGAGGAGTACTTGAAAACCTTTTCATCATCTAGCCTTAAAAATTGATCATGGATTTTGTTGGCAATGAAGGAAGCATAATCATACTTAATCTCAGGAGGCTGCCCAGGGGTAAAGATAGATAGCAAAGCCAGAGTTATCTCGTCTACATACTCACTGTTATTGAATCCTAAGACAAAAGATATTACATTCACAATAAGCCTTCCCAATTGATTGAAAAAGTAAAAACCATAGGGGGGAGTCCCTTTTGGCTGATGCTCAGGTAACATGAAGTACTGACACATTGCTTTCAATTTCTCTTGAGTTAACAGTCTGGTTTTCTCAATCAGCCCTTCCATGGATAGAGGTGCTAATTCTTGTTCTGGCTCAAATTGTAACATAGCATTGATAGCTTGAGGTGTTATAGGGAACAAAACACTTTGATCAGGAGCTAATACAGCTCTTTGTGTGGGATCATAATTTGCATGACAGTAATGAATGATTTCAGGGAAAACGTGAACTGTAGGAATAAAATAATTAGTAGAGTCAGATTCTACAACCCTATAGGCTTTTTGATCTTCTTAGTTCTTTTGAGATTTAGCTCAACGAAGGTAAACTCAAACGTGACTTGGGCTGAATGCGGCCTTATTGGGAAATCTTCTCATCTATGAGAGGCAAGTAGTCTAGATCTCGGTGAGGAGCATTCAAAGGAGTGACATTTAGAGCAGTAGGGGCCTCCATTTTGGTTCTTGTGGATTCAAAATGGAGGTTTCAGTTTTTCTTGCAGACCGGACGGGATATTGGATAAAAGAAGAAATTGGGACAAATTGCAGGTTTGGGAAGTAAATTCACAGGTTTTAACTCTTCAATGAGGACTCAGAGAGGATTTTTAACCACTTTTTCAGAGAAAAACACAAGAAACTAAGCTTAACTTGCAGTCGGGGTGCGGAATGATAAATACCTATTTTTTAATGAAAACTGGTTCTTCAACAGGTAATGGACAATGGCAGGAACGTTCTTTAACACGGGCGCAGCGGAATTTCTGAGTAATTTGGTGTATTTGCAGTGAATTTTGAAATTTGCAGCGGGAGCTTAATCTCTTTCGAAAACCAAAATAACCGAAACGCGAAAAAAAAAAGTCGGGGGGTCGGTCGCTGAGGATGATTACCCACCATGGGTGACGGTGGGTGAGTGGGGCCGACAGGGGAAGGGCTGTGTCGACCGTTTATGGATGAAAGGCGGCACCGCAAGGGAGGCCATTCACAGGATGCTTGCCACGTGGAATGCTGAATAGTCAAAACCGCCCACTCCCCGCTGGCTAAATAACTGATACGGGATGGGCAGCGGGATTGATCGGGACTGTTGATCAACGGAGGAATGATCTGACGGCTGGAGGAAAGGGAAACTTGTGCGGTTTCAAAAGCGGGCCCATCGGGGTTTAAACAAGTTTTGACGTGTAATCTAATCACCCCGGGGAGAAGTTAATAGGCGGGAATGGTTGTTAATTAGTCCAAATGACTAATTAACCCCGTGAATTTATGAAATGGATCGTGGCGGAGTTTGGCTATATGGGATGCCACGTGGAATGCTGAGTATGGTGGCGCAGGATTCCGTCGTAGTTTATTCTTGTTTTTGGTGTTAAACACATATGTTACGTGTCTAACTCTTTTCTATATATATTTTATTATACGATGAATAAATTAATATAATTAATTCATCATAGGGGCGGAATCTATATATAAGGTTATAGTTTTACCAAAGGGCTTTATAAAGCGGGGTATTTATTTTAAATGTGCGGGACTATATATACTTTGGTAAAACATTATAATAAGAGGGTTTTGGGGATATTTATTAGAAAAGGGAGTTATATACATAGGAAAAAGGGATTTCACTATGGATTTAATATAATAGAGTTAGGTGTTAATATGAAAAAGGACAAGGAAAATCAAAACACCTTTGTACATCTAAGAAAGTGAAAACTTATGAAG
This sequence comes from Pinus albicaulis, assembly GCA_034641835.2. NCBI lineage: Eukaryota > Viridiplantae > Streptophyta > Pinopsida > Pinales > Pinaceae > Pinus > Pinus albicaulis. The sequence goes on along the minus strand of CM076572.1, from coordinate 755,299,917 downwards.
TAAATTGCACATTTTATCTTCAACACTTAAGCTTAGAATAACAAGTTGTCTTGAGGAATTTTATGGAATGTTGCATCAGTTTCCTAAGTAAAATAGGATTTTACTTAGGAAAAAGTTAAAGATGGAAGATAACAATGATGAATTATTTCAAGTGCTTAGGTCTTTTTTTGATCATTAGGCCGAGGGTCCGGTCCCTCCAGAAGTCAAGGAAATGCCTTGAGCCCTTTTGATCTCCAAATACCTTAGTACTTTTGGGGGAAATTAGTAAAACTCTTGAGGGGGAAAATGATGAGGGAGGTTAATGAATTTGACTTTGCTTGTTGTGATTTTCCAGTGTATTTCCTGCTTTAGTAGTTGTGATGAAAGTAAATGATTAACCAACATGTAGCAGCACCATTCATCAGATAACACTTTGCAGCAACATCTACCTACCCTATCTACTTAACACTACCATGTTGTCTTCTTTATTAGGGTGCATTTAGACTTGCAAACCCTTTTCAATATTTTCTTTTTACATGATGAATCTATCTATTTCTACCCTTATTACATCCAAGGGCTCAGATTAAACTGTTGAGCACCTTTTATTCACTCTACCTAGCTACTTATCTGCCAAGATTAAACTGTTTGGCTAGATATTTATTCTCTAATATATAACATGAAATTGAAATATGACTAAGCCAAGTTTAAACAGTTTGACTTATTCATGAATTGTGGCAAAAGTTTCACAAGCTGCACACAATTATTTTATTACAATAGATGAAAAAAAGTAGTGGCATTTAGACTTGCACACTTTCCTTGGTCTATTTTTTGCTTGGGGTTCATTTCTTTCTCTTTTTGACCATTTTTATTCTTTTTACCCTTTGATTTTTCTTTTAGGGTATACCCTCTTTACATTTTTTAAATTTTTTGATTTTTTGGTTTTTTAAGAATATGGAACACCTTCGCTCAAGTAAGAAGGTTTGAACATATTCCACACTTCCATCAAGACAATCATGAGAGATGAAACCTATTGATATAGGAGGCTAACACTGGCTCCACTTGGGGATGGCTCTTGCTTGTGGAAAGTCAAGAACAGTAGATCAGATGCCTCAGAATGTCTTCAAACTGAAAGTAAGGAATTTTCCTTCTTCTGGTAGCTTTATTTTACATATGATAGTAAAACTTTTTGGAACTTAGGGCCTTCACTTCGGGCTTCAATTCCAAGAAGTCACCATCCAATCCAAACTGCAGTAACAAAAATAGAACAAGCAAACAATATATTATGTACAAGTTAGAAACATTTAAACATTCTAGTAAATTGGATCAAAATAATGCTTAAGCATCCGACCATTGACTGGTCCTTCTTCAACTTCCGAATTGTCCAAGTCCTTCAAAAAATAAGTATTGTTTCCCTGCAAGGCATGAATGATATAAGGCCCTTTCCACAAGAAATCAAACTTCCCATGTTTCCCTTTTTCTTCTCTTCTAGAATCCCATCTTAGGACCTTGTCTCCTAACTGAAAATCCTCTGCTTTAGTCCTTTTATCAAACATTTTCTTTAGCTTTTCTTGTAATACTTGTGATCTTTGGTATACCTCTTCTCTGGTTTGTTGCAAGTGGATTGTCTGATTAATTCTTCTTTGAATGTCATTTGGCTCCACTTGAGCCTCTTGAAGTAATTTCATCACAGGGATTCCTAACGATGATGGGAATCTTGCTTCCAGGCCATAAACTAACTCATAAGGACTAGTCCCAATGGATTTCTTGGTTGTAAGTCTGTCTGCCCATAATGCATAGGTCAGTTTCTTATGCCAGTTCTTTTTATTCTCCTCCAACAATTTCTTAACGATATTGATCAAACTCTTATTGGAGGATTCTGCTAGTCCATTACCTTGGGGGTAATAGGCTGTTGAATGGCCTAGAGTAATATGATATTTATGGCAGACATTTATCATTTTCTTTGATTTAAATGCAGCAGCATTGTCTGTTATGATCTTTTCTGGACATCCGAATCTTGAAAGTATGTTGGTTTCAAGAAACCCTATGATTACAGAATCATTGGACTGTCTACAGGGGATGGCTTCAATCCATTTGGTGAAATAGTCTGTAGCAGTTAAAATCCATCTATGTTGTCCTGAAGAAGGGGGGTGAATCTCTCCAATAAAATCTAAACCCCATTGTTGAAAGGGTCTTTCAGTGGAAACTGGTTTTAAAGGCAGAGGCAACAACTTTCTTTTACCCTCAAATATCTGACATTTGTGACAGCTTGTTACAAATTTCTTTACATCAGAAAATAATGTTGGCCAGTAAAACCCAGCCCTTAAGATTTTGTCTGCAGTAGATTTCCAGTAGAGATGTCCTCCACAATCCCCTGCATGAAATTCATTAAGCACTTTATCAGCTTCATCTTTTAAGAGACAATTCAATAAAATTCCTTCATGATTCTTCCAAAATAAAGTGCTATCTAAAATACAATATTTCAAAGATGTCATCTTTAAAAATCTTTGCTTAGTTCTGGACAACCCTGGAGGAGTTTGCAGGTTTAATAGAACATGAATTATATCAGTATACCATGGTGAATCTAAGAAAGCTTGACTGATCTGGGGAGTCGCCATCTCCTGCTCGTTATCCAGTTCATTGATATCTAAGGCTTGGCAATTGGTTTCTGTCATAAGTTGTGCTAAGCCTTGGCCTTTTATCAGTTTGGTTGGCTTGATCTCAATATCATATTCCAAAATGGTAGCTATCCACTTACCTCGTTTACCTTCAATGCCATCTTGAGTCAAAATATCTTTAACTACTGCATTAGGAACATATGCTATCACATGAGAATATAATATGTAAACTCTGAAATCTTTGATTGCTTTTACCAATGCAAAAGCCTGTTTTTCCATAATATTGTATTTTAGAGATGCATCCCTCAGTGCTTTACTAAAAAATGCTATTGGCTTTTCACACCCTTGGTCATCTTTTTGAAGTAAAACAGCTGCAACAGTATGTTCCGAAGCAAATGAAAAAATAATAAAGTCTCTATCAAATTTAGGACTGGTCAGAACTGGTGTCCTTGTTAAAGCCATTTTAATTTCCTCGAATGATTGTTTGGCTTCTACAGTCCAATCAATGCTTGAATCTTTCCTCAACATGTTAGTCAGTAATCTAAGTAACTTCGCTAGACTAGAAATAAATCTTCTCAAGAAGTTGATTTTTCCTATAAATGCTTGCAATTCTTTTATGTTTCTGGGGTGGGGTATTTGCAAAATTGCTTGAATTCTTTCAAGATCAATCCTAATGCCATCTTTAGAAATGATATGTCCTAAAAGCTTTCCTTCTTCCAAACCAAACAATGACTTTTTAGGGTTTAAAGAAATTCCATATTTTCTGCACTTTATGAATACTTGCCTTAGGTGACCTAAATGTTCTTGATCTGTTTTAGAGAAAACGGTCAAATCATCTAAGTAAATAACCAGAAAATCATGTATCTCTTTAGCAAAAGCAATGTCCATCGCTCTTTGAAAGGTAGCTCCTGCATTCTTGAGTCCAAATGGCATTTTTACATATTTAAACGTACCCCATGGTGTGGTAAATGCTGTTTTATCCTGATCATCAGGATGAACCAGAATCTGGTTGTACCCTGAAAATCCATCCAGTAGTGATATTCTCGAAGATCCCACTACCCTTTGCAGAATGTGGTCCATTTTCGGCAGAGGATAGTTGTCTTTTAAAGAAAATTTATTCAAATTCCTTAAATCAACACACAGTCTAATTTCTCCCGTCTTTTTTCTTGTTGGTACTAGGTTAGAAACCCATTCTGAAAATCTGATAGGAGCTATAATCCCTGCTTCAAACATTCTTTTTATTTCCTTTTCAATTGAGGGTAATAAAACAGGATTAATTCTCCGAAGCTTTTGTTTAAAAGGTTTCTGGTCTGGTTTCAAAGGTATAGTATGTTGAATGATGGACGTATCATAAGATTTGAGGTCTTCATAACTCCAAGCAAAGACATCCTGGAATTCTTTTAATAGTTCAACATATTTTACCTTCTGATCTTTTGGAAGAGATTTAGACAACTTAACAATTTTTGGATGTTCTGGTGTTCCTAAGTTGCATTCCTCCATATCGGCTTTAACAGGTTCCATTTTAGGGCTGAATGGAATATCATTTGAGTCGAATAGATCTTCCAAAGGTGTTAATCCTTTGGGTAACTGATTATCTTTTAAATTGATGATTTCTGTCTCATCTATGATCTCATCAAATTCCATTTGTTTCAAATTTTGCATGTCTTTTTCAGTGAATGTGGTTGGATGCCGCATATGAATTGCATTTTCTCTTGAAATTTCCATTTTTTGTTCTTTTTCTTGATCAAATTTATCAGCAGTCATGTCTTCATCTATATTACAGTTAGAGAACTCATTCTGAAGTGTCAAAAAACTATTGATTTGATGGTTATTCAGAAATACTTGCCAATTCAAAACATTGTCGGGTATTGCAGGCCTGTGTCTTATCTCAGCTGAAAACTGATGATTAGGATCAAAAGGCAACTTACATGTACTAGCAAACATTGCTAAACCGTGAGCATGCAAGTTTTGTTTCCTGGGAATCTTGGCAAGTTGAGCTTGTAGAAATGTGTTGAGAATCTCAACAACTGTCTCTCGGTATTGTTTTAGTCTCATGTCCTTTGTTGCACATTCTCCTTTAATTTGTTGGATAATTAGTTCAGAGTCGCCTATGATTGATACCCTAATGCCTCCTAACTTCTTGACATGTTTAAGCCCCAATAAAAGAGCTTCATACTCTGCCATGTTGTTAGTGCATTTGAAATTTAACCTATAAGCATGACCCTCTGCATGATTGTTCTCTACATTGTGCAACCAAATTCCAGCTCCTGCACCTAGTCTGTTTACTGAGCCATCAAACTCTAAATGCCATAGAATTTCATGTTCGTAATCTTCATCAATTGTTTTAATATATTTTCTGACAAGAGCTAGTTGTTTAGTTGTTTCAGGTTTTTCTTGGTCATCTGGTGTTTCTTTGTTTTCAGATATTTCTTCAATTTTGACAGTGGTTTTGTTTATTATTTCCTTTTCAGGAGCTCCTATTTCAGTAGGAAGATCTGACTCAGCATTGTATAAAATAAAAGAATCCATGTCAGAATGTACAGAATAAACAGGGAAGTTTTCAGGCTGCTCATGGCTACTCACTAAGTACTTCATCAAAGTTTCTCTATATAATCTTTTAGGCTGACCAAATACTGAAATAGTTGCATAAGACATGTCTAATTGAATAGATCCTCCAAGTTTAGCACCCCAAGACCTAGACAATAACATACCATATTTGGGTGGAATATCAGCAACTACTATGTCCATTAAAATAGACTTAGCAGGGTATTGGACCAAAGTGACACACAGATCTTTAATTAAACCTAAACATTTTACCTGACTGGAATCAAATGAAAACAAATCTTTGTACGGTCTGGTAATATCTAGATTCAATCTTTCCATTACTGCTTTTGGCATCAAATTGTGAGATGCTCCAGAATCAAGCATTGCATTATGGAGTATCTTATCATGAACATTCAAGCTTACATAAAATGGAGGAGTTCCTCCACTTTCTGGTTTGCCATTAACCTCAGGGCCAAAAAGAAGTTTGGGTTGATCATCAAGAATATTTACTGAATCATCCAATCCGGTAATGTTAATGTTTAAAGACTTGGAAATCTGATTCCTATAGACATCATGTTTAGCCAATTCTGATAAAGGAACAGCTATCTTGAGTTTGCCTATTTCACCTTCTAGATTAAAGGGTTTTTCTGTTTGAGTTTTAGTGTTTTGCACAGTCGGATTTTCTCTGTTTACTGGATCTTCAATGTTTTTCTCTTTTTCATGAATGAAGTTTTGCTTTGAAGATGTTTCAGGACTAACTTCTGCTGTTTCTTCTACAGTCCCTACTTGAGGAGATGTATTGGATTGCTGTTTGTCAATTGGTTGGTTGTCAGAGACATCTTCAATTATTGGATTTGAAAAACTAGGAGTTATCCTAGGCAAAATTTGTATTTGGGGAATGTTTTGTACAGGGGAAGTATTTTGTACAGGGGGAATGTTTTGTTTTCCTTTGAAATTTTGCTTTGTGGTTTTCTGTTTATTTTTCTCTGGTACATCTATCCGTCTACTTCTCAAGTTGTACTGCTTATGAACCTCGTAGATTGCTGTGTCATAGCCTTCTTTGAAATCAAAAGTCTCACCTGAATGAGTTTGGAATGTTTCAAGGATATGATTCTCTTGATCATCCTGGGATAGGAAGACTTCTGGTTCATTTTTGTCCTCATTGACATTGTTTATTTCTACATCTTCTGTAGGTTCTTCAGAGGTTGAACCTTCAACAAAGTTTTCTTGGAAAGGTGGCCTAATGTTTTGATCAGGGACATTATTTCCAATATTTTGGTTCAGATTCCTCCTAAAGTTTGGGTTTCTTGCAACATTCTGATTGTCAGTAGAAGACTTTCTTTCAATGGTTTCCACTCTGTCACCTAATCTTTCCATACCTTTAATGATTACATCTAGCTTCTTTTCAAAAGCTGAAGGTTCTTCATTCATAGGCATTCTTCTTTCTGCCCTAGCTCTGGCCCGTTTTTCTATCAGATTTGCTTCTACACTCACCACTATGCTTTGCATTTCCTCTAGTGTTTGTGGAGCTCTTTCCCTAAGAGAATAAGCTATATCGGAGTCAAAACCATCTGGAAATTTGACCAACACGTTATTAGGTGGGGGCCTTAGGTTTAGAGGAACTGCATTATATGATTCATTAAATCTTATGATATAATCTTGTACGGTTTCATTTGGTCTTCTTCTTAATTTTTCAAATTCTGATAGGATCTGGAGAGGATCCTTCTTTTTCTCCCATCTGTTCAAAAATGCCCTATAAAAAGCTTCTAGATCAGCAATACTGTTCGGGGTGAGAGCCCTAAACCAAGTTCTAACTTATCCGGTAAGACTTTGTACGAAAATTCTCATACGGATATTATCAGTATCAATCTCATAAAAATCAAAGTAATCTGTCATCCTTTTGGTGTGTTGTTGAGCTGTGTAGGTACCTGATCCGTCAAAAGGTGTGATCTTACTTTGGTAGTCCTGAGGTAAAGCTGGAGGATTGGCTGGTAACTGTAAAGGGGCATATCGATTGGCCATTGGAAGATAAAGTGGAGTAACAGGAGTTGATGGTCTAACAGGAGGGGATGGAGGTCTAACAGGTGTTTGAAAAGTTTGAGAAAAAGTGATTGAGCTTGGAGATGCTTCAGTAATCACAGAAATGTTTGAGCTTTCTTCAAAGGTTTGCTCAGACTGAATGGAGTTATGCAATTCTCTGTCAAGATGATGTGAAACAAATCTGTATTGCAAATCTTCAAAGAACAAAGGATCTGGAACTAATCTAGATAATTCAGTCTCAGAAAAATTCACAAACAAAGATGTTTCAAATTGTGCATCAAAAGGAATGTCATCAATATAAATAATTTTCACAGGACAAGATGCAGATCTAGAAAGTGGTCTAGAACTACCTGTACTTTCCCGACTTCCTCTTTCAGAACTTTCTTGACTTCCTTGTCTTCTAATAATCCTAGGAATCAGGTTTGGATTTTCAAAAATTGGTGGTGGATTGGGGTCAGGGTTTGACCTAGTATGTCGAATCCTTTCTGAAGCCAGTTTTCTTAGAATATGTGTTTTTGAATTTTGGGTTTTATTTGAAAAATAAATACAACTTCTACAAATTATTTAAGAAATAATGATATGTGATTAAGATTTCCTCAAAGATCTGTTTAAACTAGAGAATCTGATTGAAAAATTTGAAACTAAGATTTCAACTTATAAGCTAAATCAGAGATAGACTGAAACAACATTTATTTACTTTTGAAATTGCATAGCAAAAGCAATTTCAAAGGCTTCCTAGCTGATTTTCAGACTCTGTCTGTAGATTATAAATCAAACAATAGTATCAATAAAATGATTCAGTTCCCCAGTATGGTCGCCACTATGTTATCACTCAGGTTTTCCTAGAAGTTGTATAAGAGGAAAGTATACCCGAGGTAACCACAAACCAATCTTTTAGATGCAGAATCTAGCCAATCTGCATCCAGAGAGGGCTCTCTCTTTATGATTTATCTTTGTTTTTGAATGATTTGAGGCTAGTTATAGATGCAAAGTTTGTTTTGGGAAAATGGTGGAATCCACAAACTAAGGGCAAGGTTGAGGGCTTTCAGTCCATTGGGCTATGGAGTCTAAGGATGGCTTTACTGGATTTCTTTTCTGAACACAAGATGGTATTACAGGGCAAGATAGCTAGACAGAGAACAATCCTTAAAATTTAAAGTGGATGGATGGTCTTGAAGGGATGAAAGGCAACTAAGAATCTTTCACCATTTTCAAAAAGAAGAAGAGAAATGATTACAAGCAAAGAGCAATGAAGGATTCTTTGTTACAGTAATCAACAATATTGAATCAGCAAAACATGAGCAATTAAGAATTCATGCTTATAACTAATCCATAAGAAAACATCGAGAATAATCACATTTGAAAACAGAGTACAATTAAGCAAATTCTGTTTCAATCCTTTATGTAAACTATTCAGAAATGGATATGATGATAGCATAAACTAATATAAAATTTAAACACACGGGTTGGAAAACTTATTGAACTGGAAGTCCAACACATGAATCCTGCAACAAGTCCAGTGCTTCAAAACGTCATCCAGTAAGCCACAAGTAAATTTGTCCAAAAGCTTTTTATTCCGAAAACCTCAATATTACAGCAGAGTAATAGAATCCACCCTTCAACACTCTCTTTGAGGGCTTATTTATACAAAAAATAATCCTAACAATCTTACTCTATCCTAGCCAATATTTCAGGCTGACTTAAAGCATATTTACAAACAAACAAGAGACACATGGTCTCGTAAATAGAATAATAAGTAACGGCTGATGTGCTGTTCCTTTCTTCATGGACGTGCTAAGGATAAGTGCTTTTAAATAGGGTTCTGTGCTGTCCTTTGCGTATTCCTTTGACTTGTTGAATACTCTTTCTTCTCACGGATACTCTTTAACCTTTCATCTGATACTCTTTCATCTGCTTTTCTGTTTTTACCATTTACTTGATAGTAAAAACAAACTTTCATCCTGAAAACATCTTTTACAAAACTTCCAGCATTTCCTTCCACCACTGATCATCTGGTATCATTGTTCTTCTGAGCTTCCTTAAAGTTTCATCTGCCTCAGTAAGTTTATGAAATGTGGGCTCGTTTGGAAATAGATACTTTAATTCATGCTCCAGATGAAATAGATTCCTCACTTTTTCATAAATACTCTTCCCAGTTGGTAATGCAGGTTCTGATGAGCTAGTAGAACCTATATTAGTAGAACCTATCGCTGTATTTTTAGCATGAGCTTTGATTCTTTTCTCATAGGTTTCTAAGTCTACTATTTGATCCTCTGTGAGCATGGGACTTGGCAAATCACTGTCCAGCAGAGCTTGAAACTTTTCTCTGAAAACGTTGATGTCGACCAAAATATCAGTACACTTTCTTTCTAGATTTTGCATGAAAGTTCTCTTTGTGAAAATTCTCTTTTCTTCCAAAACTACACCTGTTCTGTCATCAATTCCTAGCAATGCTAGCTGTTGTTTTGTTCTGGAATTCAAAAACTGAATGAGCTGCTGGACTAGCTCTGGCTTGCCTCTTAATTCATGTCTAGTTTTGTTTATTTCCTCTTGGGCTATCTTGACTAACTCATTCTGCTCAAAAATAGCTTGAATGGAAGGCCAAATATCTCTTATTAAATTAATGATGTTGTCCCAAAGAATATCATTTATTTCATTCAGAGGCTTTTCCAGTGTAAGATCTTTTTGCAAAGCCTCAACCAATTTTTCCAACCTTTTTATTTCTCTGAGGTTGTCAGCTACTGTCTTTTTGGATGTGTCATATTTTCTCTCCAATTTTGTTAATTGTAATTTTGCTTCTTGGAGTTCTGTGACCTTTAGCTGCAAACTCTCCATCTGTTTAATCAAATCATCAGAATTCAAATTAGAAATATTCAACTGAGATGATTGTTCCTGTTGTCCTGTAGTACCTGCTGCTGAAGCCTGTTTGAGAATTTCCTGTTCCTGCAATGCCTTTTCCAGCTCCTTCTCGGTTTCATTTAGTCGCTCTGTCAAATTTAAGAGCAACTCCATCATTTCTTCTTGCGAATTTATTTTTATTACTTCCTGTGTCTGGGGGTGCCTTGAGGCTGGTATTTTCAACTGTTTTCTCAGTGCAGCTATATCATCCTCTTTCTTTTTTATCAGTGCCTCAATACCTTTAGTGTCTTTGGGATTGTGACCCAAACCAATGATGATCTCTTCTAGAGACTTTATTCTATTGTCCTTGGCCTGTGAGGAAGCCCTTTCAATATTCAATGTTGCAGTGGTATTATTCAAGGAATCTTGCAGCGTTAAAGCTGCCATGGCTTTGTTGGTGAGAGTAGAATAAACCATTTCCCCTGTTTGCCTATGAAGCTCTATCTGATCCAAGGGATGGATATCCTTTGCTAACACTTCAAAATTTGTTCTAATGTAATCTGTTGCTGAAGTTGGCTTTGGCACTTTAGCTTTGAAGTGGCTCATTTGCATTTTACCTTGTGAAAGATCAAATGCTGACATCAACCTTTGCTGATTGTGAGGAGCCATCTTCATATACTGATCGTAGACCTTCATTTTCAATGGTTCATTCTTTGTTTTGATATTAATGAAGGTTTTCTTAATGTCTCCAGTCTCTGTCTTTGGCGGTCTGAAAGAAGATACTTCAGTGCTCAACTGCTTTTGTATCCCTTTCTGGCTTATGTTTGTTTCACTTGCTGTACCTGTTTGCTGACTATCTTCCCTGCCATCATCAAATATTTCATCTATGATCTCTACATCTGGAGGTAGATCAGATTTATGTTTTTTAGCTTGATAGAATTGTGGGGCTCCTTTTGAAGGTGTGGTATCTGGAGCTGACCTCTTTTTCCCTATTTCCACATTCAGTGGAGTTTGCATCTCTGGAGCTTGGATTTGCTTTGCTGGTGTTTGAGAAGCTTTAGATTTTTCTGGTGTTTTGGAACTCTGTGATTTTTCTGCCATGACCAGGGTTTCAATGACTTGAACTATAGGTTCTTTTCCTTTACCTTTAGGCTCTGCTGCTACTGATGGGCTGTCTTCCTGTATAGCTTGTTGTAGAGTGGCTGTTGAAGATGTGCCAATATAGGGTACCTGAATTTGATCATATGTTTCTAGGTCAAATTTCTTCTCAGCATCTTTCATAAGTTTATTCAATTTGTCAGCTCCACTTCCCTCTTCAATAAGTGTTCCTTTAACCCATTCATCTTGATTTGCATACTGTTCTATGTCAGGAATTCTGTGATGTATATAAGGAGATGACTTATTTTTTAACATTCTTTCACAAATGAAACCAAAGGGGTCATAAGGGACCCAACGGAAAGATGTCTGGAATTTTTTCTCTAATATAAGTTCAGCATCTCTTTCAGCTTCCCTAGAATTGCAAATGAAAGGACCTAACTGGATTTTGATCCTTAACTGTGCTTTCTTCTTTACATTGCAGAAATGGATTACATCTGAGTTGTTCATCTGTCTAAAGTATTCCAAAGCAAAAATTCTCATTGGTACATATCTGGGTAACTTGAATGGATGTAATTCACATCCATAAATCCTGATGACTGTATGGTTTTGGTACAAGTACCAATCCCCAACTTTGTAACTCTTTGACAATTGCAGGGTCTTTCTTATTTCAGTACTAAGCCTGGGGGGATAAACTCCTGTTAACAAGGTTGTAGCAGGATGTATAAACTGATCAATGAATTCTGAATAAGAGTAGGGAGAATCAGAGGACAAATGAATGATGGGGGACCAAAAAATAACAGACCTGGGATTACCTTTAGCATCAAGTTTCTGAACAGGGAAAGGGAATTTGTCTGAGTGATAGAAAATTATGAGGTGATAGATAACCGAGGAGTACTTGAAAACCTTTTCATCATCTAGCCTTAAAAATTGATCATGGATTTTGTTGGCAATGAAGGAAGCATAGTCATACTTAATCTCAGGAGGCCGCCCAGGGGTAAAGATAGATAGCAAAGCCAGAGTTATCTCGTCAACATACTCACTGGTATTGAATCCTAAGACAAAGGATATTACATTCACAATAAGCCTTCCCAAATGATTGAAAAAACAAAAACCATAGGGGGGAGTCCCTTTTGGCTGATGCTCAGGTAACATGAAGTACCGACACATTGCTTTCAATTTTTCTGGAGTTAACAGTCTGGTTTTCTCAATTAGCCCTTCCATGGATAGAGGTGCTAATTCTTGTTCTGGCTCAAATTGTAACATAGCATTGATAGCCTGAGGTGTTATAGGGAACAAAACACTTTGATCAGGAGCTAATACAGCTCTTTGTGTGTGATCATAATTTGCATGACAATAATGAATGATTTCAGGGAAAACGTGGACTGTAGGAATGAAATACCTTGGGAGATTGGATTCCCACAACCCTATAAGATCTTGCCCTTTTGAGTATTCGTCTCTGCAGCGACAGAAACTCAAACGGGGACTTTCATCGAAATGCAGGTCTTTTATTTGGAAATCTTCATCTATGAGAGGCAAGTAGTCTAAATCTCGGTGAGGAGCATTCAAAGGAGTGACATTTAGAGCAGGAGGGGCCTCCATTTTGGTTCTTGTGGATTCAAAATGGAGGTTTCAGTTTTTCTTGCAGACCGGACGGGATATCTGACAAAAGAAGAAATTGGGACAAATTGCAGGTTTGGGAAGCAAATTCACAGGTTTTAACTCTTCAATGAGGACTCAGAGAGGATTTTTAACCACTTTTTCAGAGAAAAACACAAGAAACCAAGCTTAATTTGCAGTCGGGGTGCGGAATGATAAATACCTGTTTTTTAATGGAAACTGGTTCTTCAACAGGTAATGGACAATGGCAGGAACGTTCTTCAACACGGGCGCAGCGGAATTTCTGATTAATTTGGTGTATTTGCAGTGAATTTTGAAATTTGCAGCGGGAGCTTAGTCTCTTTCGAAAACCAAAATAACTGAAAAAAACGCGAAAAATGGCTTAAAAACAAGTCAAAAGGGTTTTTGTCGTTTTCGAGGTGATGATGTCATTTGACGTACGGGGTGACGTAAGGGAGTGGGGCCGGCGGTATGCGATAAGCGGTAAGCGGTGAGCCCGCACCGCTTATGGAGGAAGGCGGTAAAAATCGCAATGGCAGCGATTCCACAGGATGCTTGCCACGTGGAATGCTGAATAGTCAAAACCGCCCACTCCCCGCTGGCTAAAAAACTCACACGCGATGGGCAGCGGGATTGATCGGGACCGTTGATCAACGGAGGAATGATCTGACGGCTGGAGGAAAGGGAAACTTGTGCGGTTCAAAAGCGGGCCCATCGGGGTTTAAACAAGTTTTGACGTGTAATCTAATCACCCCGGGGAGAAGCTAATAGGCGGGAATGGTTGTTAATTAGTCCAAATGACTAATTAACCCCGTGAATTTATAAAATGAATTGCGGCGGGGTTTGGCCATATGAGATGCCACGTGGAATGCTGAGTATGGTGGCGCAGGATTCCGTCGTAGTTTATTCTTGTTTTTGGTGTTAAACACATATGTTATGTGTCTAACGCTTTTCTATATATATTTTATTATACGATGAATAAATTAATATAATTAATTCATCATAGGGGCGGAATGTATATATAAGGTTATAGTTTTACCAAAGGGCTTTATAAAGTGGGATATTTATTTTAAATGTGCGGGACTATATATACCTTGGTAAAACATTATAATAAGAGGGTTTTGGGGATATTTATTTAGAAAATGGAGTTATATGCATAGGAAAAGGGATTTCACTAGGGATTTAATATAATAGAGTTAGGTGTTAATATGAAAAAAGGACAAGGAAAATCAATACACCTTTGTACATCTAAGAAAGTGAAACTTATGAAGTAAATTGCACATTTTATCTTCAACACTTAAACTTAGAATAACAAGTTGTTTTGAGGAATTTTATGGAATGTTGCATCAGTTTCCTAAGTAAAATAGGATTTTACTTAGGAAAAGTTAAAGATGGAAGATAACAATGATGAATTATTTGAAGTGCTTAGGTATTTTTTGATCATTAGGCCGAGGGTCCGGTCCCTCCAGAAGTCAAGGAAATGCCTTGAGCCCCTTTGATCTCAAATTACCTTAGTACTTTTGGGGAAATTAGTAAAACTCTTGAGGGGGAAAAATGATGAGGGAGGTTAATGAATTTGACTTTGCTTGCTGTGATTTTCCAGTGTATTTCCTGCTTTAGTACTTGTGATGAAAGTAAATGATTAACCAACATGTAGCAGCACCATTCATCAGGTAACACTTTGCAGCACCATCTACCTACCCTATCTACTTAACACTACCATGTTGTCTTCTTTATTAGGGTGCATTTAGACTTGCAAACCCTTTTCAATCTTTTTCTTTTTACATGATGAATCTATCTATTTCTACCCTTATTACATCCAAGGGCTCAGATTAAACTGTTGAGCACCTTTTATTCACTCTACCTAGCTACTTATCTGCCAAGATTAAACTGTTTGGCTAGATATTTATTCTCTAATCTAAAACATGAAATTGAAATATGACTAAGCCAAGTTTAAACAGTTTTACTTATTCATGAATTGTGGCAAAAGTTTCACAAGCTGCACACAATTATTTTATTACAACAGATGTTTTCAAGAATATGGAACACCTTCGCTCAAGTAAGAAGGTTTGAACATATTCCACACTTCCATCAAGACAATCATGAAAGATGAAACCTATTGATATAGGAGGCTAACAGAGTGAACGGATTCTTGTATTAAAACAAGATAGTCAGAGATCCTCCTGTTAGAAATGAAATCTTCCACTTTAGGATAATTGATGGAAGCGATGAGGGACTCGAGCTGGGATGCCATAATTTTACTAGGCAGGATGCTAAAGTGGCTTGCTAGTTATTATGACGAAGACCCCGCAGCTTGTATCGTTGCAAAAACTGAAGAGGCAGGAGACCCTGGATGTTATTCATGAGGATGAAGATGAGACAGGGAAAGCACATATTAAAACCATCATTCTGAGTGGCCACCATTCAGATTCAAATAGGGTATGTTTTTGTGTTGAGGTTTTTCCACACTGCATAATATGAACTTCCTTATGCTTATAAAGACATCTATATGCCACATTAATTATCAATATATTCCAGCAAACTACTTATGTCTCTCAAAAACAGTTGAAAAATAATACATGTCAAGTTCAAGATAATAAAGCTTTACATTTTTCCCTATCTATGTGGTGTCAGCAAAGTCTGCATTTTGTGTTACAGTGTTAGTGGGCTTGTCTAATTTGCAACAAAGCATCCATTTTTGAACTCATGATTAAAAAATATAAGAGACATAATTCAACTTTCAATTTTCACCATAGAATGTCTTGTATTGGCCTGCAATTCAAAGAAATGGTCCAATAAGAATCCCACATCCACCCAGTTGGTTTTATTTCAGAAGTGGGGTTATAAATGTCAAGGGATACTAACCCCATGGGAACCTTGTTCCTGCACTGTAACCTGACTTTAACCCTTTGGAGATTTACGGTTCTTGGAAGGTTGGTACTCAACAAGGCCTATGCCAGAACCAAAAGAAAGTTTCTCCAAGATAGAAATGCCATAACCAAAAGAATTTTTCTCCAAGATGTCAGTGCTAGAACAACAACAAAATCTCTTTGTGATGCTGGTCTCATAACAATGGGTTTCTGATATTCTGAACTATCCCTTGGAGTGGTTTACTGTCTTGTAGTATTAATTGACATTCTTTTTTCATCTCTTTGATGACGAGGTCATTTTCCTTGCAGTGATTAAACTATTTTTATGGAAGCCATTGGTTCCCACTACACCCTAGCTCTCAGGTCTTTGTCTTTCCTTGTATTCCCACATCTCTCTATTATAATGCTCTTTATCCACTAAACCTCGCTCTTGATAAGGCCACCACATATTATTTCATGTCACTTTCTTCAAACTTAAATTAATATATAGAACACAATTAACCAAATTGTTGGTAATTGCAGTTATAAAAGGACTATAAATAATTTAGCCTTAAATTACTCCATAATCAAATGTTCAAAATGTTCCTATGAAAGTAATACTTTCCATTAACCAAAAATAAAATTACCTTTCATTTACTTAGATCTTCCCAATACTGATCAAGTCAACTATTGTAAATCCAAATAAAAAAAAGAGGCCTCAGACCTATAAATGACCTTTGTACATATGCATGCCTCCATAATCAACTTAGAACACTAACAACTAGGAGAGACTATGATAGAAACTTAACTTTAAGGATTGCATTTGGATAGATAATCAAATTATTGATGGAAAATATAGCTAAGATGTGCCAAAGAGACTAATATGATGTCTCCATAGATATACTTACTGATTTATCATCCTCTGAAAGCCGATTCCAAAAATCACCAATCATCTTGTTGATTTCTCTATCCTTATCTGGTTTAATTGACTTGAGCCTGGCTTGTTGCTCCATAAAGAAAAAAATATAATCAGTTTTGTTTTGTTTTGGGGAATTTGGATCCTTCCTTGAAATTTATTTTCTCTTTCACTTCTGGCCTAGCCTGTGATCCAAAATACCAGTTATAAAGTTTATCTCCCGATTATTCAAAATGTAGACACACTTTCACCCTGTGGTCCAGAGACAGGAGGAGGTACATGGTAGAGAACACCCCTAATTTTTCTTGTTCCCACCATTACAATGACAAGATAGGCGTAGTTAACTTTACCATCAATGGAATCAGTTACAATGCTCCCTATTTATGATGCGAGGTCAACTGAAGAAGTTACACATATATCTACATTTAAATGAAATGAAAAAAAAATCACGAGGATAATATTTAACATGATAACTTCAATTCATTTGGCTCATACCTCTGATAGCTTGTGCGAAATAAATTTTCCTTGTTTTGGGATCTGTTTTGAGATCCTCTAAAACTGGACATGTTTAATCAGCACGTATAATTTGATTCATGTCTAGGATTGAGCTCAGTGGGGGAACTGCTGGCGAGGCAAATAGGAAATACAACACCGCTTGTGAAAAGGTGTGAATCTTACTAGTGCACAAAAGGGTAGAAAATATGTTGACTGTAAATATCCTATGACTTTTAACAGCATACCTAGAGGAGGAACCAAGGGTCCCTAGACTTGGAAGAAGTGCACTTGCTCGTAATGATGGAACAAATTGTTGTAGTATTTGCATATAAAAAATGAAGCCCTTGTTATATTTCGAGGAAATTTGATCACTACTATGATTTCCTTCAATTTCCTCTCATTAATGACCTATCAGATGAGATGGAGCATAACCAGTTAATGCATATATGCTAAATGAAGAGAAACTGTGCCACTTACAGATGATTATTATGTACATAAGAACACATCTCAAGCCTTAGACTAAAACTACATGGTAATTATGGCCCTACACATATTTTCAACCATATAATGTAAAATTAAAATCCATGAGTTGTGAATGTAGATTTATGATATTTAAAGTAAATTCCAAATGAAATTATACTTCAAGTCAGAGGTTTTTTTGCAGGTTAGTAAAAATAGGATATTGTACTTGTTATTACCCAAAAAGAATTCAGTTCCTTGTGTTTTTCCTTTGTGGATTGGTGGGCCTTTACGCATGGAAAAAATTAAGCTTCATGAACTAAACCAATGATTGGCTCACCACCTTTACATATTTTATGTTGGATGAGATTAAAGTAATATTAAATCACTGGGTTACCACATGGTGTTTAATATTTGCCTCTCTTCAACGAGACTCAAGTTGGGATGTCACAGACTCACACATCACAACTATGACATGGCATCCCACCTCTTAATAAGTGATGGATTCTTTGTCATTCAGTGCTAAGAAGCATCTTGAAATAATTCCTCAAGATATACTTCAAAAAGGCAATGCATCACACTAAAACCTATTACTTGAACCAATATATTATCACCATGGCTCCTGCATCATATAAATCACTATTTTTTTCACAAGCCCAATAATCAAATTCATTATGTACAATCTTCAACTGTCCTACAAGAGGAAAAGGATGCATTCAGGCTGCTAAAGTACAACTGGCAGTTAAAATGAGTGCTGGTGAAATCCCTTGAAAGAGCTTTAATTAAAAAAAATTGAAATTGTATGATGCCTGGCATCTCTCTATCAAGTATTAAAGCAAATTTTCAGTGGTATGTCTGAGAAATCGTTAATTTAGGTTCACTAGCCATAATAGGCCCTAATCTTTGAAAAACACTAGCTAGTTGTAATTTTCCTAGCAAGTAGTCCTAGTCAAACAGAAAATTGGGACCATGGGTCTAAGCACTAAATTTCCAGTAGGAAAACATAACAGTAAACTATAGAAGTAGCTTTGGCACTTCAAGGCTTGTTTCCATATGTTTTGTGACAGAAGCACACCATTTTTTTACTATAGAGATGTAAATAAATGTGGGTAGCCAATGTGTTACTTGAATTAAATCTTAGCTATGTCAGCTAAGTATGCATCGTTTCTCCTTATATCATTATACTGGAGATGTGATAAAAAAGGGAGCACCTATATTGTAGGGTAATGCTACTAGTAGCATGAAACTCTTGCATTCTTCTTATACCTATTATTCATGTACTAGTATAATTATTATATTTGTAACTTGTTTGACTTCAAATATTTTTCTCTTATGACTTGCATTTCTTAAGAGTTCAGAAGCATAGGTTTCCCTCAATTCTATTATCTAGCAGATAGGTTGTGAAAAAATTTGAAATGGTCTACAAATTTACATCCATAAATTTCTCAATTCCATCAATGTTCTTACTAGTAGAATATGGAAGACCTATGGAAAACATAGAATGATGTCCCTGTTGAAAACATCTCTCAATTTTTAGTAGTCACGTCATATTTTGATCATGATACTTTTTTAATCTTAAGGATATCATCATTACTTGAATGTTAGAAAACTTATGAGGCAATAATGTAAGATCAGTGAGTAATAGAGGTGAGCCTCCAAGGTGAACACTGACTTCAGACAGTAAGAATGTGGATTACTCCTATGTAGGAACCTGTAGCATACCCACCTTTCTGTTACACAAACAAATTGTGCTAGATACATAGTTATAATAAAAACACAAGAAAAAGGGGCCAATTTTAACTTTTAAGAAGCTAAATTTTTGGAACCATTATTCTAGATGCATGGTTGTCATAAAGAATAAAAAAAATGATTTCAATTTTTAGAAGCCATTTCTCTAGAATTATAATCCTGCTATAACAACTATACAACATCTCAAAATATAAAATTGTTTTAAGCTAGTGGAGATTCGAGCATTGTCAACAGCAATAATAAAACTAGAATTAAAAGGTTTCTTATCATTGGAGAAGATAGGAGGGATCTATGGCTTTTCCAAGCTTCAAACATTGAGAATAACCTTGTCCAAAAAATTGCAGGAGCTGCTAGGTCTTGAACATTGGTATCTCTGGAAATGTTATCTCTGGGAGACTTGAAGAATTTGATTAACATACAAGGGTTGGGGTAACTCAAAATGATATGAACACTGGACACTATTAAATGCAAAGAGTTAAAATAGCTACTAAGTTTTGAAGGTACAAAGTTGTTGAAGCTTACAGCCTTTGAATGCCCCAAACTATAGTGGGGTGACAGTATTGCCGCAACTATTCCAACGGTTACAATATTGCTCTGTTGACTGAAAATATATTACTACAATTATAATATTTATATTTACAATCTTGTTTATTAGATGGTGGCCATGCTTCTCACTACATGCTCCGGACAGAGCTCCAACATTAAGCCTCCAATTTGTGAGACAATTAGAACCAAAATGTATCATAACATCTTTTGAAGTTAATACCTATTTCTTTTGTTGTTTAAATGTATCTGACTGCATGTTAAAAGACTCTCCTCATAGGCTTATTGAACTAAAGTACAGTTAAAAGTTAAATTAAATATTTCAATATGTTGATCTTACAGTGCACATCTTCACCATGAAGAGCTGTAATAACAAAGACTACCACAAACTACCATAACAAATATCACTTTCTATATGATTCCCTTTGAATGCCCAAAACTGTAGCGTGGTGAGAGTAATGCCGCAACTATGCCAACGGTTACAATATTGCTCTATTGACTGAAAATATATTACTACAATTATAATATTTATATTCACAATCTTGTTTATTGGACGATGGCCATGGTTCTCACTACACGTTGTGGACAGAGCTTCGTCATTAAGCCTCCAATTTGTGAGACAATTAGAACCAAAATGTATCATAACATCTTCTGAAGTTAAATCATGTTTCTTTGGTTGTTTAAATGTATCTGACTACAAGTTTAAAGACTTTCCTCATAGGCTTATTAAGCTAGAATGCAGTTAAAAGTTAAATTAAATATTTTTATATGTTACAAACATAATAAACTTATGCCAAGTTTTTATGATTAATTTTTTAGATTTTATGATTATGTTGGTTTTGATGATGTTCTATTGAAAGATATATTTTATGATTATGTCAGGTTTTGATATTGTTATACAAAAAGATGGATTTTCTCAATGGGGGATTTGGTTAACTAGTGAATTCAACAAAGAATTAACACATGCACTAGGGTTCGGTTCCATTGTTGTTGTAATCTTCCTCATGTGCATAGTTATTTAAAAAAAATGATGCTTGAGGTTGAGATGCAAGTCCTAGGAAAGTTTGGTAGAAATTCCCTGGCCGATGAACCAAAGTAAGAACGCTTTGTTCAGTGCATCCCTAAACTTGGAATGTGATTCCTTCCAACAAAAAAAAAGGGCAAATCTTGCTTTGTTATTAAATGGTGCTAAGAACACAAGGGCATCAGAAATTTAGAGGATTGGACTCGTCACAATGGTTAATAATTTTTAGGAAAAACATTTACTGTACATCTAATAACGAATTATATTCCATAATTCTAGTTCAAATTCAATATAGAATTCCAAATTCACATGATGAGAAGAGATTCATTCATACCAGTTCACAATGCTATCCTGCGGAGCTGAGGGTGACATTCCATATTTCAATTGAAGCATTCTCGTGGATGATTGCAACATGATTGATCAACGCTCATTTCGAGTGCTACTATAGTTGTTTTCTTATGGAGCACGTACCTTTCTCTATGAACTTTGAGAATATCCACATTTTTTTTTGCAAAATATCACCAAAACCACTAAAAGATACATTATAGAGGAAAATTTGGGGCAAAAAAAGGATCAGATAAGTGCCTGCTTTCTGTAAAATCTAGTTAAAACCCTTG
The DNA here is from genome assembly GCA_034641835.2 of Pinus albicaulis. Lineage (NCBI taxonomy): Eukaryota > Viridiplantae > Streptophyta > Pinopsida > Pinales > Pinaceae > Pinus > Pinus albicaulis. The sequence goes on along the minus strand of CM076572.1, from coordinate 755,278,534 downwards.
CAGAGAAAACCTCTAAGAGGAATATTTTAAAGGTGAATGGATTGCCTCATATGCAATGCAATTTTCTTCCAATAACAGTGCAAAGATTAATGTAATTCGAGATTCAAATTGTCAAAACCCCCATGGAATTTTAAGCTATTTTGGGCCTAAAAACTTTAATATGAACATAGAGATTGGGGAAAATTTATATGAAAGGTTGTGGTTTTGTATGGAAATGATATAGAGGGCAGCATACGCTAACATATTTTAATGCTCATGCCTAATTCTATTGCTTCAACCTTCGATTTGGCCTTTCATTCAACTTCTTAACCCTCTTCAGAAATAAATATTATTCTTTGTTGTTGTCTGGCTCTCTTTAACCTACATTGATCCTCACCCTGAACCAATTGCTTCTTTCCCTCTCTCCATTTATATAATTCCTTCTATTTTTTGTGATTTTCCTTCTCTTCCTTCAAATCGATCCAGTCAATCCAATTTCATAGCCAATGTTGGCAGCCTTGGCAGCTCAACCGCTTGCTCTAATTAAAAGCATATTTAATTTTAAATTAAATATTGATAATCATTCTAAAACCTATATGAGTTTATATTTCAAAAAAACATTTTTAATGGTATTTTGAATCTCTATTTTAAAGATTATTCTGACTATTAAACCAATTTGAGTTTATAGTTAAAAAAAAAACATTTTTAAAGATATTTGGAACTCAATTTTAAAGATTATTCTCACTATTTTAATGGTATTTTTATCCTTATTTTTAATGATTATTCTAATGATATTTTAATAATAGAATTTTTATTTTAATAATTATTTTAATGATGCTTTAACTATAGCATTTTCAATTTCAAATCTAATCTGGAGGTTGATGTTAGTTTTAATATTAATTCTAATTCATGTCTATTTTCTAATTTTAAATTTAAAACTAATTGTAATCGTGTTCTCCTTAATTACCCTTGAATCCAATCCTCTTTCTCTTAATTACATACCTCATCCCTCCTTTAACCTCAATTCTTCATCGATATTTAACTATAGCATTAATTCTTATGGTAATAATAATCCAAACATTAATTCTTGTGGTAATAATAATTTTTCCACAACCTCTCTAACCCCACTTTCAGACCTTTTAGGCTATTTTCATCCTCTACCCTCTCTTAATGCTAAACTAGTAAACATTTCCAATGTTGAGCTTAATGGTCCTTCCTTAAAAAATTTAGAAGAATATCTCAATTTTTCTCTTGTTCTCTTAACCATTCCCTACAGATATTATTTGTTCCATTGAATCCATCTCCCACCACCTTCCCTCCCATGTTGGGAAAGAGCTTCGGCAAGAATGTGGATGCATTTAGTCAGCGGGTGCTTAACTCGAGTGGTAGGGATGGTGGTTTTCCATCACATCAACCCGATGATCCGGATTTATGAAGGAATGCAACATAATACACATATAGCCATAGATATAGATATGTAGTGGAAATAATGCTTCATTTTATTAATAAAATCAAATTACTAAAATAAATAGCTAGGGCGCCGGTAGGCGTATCTTTGAGAAGAGATGTGGCAGCTACAAGCCTATGAATTGTGTTACAATGATACATAATGGAAATGAGTGAGCGAGGGCACTGGTAGCGTATCTATGAGAAGAGATGTGACAGCTACAAGCCTCCCCACTGTGTTACAGAACTGAAATGTGGGAACAAGTGAGCTAGGGCACTGGTAGCGCTTATCTTTGAGAAGAGATGTGTCAGCTACCAACCCCTGAACTATGTTACAATGAGGCTCAAAGGCCTATTTATTGTTGAGAAACAATGTAAAACTTGAAACGTCTAGAAACCTAACCCTAAGAGATGAAGCGCCAGAACTGTGGGCCTCGTTTGGGTAAGTTGGTGTTTCAACTTCCCAGGGACATAACTTTGGCATCCGATCTCCGTTTGATGCACTCAATAGCTCGTTAGAAATCTCTATCTGAAGACCACAAATTTTAAGTGATAAACATGGCTAATGACCAATGTTGCTCCCTTTTTTCACAAAAGGTGTCGTTTAGGGCCTCAAAACAGCTCCAGAAGTTTAGGACCCGAAAAACTGCAATAAATAGTAAGTTGTGCTGAAACTTACAAATTGAAATAACTGATGGTGAGGGTTCAAATGGACTCGATGGGTGGCCATCAATATCCATATGGATCATTAAGTCCCCAAAACGGCTCCAGGAGTGTAGGACCCGAAAACCTGCTAAAAATAGTAAGTTGTGCTGAAGCCGAAAAACTAAAAGAATTGATGTTGCGGGTCCAAATGGAATAGGTGGGTGGCCACTAATATCCACTTGGATCATTCCTCCCTCCTTAGGAAGCAATGGTATCCATTGCATTAGTTCCTCCATGGGCGGGGGGAATTCTGCTGAACTTAGTGTTGGATTTTTCCAGGATATCGCAAACCTATTGGAAAACGTGCTTGATGTAGATGTGATGACGGTGGGCAGTCGTTGAAGGATCTGGGAAAATTTATCCATCATCACATTCTTTTATTTCTCGAGGGCCTACTCGAGCAATATTTTGATAGGATCTCTTGCTCCCTCATCTTTCTTTCCTTCCCCCATGGGGGGTCATCGGGGTTTGTGAGGTTGAACTCCTTATACCCTGGTTGCTTTGGGGAGATGAAAATAAAAACATAGAAAGAGCAGACCCCTATGATACCAATGATTAAGATTTATGCAGGAACACAACAGAATACACATATATCCATAGATACAAATATGCAGTGGAAATAATGCTTCATTTTATTAATAAAATCAAATGACTGAAATAAACAACTAGGGCACTGGTAGGCATATCTCTGAGAAGAGATGTGGCGGCTACAGGCCTCTGAACTATGTTAGAATGATACATAATTTAAATGAGAGATCGAGGGCACTAGTAGCATATCTCTGAGAAGAGATGTGATGGCTACAGGCCTCCCCACTATGCTACAGAACTGAAATATGGGAACAAGTGAGCTGGGGCGCAAGTTGTGCTTATCTCTGAGAAGAGATGTTTCAACTACCAACCCTTGAAATATGTTACAATGAGGCTTGAAGGCCTATTTATTTTTGAGTAAAATTGTAAAACACAAAACATCCAAAAACCTGACCCTAGGAGATGAAGCGCCAAAACTATGGGCCTCGTTTGGGTAAGTTGGTGTTTCAACTTCCCAGGGACGTAACTTTGGCATCCCATCTCTGTTTGACGCGCTCAATAGCTTGTTAGAAATATATATCCAAGGAATAGAACTTTTTAGTGAGCAACATGGCTCATAGGTTTCTCCCCAGTTTCCCAAAAAGCGTCGTTTAGGGCCTCAAAACGACTCTAGAAGTTCAGGACCCAAAAAAATGATATAAATAGTAAGTTGTGCTAAAACTTACAAACTAGAATAGTTGATGGTGGAGGTTCAAATGGACTCGGTGGGTGGCCACCAATATCCACTTGGATCATTAAGTCCCCGAAACATCTCTGCGAGTGTAGGACCTGAAAACCTACTAAAAATAGTAAGTTTGCTGAAGCTAAAAAACTGAAAGAATTGATGCTACAGGTCCAAATGGAATAGGTGGGTGGCCACCGATATACACCTGGATCAACCTATTTCATGTCCCTGGAGACATGTCCCATCACAGTAAGGCTGGAAAGATATGCATCATGTTGGAGTCTAGAATCTCGGCTCCAATTTCGATGGTCTCTCGACATCTCTGTCTTAGGCTAAACTATTAGTTCCTAATATATGTGGCTTGTGAGTTGTTTCATATATCTGGGGAGATTGCTAGTTCCTTATCAAAATTTCCGTTTAACAAATAATGTGGTTTCATTCTTCGGAGCTCCAATCTCCCCAAACCTAACCTTACCAAAGAGGAATTTATGGCCCTCTGTCAGCTCAATTCCAACCCCAACATTTTCATTATAAGAGTTGATAAAGAAAACGAGTGAATTATTGTGAATTCCTTTGATCACCGTTGTAAGATGCTTGATCTCAAATCTCAAAGTGTCCTCTAATTTTGCATGCTTGTCATGTAAGTTGCATATTTTCCTATTTTATCATGTAGTGTGAAGAGTAAATCATTCTACGAATATTGAATGTCAGTGACTAAGTTCATAGTCTTATTGTCTGGCTAAATTTTCACATCTAGTGTCTTTATGTGTTTGTTGCATGTATTGGTAATATATTTGTTCCTCCTAGTTATTTTACGAGATTCTATAGTGATTGTATTGATTTTTTTAATGAAAAGGACAAATTTTCCTTTCTATAAAAAAGAAGAAGATACGACAAGCCTATTGACCTTATTAAGCTTCTCAAAATATTTTACCCAATGTGGGATCCAACCATTGATAGCTTCACCAAAAACAACGATAAGTTAGGTTGGACATCCTCCAGCTTTAAACTAGGGGGCTAGCAACTTCCTCAACAAGGATTTACATTTGGTGGGATTAGCAATTTCAGGCATAAGCCATTTGTCTTGAATATTGTAGTTTCTCGAGTTTATAGAAGTAGCTCAATTTCAACTTAGCGATAGTTCCCCAATGGTCTCATTATCCGTGTATACCCTCTCAAACATGAAAATTGATGATGGTAAGTCATGGGATACGAGTAATACCAAGTTATGCAAGAAGACATCCCAACAATAGTAAAGATGACAAACTCAGCAATATACATAATATTGTGGGAAGTCAAAATATTGGTAGATGTAGAGAATACAAAATATGACAAGGAATTAAGTCTATAGCTATTTTCTATAGATGTAAAGTAGAATGAAAAACACATCAAAATCTACAAAGAATCCCAATCAAGGAAAAAATAACTACCCTTCTTATTTCATGACAAGATTATCCTTTTTTTTCCAAGGAAAAAGTCGTAATTTTCATTAATTGTAAGGAAAATTACATGTTGCATTTGCAGTCGATTGCTTCAAACAAGCTCTGCAAGCTATCAAAAAAAATATGGTAGAGTTCTGTTAACATAACAGTTCAGCAGTAAAAAAATAGATATTTACAAAATAGGCACTGTGTGTGCCCAAATAGACATATGATAATAAAAAATATAGAAGTATGTATGCAAAAACTCAAAAAAAAAAAAAAGGCCTCTGATCAGACATACTGTTTAGGAGGCACTGGTGGCCCAAAATCCTTTATGAATGGGTGATGGTAATGTTGATATGTATCCACCCCCCTGTATTATGTAATATGCCATCATGTTATGTGCATGGCTTATTTGGATAAGGGGTCAACATCCTAATTCCTTTGCCTGTAAATGTGAGTGGCAGTAATGATATTAAAATTATTCTTCACAACAAGTACTTCATCCAGGAAAATTATAAGAGTGTGTACATGACATGTAGCAATATTATTGAACCAGTTAATATTGATCTTAGAGTCCCCAAAGATATGTATCCTGTTGCATATTTTTTCTAAGGAATAGATTAGGAGTAGTTTGACATAGTTGAGTTCAGAGTAGTTATTTTTTTCTGGGCCCAAACCCATTTTGATCTAATAGAAGTGATGGTCATAAAGGTATAGAATGGCCCCTCCACTGCAACCATCGATCCCGGCCGTACCATCAAAATAAGCCCAAGGGAGATTTTTGTCAACGACTTCAGGCACAATAACCTTTTCTACCTTTGTACAAGCCTCTTTAGGGATGGAGTGATAGAGGGATAAAATGGAATTGTGAATGGTGGTCTGAGATATCAGAGTGTTCTTGAATATGATATGGTTATGAGACAGCTAAAGGCACCAGGAGATCAGAAGCGGCAGGTTGCAGGCCTTGGTCGAGGTACAAGAGTGCCACCAATTTTTCTAAGCCATGTTGATAGTGTCCCCCTGCCATGGAAAATTTATGTCAAGTTCCTTAGTAATCAGCATCCATGTATTATGAGATGAAGGGCAGTTGAGGAAGTGGTGGTAGATATATTCAAATTGCTCTTTACAGAGTGCACACCGAGAGGGGCCATGTATAGATCTCTTAGCCAAATTGTCCTCTGTCAGGACATATTTAGTAAGAATGCACCACATAAAAAGAAGAGTTTTGGGGGGGTGCTCTTAACTTCCAAAGAGGTTTCCACCACCAGCTCTGATCCAGGGGTTGAAGTGCGCTAGTGAGGGTAGAATAGCCATATTTGAGAGTGTAATTATCTTTGGGCGTGATGGCCTAGATCAATTCATCCTCGGTGTTAGAGATCCTGATATGAGAATTCTAGAGGGCCATGATATATCTGTTCCAAACCCCCCACTAGTGCTCAGGGATATTCATGTCAGTTGATGTTTTCCATGCTTGTGTGATCCAATCAAATTTATCCCTTTCTGCAACTTGACTGAGCCAAGGGATTCCAATCTCACATAAGAAGAGTTTGATGTCCTGAGGAAGCAGATGTTCCCTGCGACAATCTGACTAATGATCCAAACCAATTCAGACTTGTGTGCCTGCACCAATACGCTAGGAAAGACCCGGTTTGATGAGGGCTATAGATTTCATAATAGCGCACCAAACAACATATGAATAGGTTTAGGGGTGATGAGGGCTTCTGATCCATTCAAGTGTAGGTATTGGATAATGTATTCAGAGTAAGTGACTTCCTGCCACAGACTGTTGGAGGTCAAGAAATGTCAACCCATTTTGGTAGCCAGTGTATTTGTGAAGAGATTAAGATCCTTGAGACCCTAAACCCCCCAATGTTTGGGCTTGGTGATTTTCTCCCATATCACCCAAGAAAATGTGTGACCTTCCTCCTTTCCCTGCCAAAGAAAATGTCTGCAAATTTGTTGTATTATGTTGGTGAAACCTTTAGGAATCTAGGCCAATTCCATCCAATACACTGGTATCGCCTCCAACACAGATTTGATCAAGACGAGTTGACCTGCTCTTGAGAGCCATTTTTGCTACCAAATGTTGATTCTCTGCTCACTTTTAGCTGTAAGCCAATTCCAAAAAGTAAATTTATAATCATTTGGCTTGAGTCTGAATCCCAAGTATTTTAGGTCCTCTTCAATGTGCCTATGTTCAAATTGAAATAGATGAAGTGCATGTCATTGCTCTTGGATGGAGAAATTTGAAAACATAATGGTGGATTTGCTATGATTGGGAAGAATTACAGTAGTTGTAAAAAAATTGGACAATATCTTGTTGAAACAAATGGAATCCTTCAAGGAGCCTTCTAGAAATATGAGCACATCATCAACAAAAAGCAAGTGTGTCAGGTATTTAGTGTCAGTGAGTTTGACACCGAGAAGTTGACCTTCATTTCTAGCAAAGATAATGAGAGTAGTGAGGCACTCCATTATTAGTAGGAGGAGGAGAGGGGATAAATGGCATCCTTGACGAAGCCCTCGTCCTTCATGGAAGAAAGGTGTAGCAGCCCCATTGATGAGTAAACTAAAAGAGGCATTAGTGATGCATCACATAATCCATTGAATGAAAGAGTGGGGAATCCAATGTGAGTGAGAATCAATTGGAGTTAGGTCCAGGAGGCATAGTCAAAATCTTTGGCCAAATCAATCTTGATGATAGAGAATTTAAGGTTATAGATTTTGATAGAGTGAATGGCTTCTTGAGTGGTACCGATGGCCTCATGGATTTGTCTATTATGAAGGAAGGTGAATCGCTCCTTGGATATATTCCGAGATAAGATAGGTTTTATGTGATTATCAATAATCTTAGCAGTGATTTTGTAAAGGCAGTTACATAGGGAGATAGGTCGATAGTCATTCAAAGAAAGAGGTTTTTCCACCTTGGGGATGAGGGAAATGAAGGTAAAGTTGAAGCTATCATAAATTCTGCCCAAGGTTCTGCAATATTCAATGACCAAAAACAAATCCACACCTAAGCTCAAAGAAGGAAAGGTAGAATTCGATAGGCCAGTTGTCCGGTCTAGGACTCTTGTCCTTTTTGAACCACTTTAGGAAAACTTCAATCTTGGCAAGGGTAACAGGGGCATTGATTGTTAGTGACTGAGTTCCTAGTCTTATTGTCTGGCTAACTTTTGAGTCTATTTTCTTTATGTATTTTTTGCATGTGTTGGTAATATATTTGTTCCTCCTATTTCTTTTACGAGATTCTATAGTGACTGTACTGATTTTTTGTGAAAAGGACATTTTTTTCTAGAAACAAAAAGAGATACGACAAGCCTATTGACCTTATTAAGATTCTCAAAATATTCAGCCTAGCATGGGATCCAACCTTTGATAGCTTCACCAACAACAACAATAAGCTAGGTTGGACATCCAGTAGATTTAAACTGGGGGGCTAGAAACTTCCTCAACAAGGATTTACATTTGGTGGGATTAGCAATTTTAGGCACAAGCCATTTGTCTTGAATATTGTAGTTTATTGAGGTTATAGAAGTGGCTCAATTTCCCCTTAGGGATAGTTCCCCAATGGTCTCATTATCCATTTCTACCCTCTCAAACATGAACAATGATTATGGTAAGTCATGGGATACAAAGAATACCAAGTTATGCAAGAAGACATCCCAACAATAGTAAATATGAAAAATTCACCAATATACATAATATTGTGGGAAGTCAAAATATTGGTAGACATAGAGAATAAAAAATACGACAAGGAATTAAGTCTATAGATATTTTATATAGATGCAAACTAGAATGAAAAACACAAAAATATAAATAGAATCCCAATCAAGGAAAAATAACTACCCTTCTTATTTCATGGCAACACTATCTTTTTTTCCGAAGGAAAAAGTCATAATTTTCATTAATTGTAAGGAAAATTACATGTTTCATTTGCAGCGGATTACTTAAAAAAAGCTCTGTAAGCTATCTAAAATTATATGGTATATTTTTTTCAACATAACATCTTAGCAGTAAAAAATAAATATTTACACAATAAGCACTGTGTGTGCCCAAATAGACATATGATCATAAAAAACTATAGAAGTTTGTATGAAAAAACTGAAAAAAAAGAAAAAAAGAAGGCCTCTGATCAGACAGATTGTTCAGGAGGCAATGGTGGTCCAAAATCCTTTATGAATGAGTGATGGTAATGCTAATATGTATCTTCCCCCTTTATTCTGTAATATGCCATTGTCCCCATGTTAAGTGCCTGGCTTATTTGGATAAGCAATCAGCATCATGATTCCTTTGCCTGTAAATGTGAGTGACAGTAATGATATCAAAAATATTTTTAAGAGCAAGTACTTCATCCAGCATATTTATAAGAGTTTTTACATGACATGTAGGAATATTATTGAACCAGTTAATAATGATCTTAGAATCCCCAAAGTTATGTATCATGTTGCATCTTTTTTCTAAGGCAAAGATTAGGAGTAGTCTGAGATAGTTGAGATCAGATTAGTTATTTGTTCCCAGAACCAAACCCATTTTGATATGATAGAGGTGATGGTCAGAAAGGTATAGAATGGTCCCTCCACTACAACCATCGATCTTAGCCGCATCATCAAAATAATCCCAAGGGATATTTTTTCCAATGACTTCGGCACAATAACCCTTTCTACATTTGTACAATTCTCTTTAGGGAGGGAGTGATAGAGGGATAAAATGGAATTATGAATGGTGGTTTGAGATATCAGAGTGCTCTAGAATATGATATGGTTCCAAGACAACCAAAGGCCCCAGGAGATCAGGTGGGGCAGATTGCGGGCCTTGGTCGAGGTACAAGAGTTCCACCAATTTTGCTAATCCATGTTGATAGTGTCCCCCTGCAATGGACGATTTATGCTAAGTTCCTTAGTAATCAACATCCACATATTATGAGACGAAGGGCAGTTGAGGAAGAGGTGATATATATCTTCAAATTTTTCTTTGCAAAGTGCACACTGAGAGGGGCTGTGTATAGATCTCTTAGCCAGATTGTCCTCTGTTGAGACACATTTAGTAAGAATTCACCACATAAAAAGATGAGTTTTGGGGGGGTGCTCTTAACTTCCAAAGAGGTTTCCATCTCCCGCTCTGATCTAGTCATTGAAGTGCACTAGTGAGGGTAGAATAGCCATCTTTGGGAGTGTAATTACCTTTAGGCGCGATGGTCGAGATCAATTCATCCTTGGTGTCATAGATCCTGATATGAGAAGTCTTGAGGGCCCTGATATATTTGTTCAAAACCCCCCACCAGTGCTCAGGGATATTTAGGTCAGTTGCTATTTTCCATGCTTGTGTGATCCAATCAGATTTATCCCTGTCCACACCTAACTGAGCCGAGAGATCCCAATCTCGCATAAGAATATTTTGATGTCATGAGGAAGCAGATTTTTCCTGTCAAAACCTAACCAATGATCCAAACCAATTCGGATGTGTGTTCCCACACCAATACACTAGGAAATAACTGATTTGATTAGGGCCATATATTTCATAATAGTGTGCCAAACAAAAGATGAATAGGTTCAGGGTCGATGAGGGCTTTTGATCCATTCAAGTGTATGGACTGGAGAAATGTATTTAGAGTAGGTGACTTCTTGCCATAGACTGTTGGAGGACAATAGATGCCAACCCATTTTGGCAGCCAGTGCATTTGTGAAGATATTAAGATCATTGAGGCCTCAAAACCCCCAATGTTTGGGCTTGGTGATTTTCTCCCATCTCACCCAAGGAAAGGTATGACCTTACTCCTTGCCCCGCTAGAGAAAAATCCTGGAAATTTGTTGTATTATGTTGGTGAAACCTTTAGGAATATAGGCCAGCGCCATCCAATACACTGGTATCACTCCAACACAGATTTGATCTCAACCTACTCTAGAGAGCGATTTTTGCTGCCAAATGTTGATTCTCTGCTCAATTTTTGCTATGAGCCAATTCGAAATAGTAATTCTATAATCATTTGGCTTGAGTCTGAATCCCAAGTATTTTAGGCCCTCTTCAATGTGCTTGTGTTCAAATTGAAATAGTTGAATTTCATGTTGTCACTCTTGGATGGAGCAATTTGAAAACATAATGGTGGATTTGATATGATGGGGAAGAATTATCGTAGTTTTATAGAAAGTGGAAAATATCTTGTTGAAACAAATGGAATCTCGCAAGGATTCATCTAGAAATATGAGCACATCATTAATTCGATAGGAAATAAAGAAAGGTAGAATTCAATGGGCCAGCTGTCCGGTCCAGGACTCTTGTCCTTTTTGAACCACTTTAGGACAACTTCAATCTCGGAAAGGGTAACATAGGCATTGAGTGAGTCTAAATCATCCTCTTCCATGAACTGGGGCATCTGCCTTGCTATACTAACCACCTCACCAATGTTAGAAACCCTAGGGTCTCTATAGATATGGGAGAAATGTCGAATTCCCATATGTGAAAGTCATTGATGAGTCTTGGCCACCCTTCCATGCTGATAATTAAGTTCCCATATGGTGTTAATAATTTTTCTACCTTTGGCACATTGTTGGAAAATTTTGGTATTATTATCCCTTGCCTCAAGCCATATGGCTCTGCTCTTGAGTCACCAAGCTTCGTCCTTGATTCTAAGAAGCTTAATTTTCTTGGTTTCCAGAAAGGTGAGAGAAGCTTTGTGTTCCATTGAGGAGTTCCCCTTCCATCTTCATCAAGAATGAGAGTGATATCATGCTCGATCCTTCTTAGCTCTTCCTAATCTCTAGTCTTTTTCTCCTTTGCCCACTTGATAATGACAAGACTATCCTACAAGCCAACAAATTTCTATTATATCCACGAGGTCAACAACAATTTGTGGTTTAAGATATATTTATGTTGGAACAAACTTAACTTTAGAACCAAGGATATTTTTCCACCTCTAATATTTATGGACAAAGAAATATCAATTTTCTAAAGCACATGGGAGCCAAGTTATCACCTTTCCAATATTAACTCCATCTATTGAACATAATATAAAATATTCATAAATTAATTATCCTTACTAAACTAAACATTTCATTCAAAATAATCATCAATCCATAACATTACTACTTCACTCCATTTTTTTAACTACACAAATATTAGGTCATGTTACATGGTTAAATTAAAAAATCAACCAAAATCCCCTAAAATAATGTGACATAGAAAACTCAATTTTTATATGATTAATAATGATTTATGTTAAAAAATACCTTCCTATTAATCAAAAGAAAAACACACATTACATTTAATGGAATCTAATTCACCTTGAAAGATAGATTCACATTTCGTTTAAGTTCTCTTCCAGGTTTCATAGGATTTTTGTCTTTCAAATATATGTATATTTGAACTTACAGTGTTGGGAGTCTACCACAACTACTCCAATTCAGATTCTCAGTCCAAGTGCATCTGTCTGAAATTATTTTAATTTCCATCGTTTATTTCCCTCGCATTGAATGGTTTTTCCAAGGAATGAGGAAGGGTGTTGCCATGCTGTAACATGTCTCATATCATACTTCTGGTTGAATTCAATAAATTGGATTCCCACACTCTGGGCGATGGCCCATCCCAAGCCCTCCATATCTCTTTGCAACTTCAAAATACTTATAAACTAGCATAATTAGGTTGTATGTTTAGGCTTCAATGGAGGAAGATGAAGAAAAAGGCATGTGTGAAAATGGTTGCACAAACGAATACCACAGGTGCCTTTCCGACCTCACAACTAAAGACCATAGGTGGCTTTTCAACCATAAAATTAGCGAAGAAAATACATAGAAAAGAAAGAAAGAAGGCATTGATCATGCTAGGGAAATAAAATGTGGTAATACCATAGAAGGTCACCAGCAAGATGTTCTAGAAAAAATGGATTGGGATGATCAGGTTGTCCCGAAGAAATCCATAGAGCCAAAAATGGCCTTGGGATTGGCCTGTACCTGAGCTTGTGGGAGTCCCAAAGCAAAGAAATAAAATTCCGAGGAAATGGACGTGGAATCAGACAAGTAGTAATGAGGCTCCATGCCATAGGAGAAGCTTCCAGAGGCTACTAAATCCACTCAAGAGGTAGGTAACTGCATTTTACTTTCATTGTTTTATTATAGGAATTACTACAATAATCTTGCTCATGAAGGACTTCCGATGGCTTAGGTGCTAGGTCTGTATGGTAATTTTCTGCTAAAATTGCCTAGGTCTCGATTTAGAGGCATAAAATGGGATGACTTAGAGTTTGATTCTGTGTCTTTTCAAATTTCAACATGTATATTTTAATTCATTTTATCTTACAAAAATCAATTGAAACTTTATCTTTTCAATTTTAGAGGATTGGAAATGAATTAGCCACAGGAAACTTTAGCTTTTCAATTTTATAGGATTGGAAATGAATTAACCACAAGACAAATACTAAGAAGTTAATTTCATAATTATAATTGTAAAAAAATAACTCAATTGAGAGTGATTGTGTCGACATGTATGTCCCAGATATAATGGATGATATCATAAACCCTAACACCAGTATAGGAAGGATTGGGGGCTTAAGTAGCTTCAAGATCTTAGCTTATCATTACCATCTTATTTTTTCTTTGTATAGTGCTTTTAAATGTTTCAAATTTAATTTTAGAATTTTCTATACAAGTAATTTCTATCTCTAAACCTTGTCTGGTTAGGTCGATAAAAATGCAGAGATTATCGCTGACAAATTGAAGAGGAAAATATGAAAATGTAATTGGAGGCGAAGCTAAAGGAGTTGACATAAAAGAAACATCATCTTGTTCAAATGATTCAAGCATGTAAATTTTATCTTTGACCTTGTTTATGTTAATTTTATGTTGTCATAAATTTCATCTTTGACCTTTTTTTTTTGTTAATTTTATGTTACTTGTCGTGTGCTTTTGTAGCGGGTCATATAAGTTTGGGATTTATTTCATGGTATGAGAGTCATTTAATTCACAATTGTGAAATTTTATCTAAAACGTGATTAGTTGTGTGATCTAGATTCTGTATTAGGCACATTTGTAAATGTTGAAAATGCAGCAAGACGATGGAGCTTAGTGAAATGAAGTCGCCTTCACTAAGTGGGCCCGCAGGAAAATTCTGGCGCAAAGTCTATTTTTAGACTATGTCTATTTTTAGACATATGGAGCATGGTCCAGGGGTTGCAGTATGTTATTCTTGGAGTATTGGTCATGTTGGTAAAAATAGATGGACCTCTATTTTTGGACCTATAGGTCGAAGTCTATTTTTAGACTGCCTATCCTAAAAATAGGGAAGTCAAATATTATTTACCCCTAATAATATTTGGACTCTAAACTTCAGTTTACTCTCTTGGAGCACTTCAGTTCGAGCTACAGAAGTGGCTCATGCATCTGACAGAGGAATTACGCTATTCCCAAGGGTTTGATGGCATCATGCATGGTTGACTTCAGTTAGGACTTTAGTGGCAGAAGTTTGGTGGAGTTAATGAAACCGGGATTGAGTGAGTTGTCGTCGGTTTAACCGTTGAACTGGGTGCAGATTAGTTCCTTTATAATCAACAATATTAACAAGTGAGTGAATTAGGAAATGTTATTTAATTCATTAGTGGTAACTCATTATTCAACTCAAGAACACATCGGTTCACTACGAGCATGGACGAGTTGATGGAGACCGGTGAAGAGATAGATGAAAGGTTGGGTGGCTTTCAACTGGGGCAAGCGACATCGATTGTTATGAAGATTGCTGTACACTGGAGCTTCTGATGATTGCTTGTCAAGCCAAGGAATGGAACCTTGGATCTCTGTTTATGACCTCATCCATGGTCGCAATAGAGAAAGAAAAGTGTAGTGATGAGTTTTGAACCCGGTAACCTGTTCAGAAGCAAGCAATTTGTAATAACTTCATGAAAATCGGTATGACGAGGTCTTTACAATTTTGTTATGTTTATCCATTATAATACCAAAAACTACGGAACTCCAGCTATAATATTTCCCCATAAATACTGTGTTAATGTGTGTGATGACTTGATGTGCCATCGCTTATTTTATTTCCGCATGTGTGATGATCTGAGTGGAAGAGATTATGTGTTGCATATGAATTCGAATTGATATGTGATCAGGATAGTCTCGGTGGGTAATTAATCATTATTCAGCAAATTTCTACATGTATTGTGGGAGCTAGGCAGTTAGTCATCACGATGGTGTAAAACATTTCGATGAGCCAGAGTACATGCGGGCCAGGTAGCCTCTGGATCCATCCTTTCTTTGAAAGGTGATATATCCAGTAAACTCCCCTTGTAGTCGATCTGTGTGCTAGCAATAATTTGTTCTCACAGATCTAGAGTGGTTGAGCTTTGAGGTGGAATTCAAATTTTGCAGCAGCTTTGTTTTCTTGGTGTCGGTGTTGAAAATGTCTTTCAACGATTTGCGACTCGAATATGCTCTTGAAGGCAGTTCGAATTATGTTGCATGGAAGGATCACATGGAGGCAGTATTAGAAGATAATGGACTGAAGGAGTTTTTGGATACGGATTTCCAAAGGCCCACTGATCTTGCTGAAGTCGAAGCATGGCAAAAGAAGATGGCAAAATGTCGAAGGATTCTTTTGGAGGGCGTCAAGGATCATATTGTATCCAGCCTGCGTGGAAAGTCTTCTCCATATTTAATGTGGAAAGCTTTGACGGATATATTCTAGAGTAAGAGTGACCAAATGAAGCTGACGCTCAAAGATAAGCTCAGAAACATCAAGATGGAGAAAGGCGACAGTATCGCCAAATACCTCATGAAGTTCACTCAATGCAGAGATGAGCTGGGAAGTGTGGGGGTGACTGTTGAAGATGAGGACATGGTCGACCTGGCTCTCCTTGGTCTTCCGAAGGCTTGGCACCCATATCAAGATAGTGTCAATGGTCGGGAGAAGCTGCCAGGATGGGAGTGCCTTTGGGCGGATCTCATGCAGGAGGAGATAAGAAGGACTACTCGGGATGGATCTTCATCAAAGGGAGCTGATGAAGAAAATTGCGCTTTGGTTGCCAAAGCAAAGAAGGGGAAGGGTAAGAAAACTTCTCATTCCAGTGCAAAGGGCAAGAAGCAGGATATGGCGAAAGTGAAGTGTTTTCACTACCATGATCACAGACATTATGCTACCAATTGTCTAAAGAAGAAGAAAAACAAGCAAGCGGGAAGATCTGCAGATGGAGAAGCTTTGGCTTCACAGTTCGAGCTTGAATTTTCACTGATCGCATGCTTGGTTTCAAGTGTGATGGGATCGGTGTGGTTCTTGGACAGCGATGCGTCATTTCATATGATGGGAGATCGGGATTTGTTCTCAGATCTGGAGGACAAAGATCTGGGTGTGCACATCGAGATGGGCGATGATGGTAGATACAGTGCGACTGGTATCAGTACCATATCCTTTCAGAGGGAGTCTGGTAAACCCTTTGTGTTGAAGGATGTCATGCATGTACCTGGATTGAAGAAGAACTTGATCTCTGTGGCGATGTTGGAAGATAAGGGGTATGATGTGGTCTTCAGCGAAGGAAAAGCCTTCCTGCGCAGTAAGACTACTGGAGAGACCCGGAAGATAAGGGTTCAAACCAAGAACCTTTATCAGTTGCAAGTAGATGGCTGCGCAGCAATGGCATGCAAGGCGGGAGAAGTGGTGAGCCGGGATGATGAGGGCGAACTGTGGCACGGGAGATTGGGCCACCTTCACCATGGAGCTTTGAAGATTCTGCAGCAGATTTCTACTGGGCTTCCTAAGGGCACTCTTGCGCAGTCAGATCAGTGCAAGGGGTGTACTTTAGGGAAGTATGTGAAAGCCATCTTTCACGAGAAGGATAGTCGCGCCACGACGATCCTTGAGAGAGTTCACACAGACGTGTGTGGTCCTTTCTCAGTTGCTTCGACAGCAAAGCACAAGTATTATGTGATCTTTGTTGATGATTTCTCTCGAAAGTGCTGGATCTTCTTCATGTAGAAGAAGAGCGATACATTCGCTAAGTTCTGTGAGTTTAAAGCACTGGTCGAGAAGGAGTCGGGGAAGAAGGTGATTTCTCTAAGGAGTGATAATGGTGGTGAATTCATCTCGGCTGAATTCAAGGAGTTCTGCAGCGCAGAAGGGATTCGGAGAGAGCTCATCGCACCCTATAACCCACAGCAGAACGGGGTGGCTGAGCGGAAGAACAGAACGATCGTGGGTGCTGCACGGGCGATGTTGCATGATCAGGGCCTACCCCTTCACTTGTGGGCTGAGGCATGCAATACAGCAGTGTATGTGCAGAACCGTTGTCCTCACAAGGTTCTTGGCATGAGTACACCAGAGGAGGCTTATTCTCGCAAGAGGCCTGATATTTCCCATTTGCGGATTTTTGGTTCTCCTGTCTACATGCATGTGACGAAGGATGCGAGAAGGAAGCTGGATCCAACTGCTGAGGTTGGAATATTTGTGGGGTACACTGATACACCTCATAACTATCGGGTGTATGTGCCAGACAGTCGCAAGACTGTTGTGCGACGGGATGTAAAATTTTAGGAGGAGAAAGCCATGCAATGTTCGCTTGAGAGGAAGCTACACTTGCATGCAGATGAGGAGCTTTTAGTTCCTAAGGAGGAGCTTCCGGATGTGGATCAGCCACAAGAGGAGGTTCAGGAGGTGGAAGAAACCACCCATGTAGCGCCAACCATCAGAGGGCGCATGCGCACTACAGAAGCTGAGCGACTGGCTCGAGATGCAGAGAAGGTTGTAGGACCACCTACAGCACAGCGCAGACAGAGGCAGTCACCAGATCGGTACATTGGATACATGGCTCTTGTGAGTCAATGTGTTGTGACGGAGCCATCCTCTTTTGAGGAAGCTGTGGAGGAACCCGCATGGGTTGATGCCATGATCGAAGAATATGATTCGATCATCAGGAACAGTGCATGGGAGATTGTCCCAAGACCGGAGGGGAAATCAGTGGTGGGTTCGCGATGGATCTACAAAGTGAAGCAGGCGGTTGAAGGGAGTGTGGAGAAGTACAAGGCGAGATTTTTCGCCCGTGGCTTCTCACAGATCGAGGGGATCGATTATGAGGAGACCTTTGCACCTGTCGCAAGGTACTCTTCCATACATACGATCCTTGCTCTCTCAGCGCAGATGGGGTGGCACATTCATCAGATGGATGTGAAGACTGTGTTCCTCAATGGAGTTATTGAGGAGGAGGTGTACATAGAGTAACCTAAAGGTTTCGAGATCTTCAGCAGTGAGTCGCATGTGTGCCGACTCAAGAGAGCACTATACGGGCTGAATCAAGCACCTTGTGCTTGGTACACTCGGATAGACAGCTACTTCACCGGGCTTGGATTCTCCAAGAGTGAGGCGGATCCTAACCTGTACCAGATTGTGGTGGAGGGGAAGTTGTTGATCATCGTACTATATGTAGATGATCTGATTTTGACTGGCGATGAGCAATTGATACTTTCATGCAAGGAGGATCCTGCACGAGAGTTTGAGATGAAGGACTTGGGCATCCTCCATTATTTCCTGGGATTGGAGATTTGGCAGCGCAGCGGAGGACTGTTTGTTTCTCAGGGCAAGTATGCCCGGGAGATTCTGGAGAGGTTCAACATGCAAGGCTGTAAGCCTGTTGACACTCCTCTTCCTGGTGGTTGGAGGAAGGAGGATGATACTTCAGCGGAGGTAGTCGATGCCACTGTCTATCGACAGTTGGTGGGGTCGCTTATGTATTTGGTCAATACATGACCCGATATATGCTATGCTGTTAACCAGATTTCGCAAGCTATGGTTAAGCCTACCAAGCTCTTTTGGAAGGCAGGAAAGCATGTATTGCGCTATATTAGAGGCCAATCGGGATATGGTCTATGGTACAGACAGGAGGATGGAGCGAAGCTTTCTGGCTTCACTGATGCAGATTGGGCAGGGAGCCCAATGGATCGGAAGAGCACATCTGGAGGGTTTTTCAGCATTGGGTTGACAGCATTTTCCTGGTACAGCAGGAAGGAAAGATCCGTGGCACTCAGTTCAGCAGAGGCCGAGTACATGGCAGCTAGTTTGGCTACATGCGAGGCTATTTGGATGAGGAAGATCCTCGCAGGATTGTTCAGGTTGCATTTGGAGCCTACAGTGATCTACTGTGATAACCAGAGTTGCATTAAACTCTCGGCTAATCCAGTATTTCATGATAGGTCCAAACACATCGACATCAGGTACCATCATATCAGAGATTGTGTTCGGCGGAGAATCATGATGCTTTCATATGTTCCCACGGAGGATCAGGATGCCGACATCCTGACGAAGGCGCTCACCAGGAGCAAGTTCGAATTCCACAGAGGCAGGATAGGGGTTGCAGATAATCCATATCTTGCTGAGAGGGAGTGTTGAAAATGCGGCAAGATGATGGAGCTTAGTGAAATGAAGTCGCCTTCACTAAGTGGGCCCGCAGGCAAATTCTGGCGCAAAATCTATTTTTAGACTATGTCTATTTTTAGACATATGGAGCATGGTCCGGGGATTGCAGTATGTTATTCTTGGAGTATTGGTCATGTTGGTAAAAATATATGGACCTATATTTTTTGGACCTATAGGTCGAAGTCTATTTTTAGACTGCCTCTCCTTAAAATAGGGAAGTCAAATATTATTTACCCTTAATAATATTTGGACTCTAAACTTCAGTTTACTCTCTTGGAGCACTTCAGTTCGAGCCTTGGAAGTGGCTCATGCATCTGACAGAGGAATTACGCTATTCTTAAGGGTTTTTTGAGCTCATGCATGGTTGACTTCAGTTAGGACTTCAGTGGCAGAAGTTTGGTGGAGTTGTGTTCGGTTTAACTTAGTTGAACTAGTTGAGATTAGTTTAACTAGCTAATCAACTAGTAATGAGTGGAGTGAATTAAATATTATTTAATTCATTAATTATTAACTCATTATTCAACTCAAGAACACATCAGTTCACTACAGTGCATGATCAGTTCAGTGGAGACCAGTGAAAGAGGTAGATGAAAGGGTGGAGTTAGCTATCAGTGGCGACATCGGTTGTGCATGAGATTTGCACCACACTTGGAGGAATTGCCCATGATGATTGCGCTGTCAAGCCAAGGAGATTCGAACCTTGGATATCTATTTAGACAGGCCATGATTGCGCAATAGAGGCAAGGAAATTAGTGGTGAGTTTTGAACCAGTAACCTATTCAAAACCAAGCTAGTTTGTGTGTAACTTTATGAGAAAGTACTGAGTACTTGTGAGGAGTATTGTACTGAGTTTGTTACATGATTTCTCCATTATAATATACACAATAGCTGCGGGGTTTTCGGCTATAAGCTTTCCCCATACATACTGTGTTAATGTGTATGATGAATTGATGTGCTATCGCTTGTTTTATTTCCGCATGTGTGATGATCTGAGTGGAAGAGATTATGTGTTGCATATGAATTCGAATTGATATGTGATCAGGATAGTCTCGGTGGATAATTAATCATTATTCAGCAAATTTCTACAGTAAATTTTATCATTGACCTTGTTTCCCTTAATTTTATGTTACTTGTCATAAATTTCATCTTTGACCTTGTTTCTATTAATTTTATGCTACTTGTTGTGTGCTTCTGTAGCAGGTCATATCATAATAAGTTTGGGATTTATTTCGTGGCATGAGAGTCATTTGATTCACAATTGTGAAATTTTATCTTAAACATGACTAGTTGTGCGATCTGGATTCTGTATTAACCACATTTTAATGGGCAGACAATTGTATTCCTAATGGTTCTCAAACTCTTGCGGTTTTTGTTATTAGCAGAAACTGGATTTCCTATCATATTTTAGTAGGAAAAACTATTTTTTATCTTGTAACAGAAAAAAGATAAGGTGGGGGATGGAACTAACTCTACCTTCTTAGAATTAATCCATAAAGAGATGAATCCTAGATCCTTTGAAAGATTCAGGCCCATCTCCCTCTACAATGCTTTGTACAAAATCCCCGCCAAGATTCTTGCGAACAGAATTAAGCTGCTGCTTGGGAACCTCATCTCCCCCTCTCAAGGAGGGTTTTTCAAAGGTAGACACATCTTGGAAAATTTCATTCATGTGCGATAATAAATGCATTCCAAACATCAACGGAAGGAGCAAGGGATGTTGATTAAGCTTGATATGGCAAATGCCTTTGACAGGGTCAATCTTTCCTTCCTCTACAGAGTATTTCTTTCCGTTGGTTTCTCTCCTGAGCTTTTCAATTTTATCAAAGCCTGAACTGATAAGAAATGGATAGTTCCACTTATCAATGGAAGACCTACCAACTATTTTCAAGCATCAAGGGGATTAAGGAAAGGTTGCCCTTTCTCCCCTTTCTTATAAATTTTGATGGCAGACTCTCTTAGCAGAAAATTGATAGCTGAAAAGCTCGCAGGGACAGTCCAAGGCATAAGACTAATGAAAGGATTGGATCCCATCAACCATGCCTTCTTCGCTGATGATTCTCTCCTGTTAGGTGGAACCTCCTTAAGGATCGCAAATTCCTACAAATTAATCCTCCATAGCTTCTACAACATCTCTGGTTCTCTCATCAATGACAGGAAGAGTGTCGTGTATGGGTGGAATCTTGAGCAACAAGCTATCCACAGAAGTCTGCATCAATTTAGTTTCACTGGTTATGCCTCTTGGGACAAAATTAAATATCTCGGGCTTCCTTTAACTCTTGGAGTAAACAAGTGTTCACAATGGGTTGATGTTATCTGCAAAATCAAGTTGAAAATCGCCTCTTGGGGAGGTCATTGGCTCACCAACAACGGAAAATTAGTCTTCATCAAATTGGTGCTCTTTGCCTTGCCTATTTATCAGGCCTCCTTTCTTCTAGGCCCAAAGTCTATCACTGAGAATGTTTCAAAGTTAATCCGCGACTTTCTTTGGCGTGGTGGTAAAGGTAGTCAAAAGAAGTTCCATTTTGTTAGTTGGGAAATGGTCAAACACCCAATTTTGAAATTTGGACTTTAGATCAGCAATCCCATCGACGCAAACATTTCCTTGGGCTGCAAAATTTTGTGGAAGCTATATGTGAATCCAAAACACTTGTTCAGTAAAATTTTAAGAAAGAAATATGCCAAAGGTGTCCATTTGAGAAATCTACAGGTCGATAACATTCTGAAAGGTTCGTTGATTTGGAATATTTTCTGGCGAGGAATTGATTTTTTCCATAACCACCTCTATCATATTCCTGGTAATGGAAGGAAAATTTTCCTGTGGAAAGATAGTATAATGGGATATCCGCCTCTTACCAATTATGAAGATCTAAAAGAGATCCGTGAGTGGCTTTCTCATCATGGAGTTCTCGTACTTGAAGACATTTCTATTTGGGACGAGACAAGAAATTGGCAACTAGGGCCTTTCCCAGAGTCCCTGAGCATCTGTAATCCCAACAGAACATTATCAGAGTGGAGTTAACAGACTCAGCTCTAGTTCACAAGAATGCTTCAGATTATTGGGGTTGGAGAGACACCGGAACCTACACTACAATGCAAGGATTTATGTATCTCCAATATCAGCATGAGATGAATCAGCCTACGACCTTTTGGAAGTAGGTTTGGAAATCCTTTGGTCTCCCAAAAATTATCCTTCAAGGTCTCAATGTTACAGTCCAACCCAGATCTCTGTGGTTGATTTATTTTCCACTTGTAAAGTGCGCTATCCACATGAAATTTCCAACAAGTCTCTTTGGTTCCATGTTTGGCATACCATCCCCAAATATGCCTGCTGGAAAATTTGGCTTGCAAGAATGAGAATATTTTCAATAGCACTTATTGGTCTCCCTCGATGGCTGCAACCAAATCCAAAGCTCTCCTTCTTGAAACAGTGACTCAGCATTCTCATAAACCCAAAATATCTCTCCTTCCTGAAGAAAATATTTGGATGAGAACCTTTGTTCATCGAGACAAAAAAAAATAATCTCATCTTTCCCCTTCACCAATCCAGGATGGCATTTATGGGACTCGGACGAAACCTTTCAAGTGTGGTGGAGGAATTAGGGTAAAGCAATGATTTTCTTTTACAGTGCCTCCAAAGGAAATCCCAGGACTGTGGGTGCCAGTGGAGTGCTCTACTCCTTGGATGGTCTAAGAAGAGACAGCTCCAGTTGGGGCCTTGGGTAGAGAACTAATAATCAGGCAGAAATCCTTGGTCTGCTAAAATCCTACCAAATTTCTCGTGAGAAAGGTATTAGATAATTCCAAGCTTTTGGCGATGCAAAATTTTTGATAAAGACGGTAAATTCAGAGGACCATTTCAACAATCCAGTCCTAAATAAGATCCTTCGAAGGTTGAAGTTCATGTTACTAGAATTTTCCTCATACCAATTTTTCCACATTCTTCGAGGTTCGAACAAGGAAGCAGACATCCGCCGCAAGGAGATTTTAGCAAAAATGATGAAACCCCTTTAATGAAAAAATAGACAAATGACTACACCAATCAACCTAATTATTGACATGAACACTGATAGGACCAATAACATGGAAAATGATGTTAGTGTTATGTACCTTGACATGAGCCCCAAAATGCTTGAAAAATAGTCTCCATCTGGTTTTTCATCAACAATATACCACCACATATCCAAAAGTTTCAAATTAAAAGATGAAAGGCCAGGTAAGTCATAACATTTATAGTAAAAAAGGACATAACACTACTAGAGTGAAAGAGGTTTTTTTTTTTTGTAAAATTCGTCAATGTATTTCTATTGATAACAAAAATTAGTACATAATATACTACATTGGGAGCCCTTCATTTCATCATATAACTTGGAGGATCATGTGTCCACCAGTACTACCATACACATAGCAGAAACTACCATTAGTAAAATTTACAAAAAGTGACCGTTGGTGATAGACCACCTTAGAAAATCAAGTATTAATCTCTGAGCAGTCTTGTTGGTATGGTGGGTAGTAAAAAACCTTCCTAACATTGCAGCAAAATCATCTCGTGAAAATATCATCACCTAAATAAACCTATAACCTCTGCCTTGATCCACTATCATTCCAGTCCTACGTGCAGACAAGCTCCCATGTAGTCCGCCGACAAACTAGGGTTTGTTGCAGGTGTTGAGCCTTAAATTTGTGCTTTCCTTCACCTCATTTTACCTCATTCTCCCTTGTCCATTTCTATTTTAAACCCAATTGATCAATAAAAATAGTTAAAATTACTTCTAGAATGGTTTACATGACTGACTTGTTGAATTTTGTGGTTGTTGCCATTGTTAAGCATTTTGACCGGAACTAGCTGCAGAATGCAGGCATTCCGTAGCTAACCGGCGATTCTGCAGCTACCTTTATGTTTGAGTATGTTCTAGGTGGCCTCTTGAGGAAAAACGCATATGGGCATGATCCACGTCGTGCCTACATGGTTTGTTGCTCATCATGGGAGAGGAAATGAATTCTGGGTACGGTTATGCACGTGGGAACACATTTGTGAAGTAAGACTCCTACTAGGACTGTCTTAGTCCAGGTGTCTTTTCTTCTTCATGCAGCCACCTCAAAGACTCCTAAGATGATTCGGATATGGAAAGACATCATTCCTAAATTGTTGTAATTATTGTTACTTGCATTTACTTTATAAACTCTTGAGTAGACCGAGAGCTTAGTTAGAGATTTTGTGTTAGATTTGCTGCTAGATTTTGTGAAAACTCTGTGTTACGTCTTTGAAGACACAGAGCATTATGTTAAAACTATTGCATTGTTAATGGAGCAGACAAAATTATCTTGAAGGCGTGATTTAAATTGGAGTTGAATGCCGTCAAGTGGTAGAGGGCCCCTGCCTCTTGCACGGATTTCTTTTGCGTAAACTAGATAAGTTTTTCCTAGCTGCCTTTACGTTTTGCATTTGAATTGGTAGTTGTTTTGTTTTATCTACTGTAGTCGTATTCGTTCCAGTTCTTCCACAAGAAGACACTCTTCCAACAAACCGAAATGATGAATGATTAATGACTATGGTATTGTAGGATAGGAGTTGAATTTGTATTTGTTTTTAACTAGATACTGTAGTCGTATTCGTTCCAGTTCTTCCACAAGAAGACACTCTTCCAACAAACCAAAATGATGAATGATTAATGACTATGGTATTGTAGGATAGGAGTTGAATTTGTACTTGTTTTTAACTAGATATTGTAGTTATATTCATTCCAGTTCTTTCACAAGAAGACATTCTTCCAACAGATCATAACAATGAATGATGAATAGCTATAGTACTGTAGGAATTAGTTGTAGTTTTTGTTATTCACTATCACAGTTGCAATTGTTCTAATCACTCTTCCACAAGAAGAAATTCTTCCAAGACATCCTTAAGAAGTTCAAGATATGACCGTGATGTGATAACTTAGTCTTTCATTTGCTTTCAGTTCATTTGCTTTCAATTGCATACAAGTCCACAGTCAGAATTGTTCTACCTCTTCCACAAGAAGGAACTCTTCCAAAATATCACTAATGATGAACAAACAGAGTGTGTAACTTCATAGAATAATGCATGTTAGTTAGAACGCTCCGGAGTTTCATTTTGCATTTAATTCATGTTCAGCTACTTTGTTTCAAGTTTGATGATGACTCATAGTTCAACATTGTGCTAGTTTAGTAACATCTTAGGTTCATTTTTAGATCAATTTATTGCACTTGCATCTCATAGTCACACTGTCATCCTTTGCACAATAGATTACTTTAGTTGTTAGGATTCACAAGACAGCCTTCATTATTTACAAATATCTTTTTGTTCTGAAAACCATCAGTGAACCATAACTATAGGAACAGAAGATAACCTCATTACAAGGTCTGAAATATTTCTGCAAATTCCTCATCATTTTATAAACAGAGCTCTTCCTCAAAAGAACTACTTTGAAAAGAAACCAACAACTCTTTGAGTATAAGTTCTGTGACATTCAATTAAATTTCAGAATAGAATTGGGGATTAATCATGGAATAGATGAGCTAAGATAGAATATTGCATCATTAGTGTTTAACTGTTCAGTTAGAGAACTTGCATATTTAGTGATCATTTTTCAAGTTTAGTTTGTGTCATTTACCCGAGAAGTCATTATCAAGCTTTTGTTTCTATTCAGTCATAGTTCAGATTCTGCTTCATTGTTTTCAATTGCATTTACCATTCCATACATTAGGCTTAACTCTGTTTTTGACCATCAACTTCTTTCCATTAATTTTCTAGGCAGTTTCATTGTGAACATAAAACACCAAAAGACCAAAAACATCATAAATCAACATAAAAGACCAAAAACATCACAAAAAACTACACACAACGCATTAGGAAACAAGCACCTAGGTACATATGGTACACTTCACTTCAGCAGTTTACAAATCCTGGTTGACAATTAAATGAACTCAGTTTAGGAGACTAGATTGAGACACAACATTTTGGCGCCGTTGCCGGGGAAGTGAAAACTAGGTAACCTTTGTTTCTTAGCATCCAAAAACAATTTTATGCGTAGGGAGAGAGATTCAAGGGAAAGATTTATAAGCAGCAGAGGCAGAAGTTTGATTTCTAGAACACCACTTGTTTCATCTAGATCCAGAGCTAGTACACCTTCAACTCAAACCAATCTTCCATCCTTTACTGATCCTGGACTTCTAGAAGATCTAAGGTCACCTATTCCATTAGAGAAACCTTCCACTTCATCCACTGAACCTTCCATAGAAGAAGATCTAAAAACTCCTGTCAGGGACACAAACCTTTCTACTTCCACAGGAGAGTCAACCATGGCAGAAGAAGGAGGAGGAGGAGTTGTTAATGGAGAACATACATTGTTTGGAGGAGGTAGAGGTAGAGGTAGGGGAGAAGGAGGAAGAGGAGAAGGAGGTAGAGGTGTAGAAGGAGGAAGAGGTAGAATAGGAAGCTCTTTTGGGTTCCCTATACTTGATGAAGAAACCAATACAACCATGAAAAACATTTCACCTTATGTCCTTCCGAACTTCTATGGACTTAAAACTGAGGATCCTGAAACTTTCTTATTCAAATTTGAAGTGCTGTGTAGGACTTATGACTATCTTCAAGATGCTCAAAAATTGAAATTATTTCCTTCAACTCTGAAAGGAGCAGCATTGAAGTGGTTTATGAGTTTAAACAGTAGTTCTATTAGAACATGGGAAGACATGAAACAAGCATTTCTAGAGAGATACTTGGATTATTGTATGCTGGTTAATCATAAGGAAGAAGTGTTCAAGATGTTACAAAAAGAAGATGAAAATTTAGAAGATTTGTTGGAAAGATTTAAATACAACATAAAAAGGGCACAAATGGAAAACCTAGATCAAGACACTTTAAAAGCTCTTTTGTTGAAAACCATTAGGGATGAATGGTTGGATATCATTAACATGATGGGAAAAGGGGATATATCACAACTCACATTACCTGAAATATCTGAGTTATGTATCAACCTTTCCAGAGGGAAATCCAAAACTGTCAAAGGTCCAAGAGATCCTACTCTTGCAAGGGCAAGTAAATCTGCTTCTGGGACAGTAAGTAGATCAGAAATAGGACATATGCTTGATGATTTTAAATCTGACATCTTAGGGAGTCTTAGTGAACAAATAGACACCCTCGAGATACAAAACAAGCAAAAGGCTGAATCTGATGCTTTGGCAATCTTTTGTCCCAAATGGAGGAAGAAACATGCCTTGAGAGAGTGTCCTCTAGATGTAAAAGTTGTAGAAACCTGTGCTATTTGTTCTGAGAAACATGAGACCAAGAGTTGTCCTTCTCTTCCTGGTCTCAAGGCTGTTTTTCAAGAGGAAACTCCTACAGAATCCATAGAATCTCTTAACTTTGTATCTAGAAGACCTTGGCAGGGACCTCAGACACAAGGATTTCATGATCAAATGTATAATCAACCTCCACCTTGGAATTCTTGGCAGCAACCTTGGCCCCAATTTAAAAATCAATCTCAAGCTTGGGCACAAGGATCACAAGGTCCCTATGGAAGATACTCTCCATATTATCAATATCCACCATCCTATCCACCATATCCACATTTTTATCCTCAAAATCCTCAACAAAATTTTCCTCAAAATCTTCAACAAAATTTTCAACAAAATCCTCAACAACATCATTTGAACCAACCTCATCAAAATCAACCACTTCCATTACCATTCCCTCAAAAATCCAATCAATTGCCAACTCAGCCCATACCAAATCCCAATAATAAGAACCCTCAGAATACATACATGATAGAAGGACAACAATTTCCAACTTATCTAATTACTCCTCTAGACCTTAGTGATGTTCAACTTAGGTCTGGAAGGGTACTTGAGAAGAGGAAACCTTCTGTGATCATACAGGAACAAGATAATTCTGAGGAAGACTCCCTACGGGTTAATAAAAGTCTTGAGGAAGGAACATCCTTTCAAGGCCAAAACATTGAAAAACTGAAACAAAAAGATCCAATAAGTCCAACTCCAGTATTAGAGCAACCATCCACATCTACTTCTATACCTCCCTTTCCGGAAAGACTACAAATTGATAAAGGTGTAGAAAAACAAATAATAGTGCCTAATTATGATTTCTTGGATGAATTGAGAAATGTTTGCATTAAAATTCCATTATTGCAAGCCATCAAGGAAATCCCAATTTTAGCCAAAACAATAAAGGAGTTGAGTATGAAGACAACAAGAAAAAGAATAAGAGAAACCAAGAAAATTCAATTGGTAGGACAAATAGCAGACATTATGATGGGCAAGATTTCTATTCCAAAGTATCTTGACCTAGGAAATCCAGTTGTCAAAATTCACATCAATGGAATTGAAATTCAAAACACACTCATTGACTTAGGAGCAGCAATAAATATCATGAGTAGACAAATCATGGACAAATTGAAACTTCCTAATCTTCTCTTTACACCCACACTATTACAATTAGCAGATAGATCTGTGATCAGACCAGATGGGGTAATAGAAGACATTCCAGTGTCCCTAGACTCTTGGGAGTACCATGTGGATTTCATGATCCTGACACCCAAGAATAATCTAGGAGGCCATCCTATTATACTAGGAAGACCTTGGTTGGCTACAGCTGATGCTTTTATTAGTTGTAGGTCCGGTGATATGTATATTTCTGATGGAAGTTCAACAAAGAAATTCACTTTATATCCTCCAGCTAGGACAATTACAGATCTAGATGACACTCAATGGATAGAGGATGAAGAATATTTACAACCACTCTTCACAATTTGAGAAATTAGTGAAGATAATCAAATTCTGAATACTCTAGAAAACTTTGAATCTTCTCCAGAACACAAACAAGAATCATTTCAAGAGAGATCCAATATTGAATTCTTGTCATCTAGGCAGATGTCTCTTCATTCTATGGACAAATTTGGCATCTCTACAAGTGAAATTTTTCCAGGCAAAACCTTGAACATAAACAAAAACCTAGAAAAATCTCAACAAGAAGAGTTAGTCAAAGTATTACAGAGACATTCTTCCGCATATGCATGGGAATACACTGACATGAAAGGGATAAGTCCCAAGACTTGTACTCATCACATCTATATAGAGGCAAATTGCAAACCAATCAGACAACCTCAAAGACGGATGAATCCAAATCTTAGGGAAATTGTCAAGGAAGAATTACAAAAATTGTTAAATGTTAGCTTCATTTATCCTATTTCAGATAGTCAGTGGGTTTCTCCTTTAGTAATTGTACCTAAGAAAAATGGAAAATGGAGGGTGTGTGTTGACTACCGAGAACTAAATAAAGCTACTCTTAAAGACCATTTTCCCTTACCTTTCATAGATCAAGTATTAGATACATTAGCAGGTAAAAAGTACTTTTCATTCCTGGATGGGTTTAGTGGTTACAATCAAATCCAAGTAGCACTTGAAGACCAAGATAAAACCACATTTACTTTTCCTTGGGGTACCTATGCCTACCGAGTATTGCCATTTGCGTTGTGCAATGCACCTGCAACATTCCAAAGGGCAGTATTAGGAATTTTTTCAGATCTGATACATGACTGTGTAGAGGTGTACATGGATGATTTTACAGTTTATGGGGATACATTTGAAGAGGCTTTAGAAAACTTGGAAAAGGTCTTAAAAAGATGTCAAGAAGCAAACCTTTCTCTTAGTCATGAAAAATGTTTTATGATGTTCACTGAAGGTATTGTTTTAGGGCACCACATTTCGGGGGATGGGATTAGAGTTGATGAAGCGAAAGTTGAAGTTATTTCTAACCTATCCATTCCAAGTTGTCAAAGAGATGTAAGAAGTTTTCTAGGATTTACGGGGTACTATAGGAGATTTATAGAAAACTTCACCAAAATAGCATCTCCTCTCTTCAAATTACTCACCAAAGATTGTGAATTTAAGTGGACTTCTGATTGCCAGTTAGCTTTTGAAACCCTGAAAACCAAAATTTCTGAAGCACCTATATTAAGGGGACCTAATTGGAAGTTACCTTTTCATATCTCGACAGATGCTTCCGATACAGCTCTGGGAGCAGTATTGGGACAAAAAGATTTAATTCCCTATGCCATCTATTATATCAGTAAAAATTTGACTCCTGCAGAGTTAAACTATACTGTAACTGAAAAAGAGTTTTTAGCTGTTGTTCATGCCATTAACAAATTTAGACACTATATAACAGACTATGAAACTTTTATTCACACTGATCATTCTGCCATTAGATATTTAATGAATAAATCAATCACTAATGGTAGAGTTATAAGATGGTTGTTATTATTGCAAGAATTCAACATTACTATTCTAGATAGGCCTGGAAAACAAAACACTGTGGCTGACTTCCTGTATAGAATTCAAAATATCAAAGATGACACTCCGGTTGAAGATCAATTTCCTGATGAATATCTTTTTGCAGTTTCTACTCAAACTCCATGGTTTGCTGATATTGCTAATTATTTAGTTTCGGGAAAATTTCCTTCAATTATGAATGCAAGGGATAAAAGAAAAATCATTAATGATAGTGCAAGATATTCATGGGTCGCTAATGAGTTGTACAAGACAGGTCCTGATTTGATCATTAGAAGGTGTGTTCGTGAAGATGAGATGCCTGAGATTCTCAAGGCATGTCATGATGAACCTTGTGGCGGACACTTTGCAGATAAGAGGACGGCCTATAAGATCCTTAATTTAGGATATTATTGGCCATCCTTGTTTAAAGATGCTAAAGAGTATGTCAAAAGGTGTGACAGTTGCCAAAGGGTAGGGAAACCTTCTCCTTCAGGTGAGATGCCATTACAACCTCAGGTACATATTGAACCTTTTGAAAAATGGGCTTTGGATTTTGTAGGACCTATTAGTCCTCCATCAAGACAAAATAAATACATATTAGTTTGCACTGATTATGTTACTAAGTGGGTAGAAGCTAAACCATTACTTGTTGCTAATGAATCATCTGTAGTTACTTTTCTTTTTGGGGATATTTTTACTCGTTTTGGTGTCCCAAGGGAAATTGTTACAGATCAAGGAGCTCAATTTACATCAAGGCTAGTGGAGCAAATGATGGAGAATTACAAAATCAGACATAGAACATCTACTCCTTATCATCCACAAGCAAATGGTCAAGTGGAATCCACTAATAAATTTATTGAAGGAATCCTAACAAAGACTGTTCATCTACATAGAAGAGATTGGGTAGATAGGCTTCCTGAAGCCTTGTGGGCCTATAGAACTACATGGAGAAATACAACAGGCCATACTCCTTATGAGCTTGTTTATGGAAAGCAAGTTTTGTTTCCCATAGAGTTCCAAATTCAAACCTTCAAGATGGCAGTTCAACTAGGACTTGATCTAACGGAGGCACAAAAGCATAGACTGGAGCAAATTAATGAATTGGATGAGATCAGACAAGATGCAGTTCAGAAAACAATTCTAGTCCAACAGCAAAGGGCTAGGTGGCATGACAAGTACATCAAGGAGAATAAATTTAAAGAGGGTGACTGGGCTCTCTTGTTTGATTCAAAATTCAAGGATTTTCAAGGGAAATTTCAGACACATTGGCTTGGGCCATATGAAATTGTTCGAATTTTTGATAATGGGGCAGTAAAAATCAGAACTATAGATGAAGAAGAGGTTAATTTTCTTGTGAATGGTCATAGACTGAAGCTATACCACAAGCCACTCTCAAGAGAAGAGTTTGTCAAGAAGTTCCAAGAAGACAATGATGTGAAGTTAATGAAGAAGAGTCTCTCTTCTTCATCAACTTGATTAAATTTTCTGAAGCATTTCTCTTTTGAAAAATAAAAAATAAAAAATAAAAAATAAAAAATAATAAAAAATAATAATAAAAAAATAAAATAAAGGTATAAACATGAAAACCAATCACTGATTGGCATGTTTATACAGAAAAGATAGGGTGAAAATCAGAGTCTCTCTGACACTCTAACTTTTCCCATTTTTGTTTATAAGCAGCTGTTATAAAAAATCATAAGTTCAGTTTCATAGTGCTTATGATTCATTTCATCTCACTCCATTCACTTATCCATTCATACTCCATTCCATCCATCATTCATTTCATCTGACTCCATTCCACATTTCATTCATTTCATTCCATCTTCCATCCATTTCATTTTTTATATCAAAACACAAAATTTGATATCATGCTGTAGGTGAATAAAGTATGTCATGAATTGCAGTACAGCCCTTATGTTCCTTCATTCCATGAACTGAATCCATTTTATTCCATTATCCATTTCATACATATCATAATCCATCATCCATTTTCATCCATTTTCATGACATTTCACCCATCCTCCAAAAACATTTCATTTTCATGATTAAAGTGTTCTACAGGAACATTCTGCAGCTCAGTGGACATTCTGCAGCTGATCAGCCTTTCTGCAGCCTGACAGTCTTTTCGCAGCTATAAACCCTGAAGGCATCAACCAGCAGACATCAGAATTACAAAAAAGTGATCCAGTGAATTCATGAATCAAAAGCATCAAGAAAATTGTGAAAGATTCCTCCAAATATGAGCAGAGAAGACAAAGGCTACAAAAACATCAAAATAAAGGGCAGAGGTAACAAATTTAAATTATGATGGCATTTCATAAAATTTTAGCATAGTTTAGTTGTGGATTATTCGAAAATTTGTTTTAATTGTTTTATTGATCAAACACCAAACAAACCCTCTACAGACTTTGTATTAAAACCTTCCATTTCAAATTTTATATCCGATAGCATTTAAGCGGTGAAATTATCAAAGCGTTTGAATTTCCCACGACTCTTAACCAAGTTATTTAATGATGATGATTTTCCCTGCCGTCGTAAATCCTCCGCCGTCTCCTCAATCATTAATACAATCCCTCCACCTCACTCCACTACTCTATGCCGTGACCATTTGCCATAAATTCATTCCGTAGCTAGTATTTCATTCCGAAGACAGAGGCATTATTATCATCAGGAGCAGATCAGAAGAGGTAAATTTGGAAGTATAACGGTGTGAGAACTCAAAACCACTTGACCCCGTGAACAGATAGCATATCACTGTGAACGAAGTTTGGAGCATTTCCACTGTCAACACAGAATTGTGGCTGTGTAGAGTTTAAAGTCTGTTGTTACCAAAAGACAGAGGTGTTAAAATTGAAGTCTTTTGCTACCAAAGACAGAGGTGTGGTAGTGATTGAGTTCGAAAACCATTTGTTACCAGAGACAGAGGTTGAGTTTGAAGTCTGTTGTTATCATAGACAGAGGTTGAGGTTGAAGTCTGTTGTTACTAGAAACAGAGGTGTTTTTCAGTGATTGAGTTTGAAGTCTTTCTGTTACCAAAGACAGAGGTATTGCAGTATTAAAACTGAAACCATTTGTTACTAAGAGCCAGAGGTATTGCACAAAAAGAAACTTGAAGCCATCTACCACTGTCTATCAGAGACATATTAGCTTGAAATTTGAAATTGCTTTCATATCACTCCAAAGTTCAACAGAAGCACATCAGTCCGAGGTTTCGAAGGCATTTTTCATTATCAAACAGAGGCATACCAGCCAGAGGTTTTGAAGCTGTTGCTATTATAAATCAAAGGTATGTCATTCCAAAATTGAAGCCATTTTCATTTAGAGCTTGAAGCCATTTTAATCAGAAAGTAAAAGTCATTGTTTTGTGGGTAGAGAAGAGTGTTAATTTGATATTGAAAAAAAATCATGGGTTTCATCGTAAGGACTGAGCCTGTGGGATCAAAATATTTAGAAGGTTACCCACAATGCAAGGAGATGTTACAACAAATAGGATGGCTTCAATTCTTGGAAAAGTTTAATGGCTTCCATAAGGAAGTCACCAAAACATTTGCCAGATCATTCCAAGGTACCGAAGTTGAAATAGGGGATGTCAAGTTTACTGTTACTGAAGTTTTTATAGCAGAGGCTACAAGATTATCCAGAACTGGGGAGAGATGGTTTAAAAATAGGGAATTCCACAATGACTCCTGGAAACAAATTTTAAAATCACCAAATATGGATGTTAGTGTATTCAAGAAAGGAATTCACAGCAGTGCATTGAAAAGCAAATGGAGAAATATACTACTTCTTTTACAAAAAATTGTTACATGTGAGGGTAGATATGGGACATTTTATGTCTACCACATTAGACTAATGTTGCATTTTCTGGGAGAAGATTTGAATCTACCATATTTCTTGTATCAAAGTCTGAAGAAAATGGCTTCTTGTGTTCAGAGAATAGTTCAGTTTTTAGAGACAACCCTGTATCATCATGGGTTGGTCAAAATTTTGATTGAGCATCATCTATCTAAAACAAATGATACATGGGATGATTTCTTAATAAGAAATCATTTTGAAGAAGCAAAAGAACTATCACCTGAACCACAACCCACAAAGAGAAGTAGGAAATAGAGGACTTCAAAAGTTGAAATCGACAAACCAGTCCAAGAGAGCAGTGAAGAAATAATTTTGGAGAAGTTGACTCGAATCAAGAGGCAACTTAAGGAAGAAAAGATAATCAAGGAATCTGTCACAGAGAAAGGAGAGGGATCCTCTCAGCTTAGGAGAAGCCACAAATTAAAAGGAAAACTGAAGAAAACATCAATTAAACAAACAGGGGTAATCAATATTGAGGATGAAGAAACATCCATTGAAGAGGATGATGAAGAATATTTTTATGAAGGCACCCCTGAGATTGATCCTGCTCAACAGGAAATCTATGATTATGTGGAAACCTTAGAGAGGACAGCTTCAGAAAGCAGAGAAAGAACCCCCAGTCCTCCACTGTCTGAAATTGATATATTAAGGAGGGATAGGTATGAGTTGGAATTGTTGAATAGACACATAAAAAATGAGAATGAAATTCTCAAAGATCAAATCAAACTCAAAATAGATATGAACTCTACCTTATCCCTGCATATAGACAAAGTGGAGAGAACCAATGAGAAGTTGAAGACCAGGAACAAAAAGCTAGTCAGGGCACTCACAAACCTCAGGTTCAAACTTGTGATCAAGAAACCCAGAAGACCTCTAGCTTTCAGACAAAGGAGAAGAAGGGGATTAGATGTCCTTGCAGAAGCCTCGGAATTCATAGGATAATTTGCATGAGGACATGCAAAGAGACAGCAGTGGGGGTATGTTGAGCCTTAAATTTGTGCTTTCCTTCACCTCATTTTACCTCATTCTCCCTTGTCCATTTCTATTTTAAACCCAATTGATCAATAAAAATAGTTAAAATTACTTCTAGAATGGTTTACATGATTGACTTGTTGAATTTTGTGATTGTTGCCATTGTTAAGCATTTTGACCGGAACTAGCTGCAGAATGCAGGCATTCCGTAGCTAACCGGCGATTCTGCAGCTACCTTTATGTTTGAGTATGTTCCAGGTGGCCTCTTGAGGAAAAACGCATATGGGCATGATCCACGTCGTGCCTACATGGTTTTTTGCTCATCATGGGAGAGGAAATGAATTCTGGGTACGGTTATGCACGTGGGAACACATTTTGTGAAGTAAGACTCCTACTAGGACTGTCTCAGTCCAGGTGTCTTTTCTTCTTCACGTAGCCACCTCAAAGACTCCTAAGATGATTCGGATATGGAAAGACATCATTCCTAAATTGTTGTAATTATTGTTACTTGCATTTACTTTATAAACTCTTGAGTAGACCGAGAGCTTAGTTAGAGATTTTGTGTTAGATTTGCTGCTAGATTTTGTGAAAACTCTGTGTTACGTCTTTGAAGACACAGAGAATTATGTTCAAACTATTGCATCATTAATGGAGCAGACAAAATTATATTGAAGGCGTGATTTAAATTGGATTTGAATGCCATCAAGTGGTAGAGGGCCCCTGCCTCTTGCACGGATTTCTTTTGCGTAAACTAGATAAGTTTTTTCTAGCTCCCTTTACGTTTTGCATTTGAATTAGTAGTTGTTTTGTTTTATCTACTGTAGTCGTATTCATTCTAGTTCTTCCACAAGAAGACACTCTTCCAACAGACTAAAATGATGAATGTTTAATGACTATGGTATTGTAGGATAGGAGTTAAATTTGTATTTGTTTTAACTAGCTACTGTAGCCATAATTCGTTCCAGCTCTTCCACAAGAAGACACTCTTCCAACAAACCAAAATGATGAATGATTAATGACTATGGTATTGTAGGATAGGAGTTGAATTTGTACTTGTTTTTAACTAGATACTGTAGTTATATTCATTCCAGTTCTTTCACAAGAAGACATTCTTCCAACAGATCATAACAATGAATGATGAATAGCTATAGTACTGTAGGAATTAGTTGTAGCTTTTGTTATTCACTATCACAGTTGCACTTGTTCTAATCACTCTTCCACAAGAAGAAATTCTTCCAAGAAATCCTTAAGAAGTTCAAGATATGACCGTGATGTGATAACTTAGTCTTTCATTTGCTTTCAGTTCATTTGCTTTCAATTGCATACAAGTCCACAGTCAGAATTGTTCTACCTCTTCCACAAGAAGGAACTCTTCCAAAATATCACTAATGATGAAAAAACAGAGTGTGTAACTTTATAGAATAATGCATGTTAGTTAGAATGCTCCGGAGTTTCATTTGCATTTAATTCATGTTCAGCTACTTTGTTTCAAGTTTGATGATGACTCATAGTTCAACATTGTGCTAGTTTAGTAGCATTTTAGGTTCATTTTTAGATCAACTTATTGCACTTGCATCTCATAGTCACACTGTCATCCTTTGCACAATAGATTACTTTAGTTGTTAGGATTCACAAGACAGCCTTCATTATTTACAAATATCTTTTTTTTCTGAAAACCATCAGTGAACCATAACTATAGGAACAGAAGATAACATCATTACAAGGTCTGAAATATTTCTGCAAATTCCTCATCATTTTATAAACAGAGCTCGTCCTCAAAAGAACTACTTTGAAAAGAAACCAACAACTCTTTGAGTATAAGTTCTGTGACATTCAATTAAATTGCAGAATAGAATTAGGGATTAATCATGGAATAGATGAGCTAAGACAGAATATTGCATCATTAGTGTTTAACTGTTCAGTTAGAGAACTTGCATATTTAGTGATCATTTTTCAAGTTTAGTTTGTGTCATTTGCCTGAGAAGTCATTATCAAGCTTTTGTTTCTATTCAGTCATAGTTCAGATTCTGCTTCATTGTTTTCAATTGCATTTACCATTCCATACATTAGGCTTAACTCTGTTTTTGACCATCAACTTCTTTCCATTAATTTTCTAGGCAGTTTCATTGTGAACATAAAACACCAAAAGACCAAAAATATCATAAATCAACATAAAAGACCAAAAACATCACAAAACACTACACACAACGCATTAGGAAACAAGCACCTAGGTACATATGGTACACTTCACTTCAGCAGTTTACAAATCCTGGTTGACAATTAAATGAGCTCAGTTTAGGAGACTAGATTGAGACACAACAGCAGGTTAGGTTTTTCGCCATCTCCATTAGTATTTTTTTATCTCAACTTAAATCTTTATTGAATTACACTTTACAATATTAAATACATCGATTATAAATTATCCACACGCAATCAATTTTTTAATAGAGTATTAAAAAATTATAACACAATTAATTTTTTAATAAAAATTATTATTAACAAATAGTTAATAATTTATTTATTTTTAATATAGAATATTAAAACACAATTATTAATTTTCAGAAAGTATTAAAAGATTAGTTTTAATCTTCTTAAAATTGAGACGAGGAAAAACATTTAATCCTTTTCATCACCAAAAAAATTTTTAATAATAGAAATATGACACTATGAAAATTGATTCTTGACCTAAAATTAGCTTTGGCATAAAATGGGTGGGAGGAGAAAGTCATGGAGATTTTCAGGATTAATGAAGATTTTCATAAAATAGGCGAGAGGAGGGAGTCATGGAGATTTTCATAAAATAGGCAGGAGGAGGGAATCATGGATATTTTCGGGATTAATGAACATTTTCATAAAATGGTGTTAATTTTGGACAACTAGGTCCAAACTCCATGTTGTGATGATCAGATGATGATGCCAATATTTTTATTGGATTCCTCTTTCGGAGAGGTGCAGGATCGATCTAAATATCATCTTGATCGGATGAGAAGAACATGTATTTTTAATTTATTCCATATGTGAAAGGTTGGCCTAATTTATCTCACATACATAAGAGATGTGTCACACACCGCCACATATGCCTATATATTGGAGAGACTTGGAGTTCATTTTACACACACATTTGGTGGAGGCATTTTCTTCTCTCTTGGATAGTGATGGAGCAACATTCTTGGTTCTGCGTTTAGCGCTTCTTGGTGCAGCGTCTTGGTGGAAAATTCTTGATGAAACATCTTGGGGTTGTGTGACACATGTGGGTGGATGAAGTTATGAAGATTTTGCTAGTTGAAGCATCCTGCTGATTTCCATAATGCCACCATTCTTTATCTATTTTTTTGTCTTTTCTTCCATCGATCTATTGGTATGTTCTATTTTCATCTTACTTTCATTGTGCCTTATAAGTTTAAAGTATATTTTCATCTAGCATAGAACATCTTCAGAAAATTACATGATATCAGAGCTAAGGAGAAGACAAAGCCTATCTTGTTGAGAATCTAGGGCAGATTTAGGGTTGTTTTGTGCCCTAACTTTCAGCATGGAGATGTCTTCTATAATCAATGTGGAGAGGTCTATGTTGGAGGAAGAAGAGCATGTTTTGGGTTAGCTTTAAGGAAAGGATGAAGGGTCATTGTTATTAAGATCATATATGGGCTCCCCTGGGCTCTATAACTTAGACTTGTGACTTGTGACCTCTGACGCTGGAATAATTAATGATTGGTCCACTGCATATAAAATTATCACGTCGGCTCTTCCATATTTTTATGACGTTTCAAACTTGGAAAATGGTATATATTCATAACAATATAAAATTATGAAATAGAAATCAGAAAAAATATATACATGTAGATCATAAAAAGAAGATATTAAAAAAAACGTGAAAGCTCATACGTAGAAGAAAATTCAAAGTTTACACGTGGAATAAAGAATACGTTGGAAAAGGAAAACGAGGATCACTTTATCGTAGTTCAAAAATCGTGAACCTTTGAAGGATACGAAAATATATTTTAAACCAATCTACAATCTATGTGAAATTACATGTGAACCTGTGGTCAATATCGTGACCCTTTTTTTTAAGGTTTGTTTTATGAACTGTGACAGGTTTTCATGTGAAGCTCGATCCAGTTTTCGAGGACAGATATATGTCATTGTCAGCTCATATTTATAATCAAATTTTTTGAGACTCAATATTAAAGCCACCTATAGAAGGAGTTCATCTCATTTACCTGATTTAACATAACTTTCTTGAACTATTTTTGGGTTATTCTATTCAGCAAAGGAGGCTGCATTTCTTGATCTAGGACCTAGCTCCTTTAAGAGGATATTTTGGTAGCCACTGTATTTCCTTCTTATCTCTGGTTAGGGAAGAATTTGTCCTTTGCAGATTTAAGGGAATCGTATGCTCTTCTAAATGATAGCGGGAATAACTCACGATTTTTTGGGCATGCGATTAATTTTGTTGTGCTAGGCTGTGGGACTTAGCACATAGCTGGAGGTATGTAGAAGCATGTCAAAGGTACCGTGCTCAGGAAAAGGCTAAACTATCCAAGAATTTTTTTTTTTAGAAGCTCAAATTCCTCCTATGTAGCAACACATTAATGAATTTTTTGGGACTGAAATATCAATCAACAACAAGGAGACCACATTCCAAAATTTATTACAGGAGAACAAAAAATGTATATAAATTTCATCCTTCATTAGGGCCTGCACTACAGGAAATAAAAGGGCTATATTCGAGTTTTTAACATTTGGACTTTTGAGAGCTATTCCTAGTATAGGTGGAGGTTCTTTGTGAAATCAATTTCTGAAGTAGGCACACATCTCGGCATCCACTACAAGACTGTGTTAGACCTTAGATCAGTGAGTTCAGGACCAAATAGAGAGTTTTTTTTACATGGATCATGTGAATTTCCAGGTTCAGTCTGCCCCCTTGAAAGGTTAAAGGGTGGACGGTTTTAGTTAGAAAATATTTTAACGCTAAGGCAAGGAGTTGTGCTCAATAATCATGTTCATTTGATGGAACTTATGCTGAGTTACGAAAACACGTGAAATGTGTGCATCCTCAAGCCAAGCCATCTAAACTAGACGCTGATCAGCAGCAGAAGTGGCAAAGACTGGAACAATAGAAGGTTCATTGAAATTATAATTCTATGGAAATGTTTTATTAAATATTATAGTGATAATGGTACAACATTAGCTGAAAGTATTCGCAACTTGGAAGTGGAAATTGGAAGTGTTGATGGAATTGGGAACCTTGGACAAATTGATGCATCTGGAAATATGGAAGGTCTGCAAGATGAAAACAGTAATAGAGGACCATCCCAACTAGAATTGGTTTTAATAAGTCTGTCCTTGGATGTTGAAAAGGACTAAGTGATTTAAGGACTAATTTATAGTGATCCTATGGACGAAATATCATTGTGTTGAAGTAGCATAACTATTATGTGAAGGCAGACCTATTGGGTTGATACTTGAGCCATACGTATAGTGCTTTGGAAATCTACTGTAAGTAGTGTTGGTTTCCGGATGTGAACAATATTCAAACCCTTTTTCCACATAAATTATCAACCCGGGTGCGTTGGCTATTTCAAGACTAACGCGCATACTATATGCAAGAGAAATGACATAATCTGTTATTGAATCACAGGCTTTAATTAATGGAAAAAAATAAACTACTGTAACATCAATTAAGAATGATTGGAGAATTAAAAAGGTATTCACAACAATTACAGAATTACACTGGAAAAACAGTTACAAAATCAAACGGAAATATGAAATCAACAAAAGAAATATAACGCAGCACCTGATCAGAAGAGTGGGCCCAACTCTTTGATCAGGGCTATGGAAAACTCACAGCTTACAAGTGGGACATCAAACACTATGCATTCAATTAATTAAAAAAAACTTCTGTTACAAAATCTGTCTCTTCTTTCTTAACCCCAATTCATAGCCCAAAGGCCCTCTTTATACAAATTCTCAAGAAATCGTAGATTTCCTCTAACAACTAGATATCTACAATTATACATTTGTTACAACAACAACCTAGTTGCCAAAAGGAAACCATGAAAATCTTGAAATAGCATTGGGGTAAAATGGAGTCTGTTGCGCTGTCGCAGCATGTTGAGATAACGTTGGAAATTAGGAGTTTCTCTGTGGCTCATAGTTGTAATCCCTTTACTTTTACCAAATCTGTAAAAATACCGGAGTTAATGATTTCAAAAGTAAAACCTCCATGAATATTACTTCATTAATAAAATATTCCATGTAAGATAGTAGGAATGGGTTTACCTCATGTGTTTTAGAACAATTAATGATGCAAAGAGATAGAAAGGTGGCTGAAAATGGGAGAGAAAAGTGCACAGATTTGGTACCCAACATCTCCCCCCCAATTGGTCTATCTGCATGTCCTCATGCAGCTCATCATCTCCTCAAATATGGGTTGGACTGACTGTGGTTGGCATGAAGCTGTGTGTGGTCATATTCTTTGGCCATCTCTGTCCCAGGGGGTTTATAACCTTCCACCAGAACAACATCCTTCCACTAGTATAGGTTAACATTGTATGCAGGAGTATATTTCTCATTTGGAAACCAAATAGGGGGAAACTGAAAACTCATCTCCATCCACCTGACTCCACAAGTCTCAATGCATGTTACAAAACATGGCACCCTTTCTAGTGCCCCTGCAAAGTTAGGTGCTCCAAAAGGTTCTCGACCTCTAACGGTTGAAGATGACAACATCCACCTCCTTTAACAACTATCCAGTGCTTCCTTCCGGAAAGTTACTATCTGTATGACATAGAGGTCAACACACCATTTCTGGGTTTTAAACATGTCTCCTCTATGCCGCTCAATCTATAAAAAGGTAAAATTCTTGTTATAAATATTTTTTGCCTGGCCATGCTCCCTCCTCATCATTAGCAGCCTTGTGACTTGGTTTTCTTCAAACGTATCATATGCCTTTCTCCATTTAATCTGATTGATAGTGTAGGAGGTGAAGGCTCTTAAATGAATACCCCCCCATGAATGGAATAGGGTTTAAGGTCTGATCATGCCTTAGGAAGTATCCATGCATTTAAGTTCTCACATTAAGTGATGTCCTATGATATCATGGATTTTCAAGATACGGAGAAACTGGATGGGATCCTCAATCTTGTGAAAAAAGTCTTTATATATACTCTCAAGAAAAAAGAAAAGAAATTGTTCATGAAGGATTAAGGCATAGCTATGTGTAGGAGGTCTACAAGCCATTACCTGCTACACCAAGGAAAACATCTTCTCCTTATCTGAT
Organism: Pinus albicaulis; assembly: GCA_034641835.2. Lineage (NCBI taxonomy): Eukaryota > Viridiplantae > Streptophyta > Pinopsida > Pinales > Pinaceae > Pinus > Pinus albicaulis. The sequence continues at coordinate 755,235,924 of CM076572.1, read as the reverse complement.
TGTAGCAACTGCACTTGTTCCTCCAACTCTTCTATCTTGAATTTTTTTTTTTCTTGCCTCTGCCACACTTTATCCAACTGGTCTATGTACCCTGTAACGATCCCAGCAGCCTGCTCTCGAACCCGCATTGTCTCCTTCTTATGTCCATTCATAGTGGACTGCCATCTCTGGATTTCAGTATGCAGGAAGAATTATCGACTATCAATCAGTTTTTCGATTAGACCAATCTATGCAGCTATAGAGGAGATCTCAATTTTTGTTTTTAGTGCCTTCCACTTACAAAATTTTACCTTCTTCTTCAACCAGGAAACTTTCCTCTTTAGCTCCCAAAATTCCTTCTTCAATCGCATGGTTCCATTGAACTGAATTTGATACCTTTTCTTGGAATCATCATTACGCCGTCGTTTAGTTATGACGGCATGCACCCCCCCAAAATTAAAATTTTTCTTCTATGGAATTAATGTCTTGGCATGGAATACTTAATTAATTCCATAAAATTCAAGTGGAGACGTACCTGGTGGCATTCCTGTAGGACCTGACAGTTGCTAGAATGATGGCATAGTAATGATACAGATGGAGTAACAACAGTGGAAGTAGTAGCACCCAGAGTAACAACATCTGGAGTAATAATAGTGCGAGTAGTAGCATCTGGGGTAAAAACATATAGAGTAACAATAGTGTGAGTAGTAGCATCCAGAGTAACATCATGATGAGTAGTAGCATATGGAGTAACATTAGTGCGAGTAGCAGCATCTGGAGTAACAACGTCTGGAGTAACAGCATCTGGAGTAGTAGAATCCAAAGTAACATCATGGCGAGTAGCGGCATCTGGAGTAACGACAGTGAAAATAGCAGCATCCAGAGTAACAACATCGTGAATAGAAGCAAACAAGGAGTAATTGCATCGATACTTAGAAAAAAATTTGATTTTTAAAACATTAATCCTTAGTAGTAACTCCTGCAAAAAGACAACAAAATAAATAGTAATAGTATTTATTAAATTTTTTATTTTTTTTACAATTATTTATTAATTATTCTATATATATAGCAAGGATGCAGAGGAAGATTTCTCTACGCTGATAACCTTCAAACCGGATTTCTCAGAGAGATGTTTGATAAAGTGTCCTTAGAGGCTGGGCAGTGGTATAATCTCAGGCGATGTCCATTTGCTATGAATGAAGCACATGTATCATCAATTGTGACTAGCCTGATTGTTCCATTATCAAATACAATGTCTATCTTGTAAGGTCCCATTGAGCAAGTACAAAGCTTTCCTTTAAAATCCTTAAAACGAGAGTCATAGAGTAATTCCCAGTATCACCTATGAAACACCTTGTTTTTGATAAAATTATCGTGCCATTTCATCCTCTGCTGCTGAATAGAATTAGTCCTCTGGACATCCATTGAACGGATTTCATCCAGTTCATTAAGCTAGGCCAGTCGGTGTTTCTTGGCATCTGACAAGTACAAACCAACTTCAAGAGATATTTTGAGCATACTGATTTCAAATTCTGTTGGAAATAATAGGGATTTCCCATAAACCAACTCAAATGGTGAAAAAATAGTTGTGTTCTTCCATGTTGTTCTGTATGCTGAGAGAGCTTCAGGCAGCTTCTGAGCCCAATCTCGACGATGGTATGCCACAGTTTTTGTTAATATATTTTCCAATGACTTGTTTGTGCTTTCCACTTGTCCATTCACCTGGGGGTGGTATGGAGATGTCACCCTGTGCTTGACCCCATATTTTTGCATCAGCTTTGCTATCATGTGTGATGTAAATTGTGCTCCTCCATCTGAAACAATCTCCCTTGGAGTACCGTAATGAGCAAAAAAATATTTGAATAGAAAAGTTGAAACCACCTACTCTGTTTCTTTCGCAAGAAATTTGGCTTCTACCCACTTAGTCACATAATCAGTGTAGACCAAAATGTGAAGATTTTGTTGGGAGGGTGGGTTGAAGGGTCCAATGAATTTGATAGCCCATTTCTCAAAAGGTTAGAGGACTATTTCTTCACGGGATTTATAGTAGTCCTGGTATTTTTCCAAAAATACTTCTTTCATCGCATCCCATGAAGAAATAGTCTTTCCTCCTAAACCCATGAACCATAGCATGGATATCCCCTTTAAAGTAGCAGGAAATACTTTTAGCTTCTGAGCATCAACAATATAATCATACCCTCGACAAACAATGTCAATTTCAAAGAGGAATGTATCGGGGTCTTCAGAAGAAATCCCATGAAAACTATGCAGAGTTGTTAAAGGAATGGGATTCATTGGTGCATCTCCTACAATGTTTCCAATTGGAAAATCATTGTAATAACTTGTAGGTGCCATAAATATCCTCCAATACTCACCTGGGATTTCGACTGGTTCTACAAGTGGTACATGGGGTGATTCAACTGTGGGAGGTTTCCCAACAAACCGTTGGTCTCGTAGTGGTGCAAAATCCTTCAGGAATTCTCTTTCCAAATTGGAATTTCTTAATTCAACTACAGGGGGCTTCACAACACTCCCTTGGTCTCATGGTGACGAACAACCTTTCAAAGGTTCTTCTTCCCAATTAAAATTTCTTAGTTCTTCTGACCCTCTGCTTGTTATTTCTTCCTCCTCTTCCAACATCGGGGATATCTCCTCCACCTATACTTTATTTATTCTTCCTTCCGTTGTCTAAAGGGTTTCTTGTCATACCATGGATGGAATTGGCTGCTCAACTAACTGCCCTTCGGACTTTGTTTACACCCTTACCCTGACAATAACATGAGAATATGCTTCAGATTCAGCCTTTGCGTTGATCTCCTAGATATATGTCTTCCTTCCTAGATCCCTTCCTTTCTTTGGGTGTCTTCCTCTGCCCCTCTTATTCAAATTTTGGTTCATACAATTGGTGGGAAGAATTCATTAAAATAACAAAAGCGCTCAGGACCCGGAGCAGGACAGATAACTTCCTCCCTGGGATGAGAGAGTAGGTTCAAATAGAAAATCAAATAAAGTAAAAGAAAATCAAAGTTCATGATCTGAATTAGGGTGATCAAGTACCCTCTCCAGGACGAGAAGTTGGCCCTTTCAAAAAAATAATCAAAAAGTATAAAAACTGAATGCTATGCTCAAGAATTAGAGCAGGGTAATGGATTCCTTCCCCAAGACGAGAGTTCAGTTCTAATGAAAAAGGAAAATAGCACACTAAGCTTAGGACTTAGAGTAGGGTAATGAATTCCCTCTCGAAGACAAGAGATCAATTCTAAAAAAAACTATGGAAAAACAAAGAAAATAGAGCACTACGCTCAGGACTTGGAGCACAACAATAAATTCCCTCCCCAAGACAAGAGATTGACCCTTATATCAATTGTAGATTGTGTTCTTGCACCTTGTTAGCCTTCCCTAGAAACGACGCCAAAATGTTGGTGTCCGGATGTGAACAATATTTAAACCCTTTTTTCACATAAATTATCAACCCAGGTGCATTAGCTATTTCAAGACGAATGCACACAGTATATGCAAGAGAAATGACATAATATTTTATTGAATCATAGGATTTAATTAATGGAAAACAAGAAACTAATGTAACAATAATTAAGAATGATTGCAGAATTCAAAAGGTATTCACAACAATTACAAAATTACACTGGAACAACAATTACAAAATCAAACCGAAATATGAAATCAACAAAAGAAAGATAACACAGCACCTGATCAGAAGAGTGGGCCCAACTCTCTGATCAGGGCTGCGACAAACTCACAGCTTACAAGTGGGACATCAAAACATTATGCATTCAATTAATTGAAAAATGATTTTGTTACAAAATATGTCTCTTCTTGCTTAACCTCGATTCATAGCCTGAAGGCCCTCTTTATACAAATGTTCATGAAACCATAGATTTCCTCTAACAACTAGATATCTACAATTATACATTTGTTACAGTAGTAACCTAGTTGCCAAAAGGAAACCATGAAAATATTGAAATAGCGTTGGGGTAAGATGGAGTCTATTGCGTTGTTGCAGCAGGTTGAGCTAACGCTGGAAATTAGGAGTTTCTCCATGGTTCCCAGATTTAATCCCTTTACTTTTACCAAATATGTAAAAATACCATAGTTAATGCTTGCAAAGGTAAAACCTCCATGAATATTACTTCATTAATCAAATATTCCATGTAAGATAGTGGGAAGGGGTTTACGTCATGTGCTTTAGAACAATTAATGATGCAAAGAGATAGAAAGGTGGACGAAAATGGGAGATAAAATTATACATATTTGGTACCCAAAAAGTAGGCAGATGCATTGAAAGACAACAGAAGAGGTATGAAAAGTCTATTAAAGTATGTTGTCTAAGGAAACAAAAGGATAATGGTTGGTTGATGAGTTTGACACATGAAAACATACCTATGATATCTTCAGTAACATATATCAAAATATATGTGAGTCTATATGGTCTTGATCTATGGTATCCTCAGTGGCTCACGGATATATATATATATATATATATATATATATATATATATATATATATATATATATATGACCATGAAGGTTGATATCTTTAGTACTGTATGACAATATGACAATGAAAAAAATGGTGTATATGATAATATTATGGGAATGTTGTAATCAGTGATGATCTTAAGGACTGATCATGGCACCACATGTGAGTCATATGAGATCAATGACTTTATGCAAAAGAGTTGGCAATAAGAGGGAGACCTCAACTGTATATGCTCCTAAGAAAATGGATTTGCTGGAAGAAAGAAGAGAGGACCCTCATGGCTCAAAGACAGTCCCAATGATGTCTAGAGCCATGTGGCCCCAAAGGAGGACATTCTGTGTAAAGCAATAAGCCAAATAGATAGCAAGGGTATCCAACAGTCTAAGCCTAGATCATTGAAGAAGTCATAAAGCATAAAGTATGGAAGAATGCTATGCTCACAGTGTACGAGTTCATTATGAAAAATGATGTTTGGGGTATGATCCCAAGACCGAGGGACAAATATGTTGTCACCTCAGAGTGGCTCTATAAGATCAAGCGTGGATATGATGGGAGTGCTAAAAATTACAAATCAAGATTTGTTGTGTGAGGCTTCTCTATAATGGAAGACGTAGACTATGATGATATACTTGCACCTATGGTCCAATATACCACCATTTGATCTATTATTTCCCTTTTTGCTACGCAAGGATGGAGTCTACATAAAATGGATGTGAAGATCGTCTTTCTGCATGGGTCGATATAGGAAGAGGTGCATGAGGAGAAACTTCTAGGGTTCAAAGTCCAAGATATAGACTCTCATGCATGCAATTTTATAGAGAAAAACCTCGCATTCTGGTTCTCTATGTGGACGATATCTTCCTGAAAGGTGTTGAGCCTCTCATTCATTAGTGTAAGAGGGAGCTCTCTTCCAACTTCGAGATGCAGGATCTAGGATTGATGCATTACATCCTAGACCTAGAGGTCTGGAAGAGACCTGGTGGGATTTTCCTCTTTCAAGTAAAATGTATTGTGAAGCTGCTAGAAATATTTGGAATGGTGGACTGTAAGTCCATGTCGACATCGATGGAGCTCAACTTTAAGAAGTTGAGTGAAAGCGCTACTAGGCCTATGCTAGTAAATCCTACTAAGTATCGTCACCTCGTAGGGGCCCTGATGTTCTTAGGGAACATCTGTCTGGACGTATGTTGTGCAGTGAACAATTTGAGTCAACAATTGATCCTCATAACATTCACTGGGTTGGTCCCTAGAAACTCTTGAGATGTCTCTGGGGCACGATAAACCATGGGATGAGATACACTGCCAAGAGTTTGAGACTTTTTGTATATGCTAATGCCAATTGGGTAGGCAGTGTGGTGGATCGCAAGAGCACATCTAGATGCTGCTTTACACTTACGTCTTCTTTGAGCAAGAAGTAGAAGTCGATAGCCTTGAGCACCACTGAGGCCGAATACATTGCAACGTGTATCGCCTATTGTGAAGCCACTTGGTTGCAAAATCTCTTCAGTGAGTTTTTCGAGCATGTGCTAGATGCCATAATTATCTTTTGTGATAACCATAGGGGATTTGTATGTAAGTGAATCTCATGTTCTATTGGGTATGGAGCTTGATTATATTGTTTATTTTGTATCACAGCATTGGACCCCTAACCTTAATGGGGCGACAACACCACCTATAATAATTAAACGCTGCCTAGGGGGGTCTAGGGGGGCGGCTGCAACTTTATGGAGCCCCCCCTGGCAGGGGGTTTTGGGGGCAGCGCTCTCGAAGCTAAAAATATATGTAAAATTGCCTTGTAAAAGTATAGTAATTTCTAGTTAATCTAGGTCGTTCATTAGGTAGATGATTTGACGGTAGAAGTTAGGTTTAGTTTAGGGTTTCTTGCTCTAGAAGGAAACCTCTTGCTTGTATGAGGGTATTTTATTGTGGTTTTGTATTGTATGTGTATTCTCGAAGAAAGAAACATATAGGGAGACTATGAGAGAGAATAGAGGATATTACAGTGGATCTACTGTAGGTTGTGTCTCTTCATTTTGTTGGATAATAGAAAGGAAGGTCTGGCTGTTCCGGGTGGATGTAGCCCAAACTAGGTGCATTAGGATATTTTTGAGGTCTAAAATAGGCTTCCTAAGGAAATTATAAAATAATAGTGGAAATAATAAAATAATAGTAGATTACATCATCAAATTTTAGATGGAAAAAAGAAAAATCTATTTTTTCAACTCGTATTTTCAACTTATCCCCCTATGGGTTTACTCAAATTTTCAGTGGCAACACTTGTTGGATGCAGAATTTGATTCCTCATCCAAGGAGTAACCATGTTGCATACTTTTCATGGACCCTGGTACACAAAAAAATAGAAATACATGAAAAGCGTGATTGCAATCATGTTTTTTCATGTATTTATGATTTTTCGTGTAGCAGGGTCCATCGAAAGTATGCAACATGGGTACTCCTTGGATGAGAAATTAAATTTTGCATTCAACGAGTACTCCATCTCAAATTTAAATAAAACCTTAGCGAGATAAGTTGAAAATATGAGTTGAAAAAATAATTTTATTATTTTATATTTTTTAATCTTTTTACCTTTTTACTCCAAAAATGGTGAATCATCCCCCATGGTTGACATCATCATCTTGAATCTTATTGGTTGTTATAAAGTTATTTTTGGTTGTACATTTTTCTTAGGAGGCCCATTTTAGGCCTCAAAATTCCCCTAATGAACCACGTATATCTTTGTCTTTCTGGTTTTATGTATTTTGTGTGCTTGCATTTTCCGCATATTTTATGTGTTGCATTGCTCTGTAATATATAATTTTCTAACATGTTCCACGATTGATCCAAGCATGTTGATGTATGGTACCATTTTATATAGGATATGGTTCAGCGAGGTGTCGTAAGGCTCGATTATATACTAAATGATGAGAAGGTCACAAATATTCTCACAAAGCCCTTGGGGAAGGTCATGTTCCTAACCTTCTATGAGAATCTTGGAATCATGGAACGACCCTATTTGGAGGGTCCTGTTGGATGATGATCTCTGGGAGCTCCAGGGGGGCATTGGGCATAGATTTTTGGAGCTATAAGAAACCACGTGGCTAGGCTTTCCGAATCTAGTTGGTGTGCTTCTACCCCACCGTGATAATATTGAGTTGGTTTACCTCTCTCTGATTCGTGCCCCGTATGCATCCTACCCATGGAGTTTGAGACTCATGGGAAGTACCTCTCATTTGGTCAATGAGGTGGGAAATGTGAATAGAGACCATAGAAATACCAATGGACACATTGGATATTGTCGTACTCTCTATGTCTAGGATGGCACATGTCTAATCACTTGATATAGGATCATAGAACATATTCAGAAAATTACAAATGGGCAGAGGATATACACTTCTCACACATGTATTGTTCATGTACTTATATTCCTGGATGACTCACTCAGCTTCCTGGATGACTCACTCAGGGATGTGAATGCATTCATAGACATCCTATATTCCTTCTGTAACGCTACAGGTATGTCTTGGTTATTGAAGGGTGATTTAAGGGAGTGACGGGGCAGACAGAGAGACCGATATTACCCATGAACCGAATTTTAAAAGGTAAATTCATAAACTAAATTTCATCAATTACTTAGTAATGTATGCAAATTTTTTCTTTCCAATGTTCGTGTTTTATAAGAGACATTCTTGTTTTATAAGCTATGAAGAGAACTAATACAAAAAGGATGTGATATTCATATTGGTTTTGCGTAAACCACTTATCTCAGTAAACTGTTGCATTGTTATTTCTCATAACCTTTGCTCTTTTCCTGGAAACTTAATTTCATTGTTACACTACATTTTGGATACATTTTCTCCTCTCTCTGTTTTAGTCCGTTCACATTGAAATACCCAATTTGGATTCGACCCTATGATCAGTCTTATTTTAGAGCATTAGGAGAATGGTATACAAACGTCATTGTTGGGATGGAGACGGAATTGACATCTAGTGCCAATGCCTGAATAATTCATCTTTTCATGAATATCATATTTGTTGTTGTTTCTCTTATGAAAGTGAGGAATTAGGGTCTCTTTGTCTGGGGTTTATTCCTGTGATTTGTTCTTTTTATTTAAACACTATTCAATTTGGGTTTTCTTTTTACAAACTATGTAGAGAGATTGAGATTTCCCTCCTCATTTTAAAGGCAAATTCATCAACCAACAGGCACTGTATCTTTATGCAAATTTTTCTTTCTAACATTCATGTTTTAGCTACTTATCATGTCAAAGCCAAAGCCCTGATTTTATTATTCTAAATTTTAATAAGAGACAATTGAATACCACGCATTAGAGATTGGCATGCCTCACATGGTTCAAAATTGTAATTTGAAAATTGTCAAAATAAATCATTTGTGTACCTTGGGGATTTGGTTTTAATATCATAATTACATCACTAGAATTTAGTATGCAATTAAGTTTTTTCCATGTAACTACAATTAGATGACAAAAAATACAACATACACCTTGAATATAATTGTGAGTTGAAAAACAAATAAAACAAAAGAATTGAGTACACATAATGAATACATTAAACTAAGGATATCCCATACTACACATGATGGAAGTATCAACTTTATATTGGCTACCTTCGCCCCTTAAGAAAAATGCCCCACATCAAGAGATCAAGCTAACCATATATTCCCAGTGTCTTCTTATTTCACCAAAAAAGAAAGGCAAAACTAGCTTTTCCAATATTTCATCATGTTAGACTTTGTCACAAGATGGTAGGGTCCAACTATGACTTACAATACCAACCGAGGCGATAAAATCCAAAATCATTATTGCAGTACCATACCAGCCACATCCACATTCAAAATTGGACACTGTCTAGCCCTCCATAAAAATTAAGCTATATGGAATTATGTAGAGCTATAATGCAGATTTCTCAATGTAAATATGCTTGAAAGATTGCCTATGATATATCAATGACGAGTCTACTTTATTGAGTATCAATATCAAAGTGCTTAGTAAAAACTACGATACCATTTCCTTTAAAAAATCAATCCACTTAGAAAATCCATGACATAGGCATACAAATCACAGAGATCATTACCCAGGCCTACCAAGATATCCTTCACTTCATGACACATTTCCTTTCCAATAATAAAGGTAATCTTCAAGATCCTAAACTGGCCAGCTTCTTCCTACTATTATTTGGTTGAGCCTCTTACCCCTCATGTTGTATGAGGCCTTGATCCACATTGAAGACCTCCCCAAGCAGCCTCCATATGGAGGAGGTTGGCTTGATAGCCATTTTTTTTTCTCTTTATTCCTTTTCTTTAGTATGAATCATATTTTGATGTGTTACTTCACATATTTGGGGGCACTTTTGAGGTGTTACTTCACATATTTCAGGGCACCTTTTGAAGCCTTTATCCACACCATTTCATGCATATTTGTTTGCTTGAGTGAACCATTCACGTCTTCCTAGGCACAAGCACATATGTGGAGGCATGCCACATCAACAGGGGCTACAATAAGATAAGCGGCTTACATTCTTGGCTTCATATGATGTCACATTGTGGTGTTGCATGAATTTAGAAACTTGGCTGGGGGAGCACAAGGATTAGTGACAAATGCTTTAACAATTGGTTGCATTCCCATTCTGAGGATCACTCCACTTTGTGGCACATATTCTGAGGGCATGTTATTCTTATTCCATGGTAATAAGATGGTTTGATGGTACAAAGGTCACCTCTTTGTTCTGATGCATATGTAGGTGGAGCACCCTTGGAAGGGCCCTCTAGTTAATTTTGTGCAATCTGAAACAACATTCATGGATAGATCCTAGCATGTTGTAACAACATTCTTCCTCCTCTATCACTTGTTTTTATTCATCTAATGCCATAAATTTTCCAGTGTTCCCAAGTAGCTTCACATCATATTTCCTAAGCATTATTTTACTACTTGTCCCTTTTCACCTTACCTGTGTCTTAAGAGATTGGCTACAAATGGGTGATTTTTCTCCCCTCCATTTTCTCATTATTCTTGCTGCAATCTTCTAACATTAAAAAGCTACAAAAAATTCTTCCACATTTTTCATGTAACTGGGACCCCTCTATGAATTAAAATTTGATCCACATAAAGTTGGGATAATGATGAATGGTAATCACGTAGATATATTCATGTTGCCTTCTCTTCTTATTTTTTGATTTGGACAATTTTCTTTATGTGATGGATTATCTTTCAATAATGTAGGTGTTTGTGCAATTTCTTCCATGTTTTTAGAATTCTTAATTGCTATAGTAAAAATATCCTTGTCCATTTTAACACATGCACCATCAAAATCATCGGCAACCACCTTTATAAATTATGATTTTTTACCATGTTCTATCACTACTCCATACTAAGTGTTTGAAGAAAATATTTGCAAATCACCTGCATGCTTCCTTTCTTCTCTTGCTGGATCCTCACAAGGACTTGTCTACTTCTTGTATATCAACAACCAAAGATTTGAATGTACCTTTTTTTTTTAGTCGTGTTCAAGGGGAAACCCTCTAGGTGGAGGATTTTTCATCACGCTATCAGAGGGGGTACTATTGTCTTTACCTTCTCCTATATCAAGAATACTTTCATCCTCTGCATCTTTATTTAGCATATCTAAATTTTTAATGATATTGTTGTCATAACAATTGTCCCTTTCCTTGAGAATTCCATCTTGTTCCCTGAGATTTAGCTGACTTCTTTTATCTTTAGTATTGTTACCACTGGCCATGGCTTTATTTTATAGGCTTGGTCTTATCATCAATATCATTTGATTTGACTTTCTTGTAGCTAGCTAGAAAAACATTCCATATACCTCCTTTCTGTTGTGTGCTCTTATCATCGAGTTTTAGGGCTTGATCTTTTTCATTTTCCTTAGATACTAAAACCTTTTTGTTAAATATTTTTAATCTTGTAAGGGCCATTTTTCTCTCTTCTTGCAATATTTTAATATTTTTTTCTTGCTACTCTTCTAACTTATGCCACAACTTTACCTATTCCTTGCCAACAAAATTTTCTAGCTTTTCCATCTTCAACCACAACTTTGATACCACTGTAATGACTTAGAGAAATTTTGTACTTAGGGTTTCTTGAAGAACCATATTCTCCATCAGAGTTATTTCCCTTATTTGAACATGAAATAGGTAGTAACTGTACAATTGAGAAACATTACAGTCTAATAATCTTGAGTGACAATTCATCAATAAGAAATATAGTATAATATTTCATACCATATCCAGAGATTCAATAGTCCATCAGATATGAAACTAGATAGTATTGTTTACCACTTAATTCTAAACCTATGATTTCAGGAATCTAGGGTTTCCACTAACATTTATTCATTCAATCAATGAAAAAACCTAAAATTCCTTTTAATAACACAATATTAGATGGATTCTCATCAATTATCAATGCTTACTCATCAACCCCTGTAAGCATTGTTCATTCATCCACAATGCTTTTTTTTTTTTTTTTTTTTTTTTTTTTTTTTTTTTTTTTTTTTTTTTTATTTATTGACAACTAATAGACTAAATTAAATACCCTCAAATCCTATTCTATCACAGGAAGGCTAATTCCGAGTTTAAGGACCTGTGAAATCGCTCTGTAAACACTTATGCATCTACCTCAAGACCTTGAGTGAAAAATTTCAAGACAAATCGTATATGTTGGAAGGCTTTGGTTATGTTTTCAAAGGCTTCAGACTATTCCAAGTTCCTAAGTATCTTCACATTCCATAACTCATAGGCCACAAAGAGATTTAGTGGTCTTCCTCAGACCTCATTTTGTTACCACTGAATGTTTCAGCCTTGTCACTCTATCACAGGAGAAAATTCGAGTTTGTCTACCTCAGATGACTTCGGAGTTCCTCAAGCTTCTATCTACAATATAGGAAGCTTCAGTTGCCTCAGGATGTACTGCAAATATTCCCTCATAAAATTTCATCCAGATGTAGGTCGATTTGCTTCACTTTAGATCCTTCCACCAGTCTATATTTTTTTCCCATATGTAGAGAAATTCTTGTGCCAAAACAAGATAAGAAAGATAAAAAATAGAAATAAGTTTATCACCTAGGGTGCACTCATTCACAATCAAAATCAATAGGAGAAAGGGGTCTTAAAGCCCTTTGAGCCTCAAGCTCAAAGTAAAAGGGGATAATTGTTCCAATCCAATGATGATCCAAATGAATTCATTCCTTTTGTATTTATAGATTTCCGTGAGGGTATTCTCTCCTTAATTGAGTAAAATTCACACCAAGCCCCAACAATGGGTTTATTTTCCCAGCTTCCCCAAAAGTTTCCCAAGCATTGGTATTTTGGGGTTTTTCCGCTTTATCAAGGTGTTAAATTTAGACAGAAATGGTATGTTCTATGCTTAATGTAGTTTTACTTAAATCTTTTTGATAGGCCTGATACAATTTAGGTAAAATGTTGATAGAACATAATAATATATCAATAGAAGACAAGCCAATAATATAGATCAGAATTTACAATTCTTCTTGTCCAACAAAGATAGAGAGTAGTGCACGTTATGGAAGTTAATAGGATGCACCACAGAAAAGTATTTCTCAACATCAGATCATCCAATCCTCCAAGTTTCACAAACACTGCTCAAAGACAGCTCCAAAAAGTCAACATTGGTCAATAGAAAAAGTCAATGCAAAAAATTCAACGTTGTAGATTAGGGCTTCAGCCAATGGTCTCTCTTTTCCTCGATCTTTGTGCCCTCGAATGCGGCCTCAAGAGATCAGAATTTTTTCACTTCTTGGAGGTAAAAAATTCAATTTTTTACCACGATAAATTCTAGTCAATGCACCAGTAAAACAACCCTACAATAGTCTGCACTTTTTCCAAGCTTCAGCCCTGCAAGTGAGAGAGAAAGAGGCCTCCAAAGGCTTATCAAACCAATCATATCACAAGAGAGAATGTGTGATGAGTTGATGAGAAAATGATCTCCAAGTCTCTCCAATTTATATCCATCAGTGAGGGTGTGTGACACATCTATTGGGCTTGCAAGCCTACATTACAAATATGGTTGACCTTGCAGATGTGTGGAAAATAAAATAAAAATATTTGTTCTACTCATCCAAATAAGATGATATTTAGATAAATCTTGCACCTCTCCGAAAGAGGAATCCAAAAAAAATTTAATCATCATCATATGAGCAGTGCAACATGGAGTTTGGACCTAGTTATTAACTCTTCTATGAACCATGTATTTCCTGGGTAGTTGCGGCATTTTTTCCTTGTCTTCTTTGATGACATACTCATCTATAGCCGGATGTAGGAGGAGCACCTTCAACATTTGGAGGTTTACTTCACATACTAGAGGAGCAACAACTGTATGTGAAGTTTTCCAAATGTGAGTTTGGATTGAAATAGATGTTGTACCTTGGGCATGTGATTGACCCAGAGGATGGAGTAAAGGTACACCAGGAGAAGATAAGGGCCATTTTGGATAGGCAAACACTCAGGAATGTGATTGAGCTGAGGGGGTTCCTGGGAATTTATACGTACTACATGAGATTCATGAGAGGATTCTCACAGCTTGCAACACCCCTCAAGAAATTATGGAAGAAGGGGACTTTTGAGTGGACACAAGTAGCACAAGAGGCATTTGAGCATCACAAGAAGGTCATGAGTAGCTGCTCTATTTTGGATTTTCCTGATTTCACTTCATCGTTTGTAATGGAGTGTGATTTCGTGTTGACACAGGGAGGTTGTGTTGATGCAGGGAAGCCACCCCATAACCTTTGACAGTAGAAATAATGCTACCCCATGACCGACTTCATTTATGACAAGGAGATGTTGGTCGTGTTACAAGCCTTAGCTAAATTTAGACAGTACTTGGTGGGGAACTTGTTCAAGGTGAAGACTAATCACAACAATCATTGATTCTTCCCAGAGAAACATATATTGCAGGAGAGGAAACATAAGTGGTTGAGTAAGCTCCATGCTTACGAATTTGAGATCTAGTATGAAAAGGGAAAGCACAACAGAGTTGGAGATGTGCTTTCTCGGAGGCCCCAATATTCTCTATGATGGACATTGCACATGATTGGAAGGCCCAACTCTTGGTTGAGTATTCCAAGGAAAAACATGCCCTTGAGATACTAGATGACACACATGGGGATGATATATTCCGGGTGATGGATAATGTGAACTACTAAAAATACTGAATATACTTAGTGTCGAGATTCTAGGTCAGAGAGAATGTTATGCAGGAAACTCAAGACTACCCTCTTGCAGTACATATGGGTTTTCTCAAGACTTACCATACCATCCGTGAGCATTTCTCTTGTCATGGGCTCAAGGGGGACGTGCTGAGGCACATATAAGAGTACATAACCTGTCAGAGGAACAAGGTGGAGATGACACACCCGACCAGTCTATTATAGTCTCTTCCCATTCTAGAGAGGAAATGGGAGAGTGTGTCCATGGACTTCATCACGAGACTTTTGATGATATAGGGGATAGATTTAATCTACGTGGTGGTAGATCACTTGAATAAATTTTACCATTTCTTTGCGATCCCATCAAGATATTCAATGTCACAAGTGGTCAAGTTGTTCTTTTGGGAGGTGTTTTGATTGCATTGGCTCCGAAAGAACATAGTCAGTGATAGGGATAATAGATTCATGGGGGCCTTCTAGCAGGAGTTGTTCCAGCTAGTGGGAACCAATCTTATATCTAGCACCAACTATCACCCATAGATGGATGGATAGACTGAGATAGTGAACAAATGGCTGGAGGGTTACATGCACAATTATGGCATGGCACAACATAGGGTGTGCGTGAATTGACTACACCAGGGAGAGTTATGCTACAACAATACTTACCACATGTCGATTGGTATGTCTCCCTTTTAGGCACTTTATGGTTATGATGCACTTTATTTTTCTGACATGATATTTGGAGATAGTAGGGCTCCGGGGGCAAAGGGTTGGGTCCAAGAGATGTAGGAGATTCTAAAGGTTCTTAAGGATAACTTGCAGGTAGCACAAAATCAACAAAAGATGTACATCAATAAGCATAGGGTGGAGAGACGTTTCAAGGTAGGGGACATGGTATAACTACGTTTGCAGCCTTTCCAACAATCTTCACTCAAGAAAAATGGGTGGAGAAGCTCAGGAAATGCTTCTATGGGCCGTACAAGGTGACCAAGAGAGTTGAAGAGGTAGCTTATGAGCTGCAGTTACCCCTGGAGAGCAGAATTCACAACATATTTCATGTTTCTTTCCAGAAAAATGCGTTGGGGAAGCAAGTTACTACAATCAATGAGTTGCCTCCGTTGGATGATGAAGGACACTTAATATTGACACTTGAGACCATATTGAATAGATGGGAGAGGAAGCTAAGAAACCAAGACATCCAGGAGCACTTGGTCAGGTGGAAAGACTTGCTAGTGGAGGATGTGTTAAAATTGGAAAATAGAGCCAAATTCCACTTTGGACCACGCCTATAAGGAAGATGATTGCAGCATTGGCTTCCTCTTTTTGAGAGGATAAAAATTGACCTAAAGATCACTAAATTTGTATAAGGAAAAGTATTCATTCACTCAAATGAAATTTCATAAGGCATGACCTTATTTGGGCGAGAAAATTTGAATTTCCCTCCTCGAGTAATCAAGTCGGCCTACCCAAGAAGGATATAAATAACCTATCCTAGGAACTTTGATATTCATTATTCTCTCTGAAGTAGCTGCAGAAGAAGGTGGTTTCCAGTGAAGGAGATGAAGGCAAGGTTGGATTCAATTTAGTCATCTTCAAGGGTAGAGTTTCACAGGATGGAGGATGAAATTGGTTTGGGCACATTTATGATTTGTCTTGGGAATTTTATCTTCATCATAGGTCTGAGTTCAAGTAGATAGAAGTCGCACCTATTAAGGGTGTTTTTGATGAGAGTTTGGGATTTTTGTAAAGGTGTTATTGTCCTTGAAGCCATCTGCACTAGTTTGGGTCACCTACATCTAGGCCACAGGGCTTAAGAACCCTGTCTTGGAGGCTGAGAACATACAACAAGAAAGCCATAGTCAGGGTTGCTTTATCATGAGGCTGCGTAGTGGGGTTTGAAGCATAGAAGAAGGCTTATGGGCTACCAAAATTTGAAGGGACTGGTTGAAGGTAATATGCAGTATATTAGAGGTATTTAAGGTTGTAAATGGGGTAGTTTATGACTGTGTTTATGCCCTAGTCAGTCCTACCAGAATTGTAGAGAAGGCACAAGTCCTTGGAGCCCTCACCAAACATCAGATTTATAGCCTTGTTGGAACCATCCTATTATTTAAGGGAAATGGTATTAAACCTTCTCATTTGAAAGTCATTCTGACTTTGAATTATTGTATTCTCTCCCTCTGCTGAAAATTTGACATTAATGATAAGAAAAATTGATAATGGTTTTCCCCATCTTGGGTTTTTTCCCTGGCTTGAGCCATATTCATGTGTTTTGTCTTCGCTTGTCTTCATATTTTATTACTTATGTTCTTTCATTAGTTACACTTATGATTAATGATATTTCTAATGGATTAGTGGGATAATGATGTCACTAACCTATTCTAAGAACATGTTAACTCAAAATTAACATGGTATCAGAGCTAGGTGAGGACAAGCCCAAGCTTAAGGTATTGCGATCTCTAAGAAGCACTTAGGGAATTTCAGCAGAAGTCACCTTCAAAACTCTATGGAAGGACAAGTCCGAGTTTAAAAAGGACAATCTGTGACATTGTGTTAAGGCCTTCTACAAGCCCTAATCAGTGAACTTTGGCACGAATTCAATGAGCAGCTCATTCATTACAAACAAAAGCTGGAAGTCAACGAGGTATGTTTCAGAATTTATGAGGTTCTCTTTTAAGTGATTTCAAGATATTTTCAAAGGTATATTTAGCAGTAAAAATTTAGAAGGAGATGTTTCTCTTCAAGATCCTTACCTGGACTCTGAGGCAGCATAGTAACATAAAATAAGTTATATGTCAAGAACTCCTAATCCCTTGTCCTGGTGGAGTTAAGAAAACTTAGAGTTTCCTATGATCTGAATTCATCATTACCGTGGAAGATTGAGTAACTTGATTCCTATTCTTTGAAAAAGGAGTAAGAAGTATTGTTGGAATTATTGTAGTATCACTGTAAGAATAAAATCCTAATCCAAACCTTTATTCCACAACAAAACTCTAAGCATTATTTTGATGTGTGGAGCTCTAGAAATAGTGACCTTATCCTACAATTAGGACATCAAAGCACAAGCCTAATATTTAGTGATTCCGACTCCATTTGGATGTCATAAGGCAGTCGATCTCTGCAAGACTGAGCTCTAATTTTCACCATCTTCTCTGATCTTCATCACAAAACAACGAAATCTTTTGGTAAAATTGCCCTTGTTTCAAGACACTACATGTCAATGAAAGGTCTAGCTCAAATATTTTTTTTAAGACCTTCATTCTTGTGGCCCTCTTAGGGCACCACTCCAACCAAATGTTTGCAATATTCTGTGATTAAAGTGCCACAAGAAGATCGAAATATTAAGGCAGTAAGAGGACAACAAAGTTGAATAGAACCTTGGTTCCTCCTTTACAACGAAGACCTACTCTTTCTATGCAGACTTGTGCAACTCCGTTTGAAGGGAATCTTGATCTTAGCTCTAGACAAAGTGTAAAGTAGCTACCGAAGTCAACAAATTATTATTTTTTTCAATAGGCCTTGTTCTTAATAAGAAGTGACAGTCTTGAAGCTTGCAAACATAACGCAATCAACCTGAAGTATAGAAGTTTGATACATATGTTACAGTGATATCTAACAGATCACAGTGTGAAAATTCAAGATGTAAAAGTGTTGTGTAACGAAGATATCCCTTGTCACATATATATACATATATCTTCTTCGGTGATTGCCTACAAGCCAACCTGCATAGCATACTGAGCTCGGTGAAAATTATTGTGTGAGCATCTATGTTCAATAGAAATATGGAATAACTTAAGAAGCCTATGGAGGATATCTATATTTGTTCGAGTGAAATTTTGGCACTCTTATAGATATCCTAAACAATTTTATTTTTGTTGTTAAATTAATAACAAATCTACATACATTGATCCAGTGACCAAGAATTTGACCTAGAATACACTCTTAGTATGGTTTTTATAAAAATTAAGATAAGATCCATGTGATGTGTTGATCAGATTTTTTTGCCTTGATTTGTCCACAACGCAGCAAATCATATCATGATCAGTTGTGCATGATGATGACATCGAAATAATTGAAGTTCATTGTGACCTTACTAAAAATTTTGGGAGCCTTTTTTGAACTTGCCAAGGTTCTAATCAACATCCATTTTTCTTGTAGAATGCATCCATGTGCTAAATATTACGTCTATGGATATTTTATCTCTAAGAAATACTTGGGATTGTTCATTATATTGTTGTGTATGAACATATTTACAACCAGTGAACAACGTAATAACATTGCATGACTAACCAAGTTTATATATATCAATGCTGGAGTATATTGGGGATGACAATTTAAATCAAAGTCTTGGTATCTATGTCATGATAATGTAGTGCTTTTGTATTAATGCCTCGAGGGACATAACCTTATCATATTAAGGTGGATCTATTGGCATCATCAAGAAAATATCTCAGCTAAGATATATGGATAGAGACAATTGAATACTCCAAGTTCTAAAGGGAATTTCTAGTTTGTCAATATAAATTGTTAAGAGTTGAATCATAGATTATAGTTCTGGAATGCAGAGCAGTTCTAGATATAATAGAATCCATGACTTGAAGGATTTAGTTCTCAAATACCTTAGTATGTTCTTCAATGATCTAATTAGAGAATTGAAAAAATTCAGTATGAATATTTTGTAACATACATGATGGTTTATACATATGTTGCAAAGCTAACTTTAGCACGATATATTTACAAATGGTCTATTGAGAAAAAGTGGAGGGAGTTTCTATTGATGCTGAAAAACTTGTATTGCAGACCGACAGGGTCAGAAAATCATTTTGATGATTATTTATCTAAGTCACCTGACACGATGGACACGCAGATTCGTGTGTCGGATTCAGGACATGGTGACCCCTAGAACAGGACACGTCCAGACACGTTATATATATATATATATATATATATATATATATATATATATATATATCTATATATATATATATATATATATTAAAAATTAGATATTTCTTACACAAATTCATACAAATTCATTGATTCAAACATAGAGCTTCATCTAGATGTAAGTTTTACAAATATTTATGATACATGATACATTAATACACATGGGGCCAGTGTCTTTAGTGAGATTTTGTCAAAAACATATTACAAATAGACTGTCGTAGGTACATTTATTGCTTTTTTATTTAAATAAACATTTGATGCCAATGATATATGCCCATTAAAGGCTTCAGCATAGTATAATAATATTCATTTTTTTCAGCAACCTAAAACCCCAAGAACAGTACCAGTGACAGCCAACAAATCACTATTCTACACTGAAATACAACTCAGAAAACTTAAAAGTATGCTACTACAATTTAGAAAAGAGTATAACAATACGTGCATATATATATATATATATATATATATATATATATATATATATATATATATATATATATATCAACACTTAAATTCAGATCAGCTGGTTATAGAATGGCACCAAGATGATAGTATGGAACTTAGTCTGTTGTAGGAGAATAATACACAGCTGAGCCTTGAGATCTCAACCTCTACACAAGTTCTTTTTACAACCCTAAAATAGAGGTACTTCAACAATTAATCTAACTCAGAAATTTGTCCCATGAATAGTGATAGTTTCAGCCACAAGATAGCAAGAGGTCAAACGACCTTTCTAAAAGATGTGGAGGGATTTTCTCTGTCGGTTGTGTCCACCGGATCGGGACACGATTTTTCCCATACAGGACATGATCGGGACACAACATGTCATATATGGACATGATCCAGTGGACACAAATCCGACATAATCGTGTTTGATTCGCTGGATTCGGGACACGATGGTCGAGACGAGCGAATTTGGTTTCTTAGTTGTTTATGTATTTATTATGAGCGCAAAATGATCCATAAAAAAATATAGGACAAGTTTCTAGTGGCTCGATGATTATGTTATAGGAAGGTCAATATCCCTACATTCAGAGGGACCTATGGAAAATCCATCATAATTGGATTACTTAGACGCAACTAATGATGAAGTCTGCATATCTATATGAAGCAAGGCTTTAGAGGGAGCCTTAGAGATGACTATGACCCAAGAAGTATGACAGGAAAAGTAGCTAAGAATTGGGGAGAAATGATTTAAAATTTAATTTTAATAGTGTCTATTATATGTCTTTCATAAGTCTTTCAAATCGGCCTACCCAAGAAGGATATAATTAACCTATCCTAGGAACTTTGGTATTCATTCTTCTCTTTGAAGTAGCCACAGAAGAATGTGATTTCCGACAAAGGAGATGAGGGAAAGGTTGGGTTCAATTTATTCATCTTCAAGGGTAGAGTTCCATAGGATGCAGGACAAGATTGGATTGGGCACATTTATAATTTTTCTTGGGAATTTTATCTTCATCACAGGTCTGAGTTTAAGTAGATAGAAGTCACACCTGTTAAGGGAGATTTTTATAACAGTTTGGGATTGTTGTGAAGGTTTCATTCTCCTTGAATTCATCTACACTAGTTTGGGTCACCTACAACTAGGCCACATAGCATAAGAAACTTGTCTTGGAGGCCGATAACCTACAACAAGAAAGCCACAGTTAGGGTTGCTTTATCATGAGGCTGTGTAGTGGGTTTTGAAGCCTAGAAGAAGGCTTATGGGCTACCATAATTTGAAGGGTTTGGTTGAAGGTAATTTGTAGTCTATTAAAGGTATTTAAGGCTATGAATGGGGTAGTTTCTTACTGTGTTAATGCCCTAGTCAGTCCTACTAGAATTTTGAAGAACACACAAGTCCTTGGAGCCTACCGCAAACATCAAATTTGCAGCCTTATTGGAGCCATCCTTGTCTAATGGTAGTGGTATTAAACCTTCTCATTTGAAATTCATTATGATTTTGAAGTATTGTATTCTCTATCTCTGCTAAACATTTGACCTTAATGATAAGAAGAATTGATAAGGGTTTTCCCCATCTTGGGGTTTTTCCCTGGCTTGAGCCATATTCATGTGTTCTTTTGTCTTGGCTTGTCTTTAGCTTTTATTACTAATGTTATTTCATTAGTTACACTTATGATTAATGAGATTTGTAATGGATTAATGGGAAAATGATGTAACTAACCTAAGCTAAGAACATGTTAACTCAAAATTAACAGGATGCCACGTAGGAAAACAAGCAGAGTTTGCAGTACCCAGTTTGACAGTTGCTTGGGGTAAGCAACATTTGGGAGGGGAGAACTGTAATATCCTTTCCTAAATAATTTTTTCACTAGTACCACAAATTTTCCATTTTGCTAATTTTGGGGGCCTAAGATAATTTTTGAGAGGAAAAATAGGACAAGGGGTTCAAAATGTTTTCCTTAGTTGAACGTGGGGGCCAACTCCTCAACTAATATGCACTCCTTGAGGAGAGATAAATCATATGGCCAAGGGAAGAGGTTTGAATTGCCTAGTGAGGGACCCACAAAGAGGAAATGAACAAAAATTATAAATAGGAGAGAGGAAGCAACATTTTAGGCCTTATAATAATTTGACAATTGAAGTGTTGCTCTAGTTGTTTAGCAGAGTTACATAGTGTTGTTCAACACAAGAGTTTCTGAAGGAGGAAGCTCAATATTTCTTTGGTGGACTCTGAGTACCACCCTAGGAAGGATTCTTCATATATTTCAGGAGTTAGAGAGAGGGCCATACATATGGTACAATTTACGGGCAATTGAGACGTAGTTCAGGAGGCCTCGTAGAGAGTTGAGGAGGAAGAGCTGGAGTTGGGATCTGTAGCATTATCGAAGTAATTTTTGGTCAATTCTAGGAAAAATGAGGAAGATTTGCAAGGGTAGAATTCGACATACAACATCAAACTGATTTTTCCGAAGGAGAAACTATATCATCCTACCTAGAAAATGTGCAATCATTGTGGAGGCACAATTGTGGGGTGTCTTGTGAAGGGATTTTGAGAGCTGGGTTTCTTGGGGTTGGTTTGGAGTGCAATTGAGAAGAATTTTCCAGCCATTTTGGGACATCCATTCCAATATCAGTTACAGTTCTAGTTTTTCTGCACTTAGAGGAGGGTCAAGGAATTTGGGGACATTTTTGGAGCATCAAAACAAGGGAAAACCCTTTCTGGTTTTTTCTTTATTTTTGACAAGGATTCCATGACTAATTTATCAGAATTTTCTAAGCAGTTACTGTTGCAATTTTTGAGTATTCAAGTAGCATCAAATGTGCTCTAGCTCCCAAAATTTTTGGAGGGACTAGAGTACATGAGATCTCCAAGACCCAGAAAGGGATTTGAGAAATTCCATCTAGTTTAAGAGATACTTAATTAATCAATATTTTAATTAAGGACCCTAAGTCTAACTTAGGAAAATTAAAATATTAAAGGTAATTAATTTAAACATGTGATGAAAATGACTTAAGTCACACGGATCAAGATTTCTTTTAATCTTAGTCGTCGATTCAAGATTAGATCACGACTGTTGGTTTCCAAATGAGAAAAGTATAAAGGAAAGTCTTGGGGTCAGTTGGAGAACACACACAAAGGCAGAGCACTAAGACTAAGATGGAATTCTAGGGCGTGGTTCGCTAAGAATTTTCAGAAGTGTTTCAGCTACAGTGAGGGGAAGTATTGGCGAGAGCGATGATCTAATCCCAGGCCAAGATTCAACAAGAGGTATAGAAGTACCAGTCAAAGAAGTGCATAGGGAGAAGTAGCTACGTAATATTTGCATAGGGAAGAGGGCTTTAGTGCTATGCAAGTGCTATGCAAGCCTAGAAAGGGCAGCACAGAGGAATCATGAGGCTATCAGGGCTTACGCAGGCCCAACTATGGCAATACAGGGAGAACATAACCCAGTCTGGGGTTACGCACGACTCTCCAGAGCAGCGTAGAGGCACGCATAGGCTAGAAGAGCTGACACATAGGGCTTTAGAGCTGAGATGGGGTTTATTAAGACATAAAACAGATAAGTTCTATAAATCCTGTTTGAGGGTGTGAATCAATCCAATTTTCCATCTCCGGAACGAAGGTATTGTTGCAGATTTTTTCTATAATAGGTTAACTAGTAAGGTGCCTAGATTTGCTATACTTAGAATTTACTTAATAATAAAAACCCTCCAGTAGCTAGAAGACCGATTTTCCCGCATTGGGTTTTTCCGAGGATAGTTGTCTAGAAAATCTTGTGTCACTTTGCATATGTGCATGTATTCAGTTTAGATATGTATCTATGTAGGTTTTTAAAGTGCTTACTTCGATGTTAATACTGAACATTTCAGTTTAATAACTTGTATAAGTAGGAGAATTAAATCATGATTTAACAATAGGGTTTCTACATAAGTAATATTTAGAAATTTTCACAGTTATGAGGGGGCTAATCAGGGTATCAAAGCAACCAACAGTGCAAAAATCACAAGGCTAGTGCAAAATTTTAGTGGGAAAATTCCAGGAACAGTTTGGCATTGATAAAACATCCACCTGAGGCTTGTAGGACTTATGAAAGACAGGGTGTGCATTATATATATATATATATATATATATATATATATATATATATATATATATATATATATTATACTCCAACAATATATTATAATAAAATTTTCCCATTTTGGTGTGTTTGGAGCATTTATGTTTTATGGGTGTTTGCTGAAAAATATTTGTGTTGGGTTTATTGTATGTTTTTGTTATCACCGTTAATTTTTCCATTAGGAATATTACACCTTGAGAGGCTTTATCAACATATCAAGTCATATTTGAAACAAAAGTAAAGTAATCCTTGTATATTGAAGGACATTCTTTAAAGCACACATGAAGAGCCTAGGAGACACCTTCATCGAATGATAAAATGATAATATACTTTGAGCATATTTTGAGTTGATAGTAGAGTGCATTCATGATGACATTAATTGTGCATTATTAAAGCCTTTGTTTATAACAACAATCACTCTTGAAACATATTTGAAGACCAACACTTGAAGAGTTGTTTTGTTGAAGCAATCACCCTTGGAGTATAGTTGAAGACCAACACTTAAAGACTTGTTTTGTTGGATTAGTCATCCTTGGAGCATAGTTGAAGATCAACACTTGAAGACATGATTTTTTGGTGAAACCATAAAATTTTTGCTGAAGAAGACATGAATTTTTTGTAGAGGTATATTTGAGAGCACTTTCCAAACCTATCCTGGATACATTTTTTAGAAGTATTCAAAGTTTTTGATGGAGGCTTTAAGTAGTATTGAAGTCACCTTAAGGAATTGAAGAAGATTGAGATGGTTGGATCCATAGAGCATTGTAGTCGTCATATAAGGTTGGAGCCTAGATTTTTAGTTGAATATTAGAGTCCTCTTTAAGGGCTCAATCCTTCAAGGAGTTAAAGAATTCGGGGAATTTTGAGGTCTAAAATGGGCCTCCTAAGGAAAATGTACAATCAAAATTCACTTTATGAGAACGAATCACCTTTTAGGGGATGACATCATCCCTAATGGTTAAGGTGGCATTGCTTGAGTTAAAGATACTTGTCATATTCTCAATGATGCATAAAAACTCATGGTTAACCATGGTAGTGCTCTAAGTACTTTTAAAGTCAAAGTAAAGTACTAATAATAAATGTCATTTCACATTTTTTGAATAAAATTCATACATAAAATAATATATTACATTTATTATATCATTTTTATATAGTAGATTAATTACATGTTATTATACAATTTAAATAATATAAATTTTAATTAATAACATATTATATAATTAAGAATTTATGAATTTATATTTATATTTTATTTTAAGTTATTTAACTACAAAGGAAAAATTCATTAATTGTTCAATCATAATGATTTTTTCCTGAAAAACTCATTCTTATTTATGGTCACATCAATACAAATTTTTTATTAATTTTATTTTCGTACAAATTTTTAATTGAATTTAACCATGGTTACATGGATTGTGGTGGAAAAAGTGAATTGTAAATTCATAAATATTATTTTATTGATTTAGCTATTATTTTATTATTTCCTTAGCAGACCCATTTTAGACCTCAAAATTCTCCTAATGGACTTTGTTGTACAAGTTGGAGCTTGGGTTTTTAGAGTCCTCAAATTCATTAATAAAATTATTTTCTTGTTGCACATCTTGTGTTCTGGTTTAATTCGTGATTTTAACTAGCATAATATAACAATTGTAAAGAAATATTGATTCATCCCCCTCTCAATATTTCCAACACTAGCACACCTTACATTTTTTCCACCTTGCAATATTTTTATTGATATGCTAGAAGGAATTTTCACAGTGCAATGTTATTGTTGGTAATCTGGTTGTTTATGATAGAAGGAAATCTAACATGTGTTAGAGTTCCTTCACCTTGGAATGTTCTTAATAGCAATGTGCTTGTGTTTGTGTTAAAAAGAAATATAGCATGCACTATATTTCTTTAGCATGCAATGTTGGTGTTGGTAGTATGCTTGTATTTGTGCTACATGTAAAGCTAACACTCATTAAATTTCTTTCACCTTTCAATGTTGTTATTGGAAAAATGCTTGTGTTTGGGCCATAAACTATGCTAGATTTCATTTTCTCTGCAATATTTTTATTGTCTATTTGGTTGTTTATGATAGAATGAAATCTAGCACCTGTTATATTTCCTTCACCTTGGAAATGTTATTGGAAATGTGCTTGAGTTTGCGCTAGAAGTTGTACTAGATTTATTTTGCTCTACAATATTTTTGTTGTCAATTTGGTTGTTTATTATAGAATGAAATATAGCACATGTTAGATTTCCTTCATCTTGGCAATGTGCTTACATTTGTGTTAGAAGGAAATATAACATGTGCTAGGTTTCTTTTCGCATGAAATGTTGTTGTTGGTAGTATGCTTGTATCTGTGCTACATGTAAAGCTAACATGCATTAAATTTCTTTTACCTTGCGATGTTATTGGAAATGTGCTTCTTTTTGTGATAGAAGTTGTTCTAGATATTTTCTCCATGCAATGTTGTTGTTGGTAATATGCTTTTGTTTATGCTGGAAGCAAATCTAACATGCTAGATTTCTTTCACCCAACAATGTCATTGTGTGCTTATGTTTGTGCTATGCGTAAATCTAACATGTGTTAGATTTTCTTCACCTTGCAATATTTTTATTCCCACATGGTTCAATTTTGGCTCAAAATAAATCTGGCATCCGCTATATTTCTTTTTCACTACAATGTGGTTGTTGAAAATATTCTTTTATTTGTGCTAGAAGTAAATCTACCACGTGCTAGATTTCTTCTATCTATAAATGTCGTAATGTGTTTGTGTTTGTGCTAGAAGTAAATATAGAATACATTTGATTTCTTTCACCCTTCTATGAATTTATTGACAATGTTTTTGTATACACATTAGAAAGAAATCTAGTGTGCACTAGATTTCTTTCGCATTGCAATGTTTTTGTTGGCAATTCAATTGTTTTTTCTAGAAGGAAATCTAGTATGCACCATATTTCCTTCACCACAATGATGTTATTGGAAATGTACTTTTGGTTGAGCTAAAAGGAAATTTGGCATGTGCTAGATTTCTTTTACCCTAGAATGTTGTTGGTAATATGTTTGTGTTCATGCTATAAAAAAATCTGGCATGCACTAGATTCTTAAGCCCTACAGTGTTATGTGTTTGTGTTTGTGCTATAAGGAAATCTACCACACTGGATTTCTTTTGTCTAGCATAAGGTATTTTTGACAATATAATTTTTGTTCTAGAAGAAAATCTAATATGTGGTATGTTTCTTTCACCCTACAATATTGTTATGTGCTTTTGTTTTGGAGAGAAGGAAATGTAGCATGTGTTAGATTTAATTCACCTTGCAATGTTGTTATTGGTGACATGTTTGTGTTTGAGATAAAAGTAAAAATAGCATGTTATATCTAATTCACCTTGCAATATTGTGATTGGAAATAGGCTTATGTTTGTGATAGAAGAAAATCTAGCATGATATAGATTTCATTTATCCTACAATATTGATGTTTCCAATATGTTTGTGTATGGTGGGAGGAATTCTAGCATGCACTAATTTTTTTTTGCAATGCAATATTGGTGTTAGAAACATGCTTATGTTTGTACTATACTAAAATATAGTATGCAATAAATTTGTTTCGCAATGCAATATTTTTGTTGGTGACATGCTTGTATTTGTGCTAGAATGAAATATAACCCACATTGTATTTGTCTTGCAATGCAATATTGTTGGAAATGTACTTGTGCTTGTGCTAGAAGGAATTCTATCATGCGTTGGATTAATTTTTCACTACAATGTTATTGTTGGCAATGTTCTAGAAGTAAATCAAGCATAGGTTAGATATCTTCCACCTTGCAATGTTGTTTTTGGCAATGTGATGTTTTTTGTGATAGAAGAAGCTCAAGAATGTGTAAGATATCTTTTACTTTGCAATTTTTTTGTGAGTAACATGCTTCTATTTATGCTAGAAGCAGATTTAACATGTGGTGGATTTCAAACGTCTTACAAATTTTTTGTTGGAAATTTGTTTGTGTTTGTGCTAGAAGGAAATCTAGCATGTGCTAGATTTATTTGACCATGTAACGTTGCTTCTAGGAATATGATTATGTTTGTATTAGTAGGAATGATATTGATTGTTAGCTTTCATTTGAGGTGCAATGTTGTTGTTCGAAATGGGATTCTACTTGTGATAGAAGGAAAGCTAGCACACATTATATTTCCTTCATAATTTAATGTTTTTATTAGAAATATGTTTGTTGTTATGGTAGAAGGAAGGTTATAGTGTGTTAAATTTCCTTCATATTGCAATTTTATTGTTAAAAATGTGTTTATGTTTGGGATAGAAGTAAATATTGCGTCCTTTAATTCTTTTCACAATGAAAAATTATTGTTGGAAATGTGCTTGTATTTTTGTTAGGAGCTATAGAATGCAATATATTTCTTTGTTCTTCTTCCAAAAGGAAAACTATCAAGATTTCACCCTCACTGAGGTTAGTACTCGAAAATTATTTTTGGCAGTTCATTTGTGATTATGCAAGAAGGATACCTAGTAATTACTAGCTTTCTTCTAGAAACCATTACACTTATGGAACCAACGATATAGGGGTGACATTGTCTCAATAATCACAATGGTTAGAGTTATATATTTTTATGTGCGCTTTTATTGAATTTGGAACAATTTATGGAGATCAATGATAGTGCAAAAGAATTGTATATAGATATATGTTGTTGTTGGCACTACATTTGTGCTTGTGTTGGAAGGAAAGATAATGGTATAGTTTTCCTTTTGGCACAAACACAATAATCCAATCATAATTATTTGATCCATGGAGAATAATGTGATCTTTGTATAATTTTGAAGTTTATAAATAAATGTATTATTGAGGTATACTATATTTTTCTTCCAATACAAATGTATGCAATATAAAGTATCAAGCACAATTTTCTAACATGTATTGTTTTTATCTCTATTTTTTTGTATAGTTATTAACTTCCAAAAACAATTTCACTAATATTTGTATGCATAAGATGAGACTCTTACTCGTCAAAATAAAAATATTGTTGGGAAAAATACTGAGAGGGGGCGGTGAATCAGTATTTACTGCATATTCAAAACTTTTACTTTTTCATTCCTTAAAACCCATACGCTACTTTGATGAAGCCAAGTAGCGTATACACGTGGATATCCTTCATAAAACTCGCGTATACACAGAGATCTAATTATGCCATTAGTTCTTCACTTATATCATTCCATCATTCATTCATTAGATGTTCTATAGACAGTAAACATGTGCAGTAAGAACAGAATAAACCATCACACAAAGCATCACACATGAACACCGGGATTTTTAGGTGGAAAGAGTTGAGAGAAAACCCACTTGCTTCACAATTACTCATTAGCCAATATTTTATTATAAGAAAACATATTACAACTTGTAATATATTTGGCCTTGGGAACTTGACCGACACGCGGGCACCCACTGGCTCGTTTGCAGCCTCTACGGAAGGGAGCTGCGACCCCCGACTCGTTCTTTTGACCTCTCACTGGAAGGGAGGCTACGCCCACGATCTCGTTTACCGGCCTCACCTGGAAGGGAGCTCGACACATTGAAGGCTACAGCCTCGGCCACCACCTTGGACCACGTTTCATCAATTTTCACACTGGATCCAACCACTTCAATATAACAACACTTTCAGGCCACATTTCATCATATTTTCAGACTGGATCCAACCACTTCAATAGAACAACACTTTCAGGCCACATTACATCATATTTTCATACTGGACCCTTTCCATACTTTTAAGCACAAACATACATCACCAACAGATACATATCAACACAGATCAGATAGCAGAAACACAACAGAACATATTAGATATTTCATATCCCTTACTTCAGCAAACCCTAGTTTGCATACGCGCTTTTACTTTACTGATGTCCCGTATATACGCGCTTCCGTCCACATCAACCAGCGTATACCTCAGTACATATTTCACTGCGCATACGCGCTTTCTCTTCATGAAAGCCGCGTATATACACGCTTCCATTGCGGCGAACTAGTGTATGGTTCTTCATACATTTAGGTCATTGCAATTCTTCAGAACAGATACATTACTTAGATGTTACCCTTTACTTCAGACAGATGTTCGCTTTGGGTATTCGCCTCATCACGAATCTAATCATCCGCAAAACGAGATCCTAGCAAATACAAGTACATTTTCGAGGATCTAGAAATCCCACTTCATCATTTCTTCATCATTGGTGCATCCTTTCTACGTTGTCTTCAAGTGTAACCTTTCATTCGGATCGATCGGAAAGTATTCATTCAAGCTCAGACCTCTTGCTCTCACACTCATAATTTTCACAATGAATTTATTCTCCTTATATAGGTTTACCTTTTTTCAATACCATGAGCCCCTTTTTCAATACCATGGACCAAAACAATACCATAAGCCCAAAACTACCTGGACGGGGTCAATTAGGCGGATCATTACCCAATACACTGGGTCAATACCATGGTGGTTACCCTTGGTTTTGCACTTTTTGAGCGCTTTAGCCCATACGCGACTTGGCACGTTCTTTTCCGCGTGCATACGCGACTTCCCTTAGACCAATCCGCGTATACATAGAGACATACTCTTTTTCATCATAGAATTAGCACATGCTGAATTCCTTTCTTCATTGCCTTCTGTTCATACTGTAGATACATCAGATTTCCTTCATCAAGGACATATTCTATCAAGCACAACTTCATCAAGTAAGTTGTCATCATCTTCATCAAGTGGGTTTCCTTTCAAGGACAACACTCAGCATCACATTTTCAACTAACATCATTTCACATCATTTACCAAGTCCATCAAGTCAAGAATAACTTCATTAGGTGGTTTTCCATCAAGGACAACACATGTCAACAGTCGCATGTCTTCATCTTCATTCAGTGGGTTGCCATCAAGGACAACACTCTGCATCATATTTCCAACAATCTCCCCCTTTGGACTTGATGGCAACCACGATGGTGTTTGGTTACCACAGCAGATAGATACCATGTCGCTCTCCCAAGTGTTTGACATCATTATCTTCTCTTCATTCAAACACCATGTCACTCTCCCCCATTTTTACCATGTCACTCTCTCCATTTTTGCCATGTCACTCTCTCCATTTTTGGCATCATTCAAACACCATGTCACTCTCCCCCTTTGACATCAAGGGCAAAGGGCACATCATTATCTTCATTCAAACACCATGTCACTCTCCCCCTTTGACATCAAGGGAAAAGGACAAAACTAGCAGATCAAAACCAACACACTCTCCCCCTTTGACATCAAGGGCAACGGGTGGATCAAAACCAACACACTCACCCCCTTTTCTCCTCATGTAGAAGAAGCGTTCTGCAGATCTGATGTATACTGAAGTGACCAAGCTCCCCCTGAGTTCATGCTGAATCTTCAAACATATTTTCAATGAAGTACATGACTCTATGAAATTCCTATCACCAATGACTCATACTTACATCAAATATCCAACCAAGTGGATTTACATATGAGACTCAAGTACCCAACCAAGTGGGTTTACAAATTTGACTCAGCTACCCAACCAAGTGGGTTTACAAACATGACTCAGCTACCCAACCAAGTGGGTTTACAAATTGACAAGTCCTTACATGATTGAATATTACAATTTTACAACATGGGTCTCAACCAGACCTTTTCATCAAAGTACAAATATGAATTTTCATAATTAATACCAAAAATACCTCAAGAGAGATCATATATCAGAACCACCATAATGCCAGCAATGCATTATACTCAGAAAAACTAATGCTCCCCCTGAATCTGTGCAACCAAGCAATCTTTCCAAATGACTAAGGCTCCCCCTTAGTTTGTGCATCCTGAAAACTTCCACCAACAAATCATCAAGGCATCTTCATAAAAACATTAGAAACAGAATTATGAGAACTGGAACACCACCAGAGATACCAAACAGTATCAGAGATACCAAACAGCACTGCAGCTGTGCTGAAGAGAGCTGAACCAACCAAAAATTGTCAGCAATTAGTCATACGCGGTTTTCTGTGCAGGAACTCGCGTATATACGCGACTGTGTTTCAGGAAACCCGCGTATCCCAAGACATCTTCTAAATTTCAACCATATTTGATTCTTTGTAAGGCAAAGACAGTGTTCAGCTTCTTTCTGAGACATTTGAATGCTTCCCTGGACTACAGATAGATAGAATGGTGTAGTTGTGTCTTCAAGCGTCATCCAATGGTTGTGGCATCAGTACAATAGTAACCAAGCCTTCAGATTCTTTGCAGCATCAATACAATCTTTCCAAGAGAGATTTTCATATCAGAACAACATCTTCACATAGGTGTCAAGCAATCATCCATGTGGTCCAACATCACCATGATCTTCAAGATTTAACATGAAGTAACATATGTAGGAAAAATATCTCTCAACCATAGTAACACACTCTGCATGATTTATTTCTGAATCAAATGACATCCAACTCATCCATGTGTGAGTACAAAGGATACTTATCAGCAACCAGGGCTCAAAAACTCATCATAATAAATCATGTACCAAGACATCATCATTTGAGCATGAGTATCACAAAAACCCAAAGAATAAGCAGTCATATTGCCAACAATGCAATCATTAGTATTCAACCTGCTGCTCCCCCTAGACCAGTGCTCCTTCTTAACTTGTGCAACCTGAAGCACCTTCAACAGCAAGTCATTAGCAACAATCTCTGCATGATCTGTCCTCATCTCTGAATTATAAGACTTTCATTTCGACAATGAATGCTCTTCATCATAAAGCAAGCAGGCTTCATCCATAATCTTCAACACAAGAACCCATGTATCATGAGTATAACCAGAATAATGCTAACAGTGCAATCATCAGCAGTCAGACTGATGCTCCCCCTGGACCTCTGCTCCAGATCTTCAGCTATCAGATACATTTTCTTATCATCAATGCATACGCGACTGTGTCTGATGAAACTCGCGTGTATACGCGACTTTTGTTAATATAACTCGCGTATGGAAAGTGAAGCATATAAAATTTTCATCTTCCTTCATCTCCTCCTGAGCTTGTACCTCTTGTACCTGTCCTTTCCACATTAGATGCGCTGTCAGAAGTAAACATAATCAGAATAATCAAATCAACCATGAGAGTCATCATGCATTGCTCCCCTTGTGACGATACATTACTAAATCTCATAATGTATCCCACATCATTCCTGCAGTCAATCAGAGAAGTAAGCTTCCAGAAGCGGATGACTGCAGTAGGGTTTGAATTCCCTACGTTTCTGATCGGTCCTCCTTCTTTTTCCAAATTTGCTTGAGCTTTCCAACTGTGTGCTGAAAATTGTCCACTTTTCTAGATCTGTTCATCCTGCATTCTTTTTCTACATGTCCATACTTGTTACAAGCATAACATCTCATGTGGCCAGAGAAATAAACATAAGAATCATAATGAGTATTTCTATTCTTCCTCCTTTTACAATTAGCTGCTTTATGTCCATACTTGTTACATGAAAAACAATATCCCTTGAATAAACCAGAGTACCTTTCTGAGTAGAATCTGTTTGATTGAGGCTGAAGTGATCTGCTCCTGCAATTTGCTGCAACATGCCCATAATTATGACATTTGAAACATTCAACATTATTGAATGATTTCCTTTGAGATTTCATCATTGTTGATTGACCTTTTGTTTGTTTCGACTCTTCAGGTTTTGCATTGACTTCCTTTGAATCTTTAGCACTTCCTTGTGAACTAGATTCTCCTTTAACAGTTTCATGAAAACCAAGACCAAGTTTGATAGAAGGTGACCTTTGACTACTAAGAATATTATCCAGAATCTTAGTACTATCTTGAAACCTCAAAAGTCTACCCTTTTCTTCTAATTTACCTTTGAGAATGTTTAGCTCAACCTCCAGGGCTTGACATTGCTTTGTTATGCTTTCTTCTTTCCTTCTTTCATCTTCTACTTGATCCTTCAGATTTATAATCTCTTCTTTCAACCAATTTTCGTTTTCTTCACATGTTTGTTGCAGCTCTTCATTTTTCTTCTTCGATGCTTCAAGATCTATCTTCAGGGATGTGTTTTCTGCTTCAAGTCCTACATTCTTCTTATTTGATTTATCCAAGTCTTCTTTGAGGGAAATGATTTCTGCTTCAAGTCCTTCCTTTTCAAATGATTGTATAGGTTCCTCACTCTTCTTACTTGATGCTTCAAGTTTTGCTTGTAGAAAGATGATTTCAGCTTCAAGACTTTTATTCTTCCTCTTTGATTTTTCCAGACCTGTTTTTAGAGAACCGTTTTCTGCTTCAAGTCCTTCATTCTTCTTATTTGCTTCTTCAAATTCTGCTTGCAGAGAGATGATTCCAGCTTGATATCTTTTACTTCGACTGCGTACATCATCGAACATCCTTTTCAGTCTAAATACCAAAGCTTTGGAGGCAGCGTCCTTCTCATTAAATTTTCTTTGTTGATCTTTGATAACTTCTTCTAGATCCACAACTTTTCTCTTACTATCTTCATCTTTAATCTTGACAGCTTTGATAGCAGAATCTTCACTATTATCACCATTGTTTGCACAACTAAGATCTTTCAAGGGATGACCCCAATCACTATCTGATTCATTTTTGTCAAATTCAGCTATCTCCTTACTTTGAGTAGCCTTCTTCTTTGCCATGAGCACTTGTAGAGCTTGGTCAGAATCTTCTTCATCTTCACTTTCACTATAATAGTCCTTGCATATACAATTAAGTAAAATACAAGAGCAACGATCAATACCTGTTTCATCTCCTTCAATTTCTGCTATACATGATTTCTGAGGCTTCTTCTTTCCTTGAGTAACCTTCTTCTTTTGCTTCTTTCCCATTGCGACGGATCTCCTTCAAGCGATCAAGCTTCTGCAGAAGGACCACCCTCTCATACCAATTTTTGGGAAAAATACTGAGAGGGGGGGGGGGGGGGTGAATCAGTATTTACTGCATATTCAAAACTTTTTACTTTTTCATTCAGAGACAAAACCCATACGCTACTTTGCTGAAGCCAAATAGCGTATACACGCAGATATCCTTCATAAAAATCGCGTATACAGAGAGATCTAATTATGCCATTAGTTCTTCACTTATATCATTCCATCATTCATTCATTAGATGTTCTATAAACAGTAAACATGTGTAGTAAGAACAGAATAAACCATCACACAAAGCATCACACATGAACACCAGGATTTTTTTAGGTGGAAACCCAAGTCGGGAGAAAACCACCGCTGCGGTGCTCGGCCTTCAATATTTTATTATAGAGAAAACATATTACAACATATGTCTTTGTATGAGACAGCGACACGCAGGCACCCTGCGCTCGTTTGACCTCTACGGAAGGAGCTCACGACCTGACTCGTTCACCGGCCTCTCCTGGAGGGAGCTGCGACCCCGATCTCGTTTGACCTCACTGGAAGAATTTACGACCCCTGACTTTGAAGGCTGTCTCAGCCTGCAGACCACGTTCATCGATTTTCAAATTTTCACACTGGATCCAACCACTTCAATAGAACAACACTTTCAGGCCACATTTCATCATATTTTCAGACTGGATCCAACCACTTCAATAGAACAACACTTTCAGGCCACATTACATCATATTTTCATACTGGACCCTTTCCATACTTTTAAGCACAAACATACATCACCAACAGATACATATCAACAACTTATCAACACAGATCAGATAGCAGAAACACAGTAGAACAGATCAGATATTTTATACCCCTTGCTTCAGCAAACCCTAGTTTGCATACACGCTTTCCCTTCACTGATGTCGCGTATATACGCGCTTCGTTCGACAAAACCGCAGCATACCCTTCCGTATGTACCCGCTTGCGCATACGCGCTTTCTCTTCATCGAAGCCGTGTATATACGCGCTTCCTCTGCGGTAAACAAGTGTATGGTTCTTCAGATATTTAGGTCACTGCAATTCTTCAGAACAGATACATCACACAGATTTTTACCCTTTACTTCAGACAGATGTTCGCCTCATCTCAGATCTAATCATTCCATAAACAGATCTAGCAAATATAAGTACATTTCAGATCTAGATCCCCTTCTTCATCATTGGTGCATCATACATTCAGATCTATCATTCAACTGTAACCCTTTCCATTTAGATATCCTTCAGAGAGAAGTATTCATTCAAGCTCAGACATCTTGCCTCACACCATGATTTTCTACAATGAATTTCTTTCTCCTTATATAGGTTTATCCTTTTCGAATACCACTTGCCTTTTTCAATACCATGGGCCAAAACAATACCATGAGCTCAAAACTACCTGGACGGGGTCAATTAGGCGGATCATTACCCAATACAATGGGTCAATACCATGGTGGTTACCCTTGGTTTTGCACTTTTTGAGCGCTTTAGCCCATACGCGACTTGGCACGTTATTTTCCGCGTGCATACGCGACTTCTCTTAGACCAATCCGCGTATACATAGAGACATACTCTTTTTCA
This sequence comes from Pinus albicaulis, assembly GCA_034641835.2. Classification (NCBI taxonomy): domain Eukaryota; kingdom Viridiplantae; phylum Streptophyta; class Pinopsida; order Pinales; family Pinaceae; genus Pinus; species Pinus albicaulis. The sequence continues at coordinate 755,199,258 of CM076572.1, read as the reverse complement.
TCATAGAATTAGCACATGCTGAATTCCTTTCTTCATTGCCTTCTGTTCATACTGTAGATACATCAGATTTCCTTCATCAAGGACATATTCTATCAAGCACAACTTCATCAAGTAAGTTGTCATCATCTTCATCAAGTGGGTTGCCTTTCAAGGACAACACTCAGCATCACATTGTCAACTAACATCATTTCACATCATTTACCAAGTCCATCAAGTCAAGAATAACTTCATTAGGTGGTTTGCCATCAAGGACAACACATGTCAACAGTCGCATGTCTTCATCTTCATTCAGTGGGTTGCCATCAAGGACAACACTCTGCATCATATTTCCAACATAAAAATATAGCAAAATTCAAATCTACACTTTTCGAGGACCTAAAGTTAACATCCCTTTGTATCCATCCTCAATAGTATGTCCCTAAATGTGTATAGGTAGGGAGTAGTAACATTGGAACTAAAGATTTGTAAAATGAAATTTCTTTCCTTTTAGAATAAAAATGAGAATTATCTAGTATTTATAGTACAAAAAATTTTGTTTGGAAGAAAACCTCTAGTTTGCCTTTTGATTATCAAATTCAAACATCAAACATCCTCACTAAATGAATATATTTTCTCCTTTTCATGGGGCTTTTAGACATCTTATGTAGCATCAATCTCGGAATTTCCTAGATTTTCAAAAGGACCATGTTTTGGTTCTTAAACTTCTACAGATTTCATATGATCATTATTCATACACATGCATTAAGACTATAAGTGTCATTTCTGAAGTTAAATAAGAACTTGGTGGTTTGATATGAGCTGATATTTGTCATTAAAAACTTTTATTTGGAAGAAAACCTCTATTTTGGCTTTTGATTATCAATTTCAAACATCAAACATCCTCACTAAGTGAAAAAAAAATTTCTCCTTTTCATGGGGCTTTTAGACCTCTTATGTAGCATCAATTTTGGAATTTCTTAGATTTTACAATGGACCATGTTTTGGTTCTTCAACTTCTAAAAATTTCTTATGATAATTATTCATACACGTGCTCTAAGACTACAAGTGTCATTTCTGAAGTTAAATTGGAACTTGGTGATTTGATATAATGAGCTTATATTTGTCATTCTATGATACTATCTACATCTCTAATTGCATGGTCTTCATATATGTTTATTGTGTAATTTGCATGTAAAGTACTTTTTGGTAGTAGGCACTAGATGGTGGGGAGAAATGTTTCATTACATAAAATATGACTACCATACTATTTAAATTATTGCATCTATATTACTTTTTGAAATTTGTGCTTTTTTTCGAAAATATAAAATCACACTTTACATGGTTCAACCTTTTAATTACAATTTATGATTTAACTGTTGTTACAGAATTGGTACAAGCTACAATGGAAAATATAGAAAAAAGGGACTATGTTGATATCCTTATTAATGATCAAGTCATTGGATAGGAAAGGTCAAATCTATAGAGTCTAGAACTTATTATGTCAGAGAAAGGGTTAATGCATGTTATGTTGCAATTTTGATAATTGATGTCACTCAACCACATTTAATTGAGGATGTTGATGAAGGGGACATACATCCATGGAAGATCAAGGATTTGAGGCACAACATAGGTAAATCAAGTTATTGAAGCATGTGTTCAAATATTATTGATAGTATAATAATTTTTTTGAGTAAATACTAACCTTATTTACATTCTTTTATAGGTGCAAATGTTTCATCTGCATTTTCTGTTGGAGAAAAGGTAGATCCTTTGCAACATGGAGTGAAGGTTAGTGAGGGCTCCATATTCAATATAGAGCTTGGGCATAAAGTGCATGGAAATATGGTAAATAAAGGATGCATAGTGGTTAAAATTGAGAAGGTTTTAAAACATGATGTTTCTCTACCACATCCAACAGGATTTGAGAATACACTAGGGGTTGCATTGGAATATTATGAGATTTGGCCAAAATCAGATTTGGAACCACATTGTAACGATCATGCCATAAATATTCCCCAAGATAGGGTTAAATTTACATGTAAAAAGGTTTCTCTTACACATGACTGCATGGGAACAAGCATGTGCATTGCCAAAAGAATGCTAGTTAATGTCCACGAGGATGACATTGTTGAAGGTGAAACACTAGGTGAAACGGAATTTGGTGTTTTTTGGGAAGAGATAGATGGAAATTGTGAAATATGTAGAATTGGGGATAAGTATATACATTTTTTGGTTATATGGCCAATAAATAATTTGGTGGAAAACAAAGGTGTGATATTAAGGGTTAAGGAAATGTTCAAGGAGCCACCCAAGGAAATGGTTTTATGGGATGTTATAGAAGACACAAATCTCTTAAAAAAATGGGAAGAGAATATTTGTAATGAAAAATATATAAACTCAATTGATATGCATGTAAAAACGCCATATAAAAGGAATAAATGAGTTATGGCTACAACAAAAATTACAAAATGTCAAACAAATATAGATGAAGAGAAAGAAATTCGACTTTTGGCAACATGTGTATGTTGTAGAAAAGATTGTATTCAACATGTGGATAGGAAGGTCATTACAGATGCTAGAAGGGGAATGAGACAAATAAATAAAAAATGGTATTAAGGAATTAGTCTTGAATTCACTCATGTCAAACATAGTCATGTCAAGGAGCCATGGCCATGGCCTATCACCTAAGGCTAGAAATGTAAATGACATGAGATTTAATGGGAATATTATTTGTAAGAAAGCATGGTATAAGATACATCATATTCCTCAAAGCGCATTCTATAACTACCACCAATATTTCCAAAATGGACAAATCAAATCTATTCATGGTAACACCAACACATGCAATGCATGAGGACACACCGTGGCAACCATAGAAATGTTGCACAAAATTGTAATGGATAATTCAGATTTTTCACCTAAAAAAACACGCCAAGTTGAAGAATATGGAACATCTGCTCCTTTAATATTTCTTCCTTCGTCTTAAACACAAAATTCTTTGTTAAAAGAGATCAACGAGACTCTTCAAAAAATCAATTACCCATCAATATCACAGTCAACAAGGAGCAAGATATGGAATATTAAGTTTCAAGAGGTGGCATTTGAAAAGAACACCAACTTCAGTAAATGCATTGAATGTATTATGTTGAAAGCACAGATGAAGTGAGCGAATACAAAATAGATGGAAGAAAAGGCACAAGGTAGGCTAAAAAAACATAACAATATTGTTATGTGTAGAAGATATTGCTACTATTCCCATATAATTATGTCATAGTGGTTTCCAAAGGAGTATTTGAGCATTATTCATGATAAAATGGATAAAACAAAGACTTCAATCCCAAGGCTACATGTCAAATCAAAATATATTGTAGGAACAAATTTATGTTTGTCATTGATAGGTATGCTAACACGTGGGAATAACACAGGAGGTTTTGGTCATTTATCTCTACCATTTGTACTTATGGGATCGCAATTTACTATTACATCCCTTCAAAAGTGCTTAAGGGACCTTGATGACCCAAAAATTGGTATGTATGGTGATCTAATTTATGGGAGTGGAAGTTCAAGAAACCCACTTACAAATGCATTACTTGACACCTCTATTTAATCAAAATGTCAAGTTTACAAGGATGATTTTATATCTCATGGAATATCAAAGAGTCAAAATGTTTATTTTAAAGCTCTTCCTCCACATTTGTTGTTACAGTTGGACAATGTAGCAAGTGATAATAAGAATCGCTATATTTTCATGTTTTTATGACTTTTAACTGCACTTGGAGTCTTCATCATTATTGAGATTGGATTATTGCTTGTGGGGCACACCCATGAAGACATAGATGGAAAATATGGAAGAATTTATTCCAACCTAAAAAGTAAATATATATATTCTTTAACTGAAATGATGGACACATATCACAAAATTGAAGAAAAACGAGTGTTTCCACCTACATTTATTGACAAGGTCTATGACTTAAAAAGCTTCCTTAATGGATACATCAAGGAGGGAAAAAATGCACTAGTTGGACATCTTTATGTTCAGTGCTTCCAATTTATTGTACTCAATGATATTCCAGTACTAAGGTACAAAGAATCCATAGAGATATTGACTGGTCAGAACCAATTGAGTTATGGAATATAGATGATGAACGTCGACCTATAATTCCCATAGGGAACCCATCTTCCTTAGTTTCCAAAGATAATGATGCCTATTTAAAAGAACTAAACTGGAAGGGATAAATCATACATAAAAATGTGGAAAGACGCTATCGGGAATGAGGATTCACCAATTGTTACAGAGGAATGGAAAAATAAAGTATTGTATTGGGAAAGAATTCTTGATACATTAGATGGAATCTATAATGATCATAGAATAATAGATGGAAGTTATTCATGTTTTGCGGTTTTTTGGCCCAAGACAAGGCACGTTTTTGATGTTGATCGTAATGCACTCCATGTAATCTCCAGTATTATGGATGAAGATTTTGATAATGCAATAGATGAATCAATATATGTTGGACCCAAGTGAAACAAGCCAAAGCCAACATTCAATCCAAAGATTGATGTTTAGAAATGAAAGATATTGCTAGTTAGAATAGGAAATGAGGATGCAGGAGAGATGATTTCGATGGAAAAATACATCTCAAATATCTTTAGGGATAATGAAAGTGAGAATATTAATGTAGAGGTTGATTGATGGAAGCTTATTTTAGGGAAATACAATGGAAAATGTTTAGAGCAATATTTGATACCAAATCTTGATGACACAGAACTTGGCTCTATTCCAATTATTACCATAGTTTGGGCATGGCTGCCAAAGAAAGAACATTTTAAGAAGAAAAAGATAAATAAATATGGTGTGGAATTTTTTCCTGGCCTACTTGAGCGAATATCTTAAGATTAGGTTTATATGAGTCATGAATGTAATTTTTTTTGAAGGATCTTTTAATATACATTCAGACACACTTTTCAATATTTATTGTATATCAAATATTCTCTTCATATTATTTTTGGAGGAGTTTTATATTATTTAGTATTTCAATGTAATCATGTGGTGATACAAATGACTTGATAGTGCCATAAAATATTTAAGTTTTCAAATCTTTGTTTGACCAACATGACTTCTCACCATATCAAGTATGCATAATCAAATTCAATAATGCACTTAAAAACATCATCTTCTAAACTTGGTCTATTAAAATAATAATGGCGTAGCTAATTAGTATTTTAATTAATATAAACCATTTAAACACTTAATGAAAAAATGTTAGACATTTGTAATAATGTTTGAAGTGATTTTTCCTTAATATTCCTTATTATAATTGATATAAATCAAATTTGTTGTTTTGTTGCACTCTAATTTATTAAAAAAAATGATTTTGATCATTGAACAACACAACTAGACTTATAAAATATTTCCTCTTATAGACTTTGAAGTGGTTGCAACATGGTAATAGTATAATAAATTTGTACTCAACATAGGAAAAGTAGTTAGTGTCAATTTAAAATGGTTAATAATAGTAAGAAACACAATATTCATATATTGTTAAATAACTTTATAGGTAAGAATTTTTTACAAAATCTATTATTCACGAGTCAAATTTAATACATAAATATAAATATTAATGATAATAGAAATAATGTAAGGAATCTAATTTTAAGATGAAATTCAATATGTTCTTTTCAATATAATATCCTTAAACACTCCAGGAATAAAAACTAAACATTTGTAATAAATAGTTTAGCCAATTTTCTCTTTTTCCTCTTGTATTTGAAAATAATCAAATTGTATTACTTTGTTACTATTCTAATTCATGATTGATTTTGATAATTAAAATGAATTGTAATTGATTCAAGAAGTGAGGTTCATTCTGCAGCATAGTATGAGGGGATGTGTAAGTTCGACTATAATTTTTTGTTGAAGGATCGATTATACATTTAGACACACTTTTCAATATTTTTTTATATCAAATATTCTCTTCATATTATTTTTGGAGTTTTATATTATTTAGTATTTCAATGTAATCATGTGGTGATACAAATGACATGAAAGTGTCATAAAATATTTAAGTTTTCAAATCTTTTCTTGACCAACATGACTTCTCACCATATCAAATATGCATAATCAAATTCAATAATGCATTTAAAAACAACATCTAAATTTGGTATATAAAAACAATAGTTTTTAACTTAGTTTTTAATACAAAAGTACAAATAATAAATAATAACTAAATTATACTACTACTATCATTCAACACTTAAATCAACATTTAATCCCTCTAGGCTCATGTTAAATCTGTATTTAAGATGGATCTATGCTGGTATATATTGGAAACATTACTATGATAATTTGTCATTAAATAACTTTATACTTAATATGTATCTTGCCTATTAATCTATTATTCATCAAGTAAGTCTCAATTAACTTAGTTTTTAACAAAAAAGTACAAATAATAAATAATAAATAAATTATACTACTACTCTCATTCAACAGAAGAGTGGGCCCAACTCTCTGATCAGGGCTGTGGCAAACTCACAGCTTACAAGTGGGACAGCAAACACTGTGCATTCAATTAATTAAAAAATGCTTCTGTTACAAAATTTGTCTCTTCTTTCTTAACCCCAATTCATAGCCCAAAGGCCCTCTTTATACAAATGTTCCGGAAAACGTAGATTTCCTCTAACAACTAGATATCTACAATTATACATTTGTTACAACAACAACCTAGTTGCCAAAAGGAAACCATGAAAAGCCTGAAATAGCATTGCGGTAAAATGGAGTCTATTGCGTTGTCGCAGCATGTTGGGATAACGCTGGAAATTAGGAGTTGCTCTGTGGCTCGCAGTTGTAATCCCTTTACTTTTACCAAATCTATAAAATTACCGGAGTTAATGATTTCAAAGGTAAAACCTCCATGAATATTACTTCATTAATAAAATATTCCATGTAAGATAGTAGGAATGGGTTTACCTCCTGTGTTTTAGAACAATTAATGATGCAAAGAGATAGAAGGTGGCCGAAAATGGGAGAGAAAAGTGAAAATATTTGGTACCCAACATCTCGTCCCCAACTAGTCTATCTGCATGTCCTCATGCAGCTCATCGTCTCCTCAAATCTAGGTTGGACTGACTGTGGTTGGCATGAAGCTATGTGTGGTCATATTCTTTGGCTATCTCTGTCCCAGGGGGTTTATAACCTTCCGCCAGAACAACATCCTTCCACTAGTATAGGTTAACATTGTATGCAGGAGTATATTGCTCGTTTTGCAACCAAATAAGGGGAAACTAAAACCTCATCTCCATCCACCTGACCCCACAAGTCTGAATGCATGTTACAAAATGTGGCACCCTTTCTAGTGCCCCTACAAAGTTAGGTGCTCCAAAAGGTTCTCGAACTCTAACGGTTGAAGATGACAACATCCACCTCCTTTGACAATTGTCCAACGCTTCCTTCCAGAAAGTTATTATCTGTATGAAATAGAGGTCAACACACCATTTCTAGGTTTTCAACATGTCTCCTTTATGCCCCTGAATCTATAAAAAGGTAAAATTCTTGTTATAAATATTTTTTGCCTGGCCATGCTCCCTCCTCATCATTAGCAGCCTTGTGACTTGGTTTTCTTCAAATGTATCATATGCCTTTCTCCATTTAATCTGATTGATAGTGTAGGAGGTGAAGGCTCTTAAATGAATATCCCCCATGAATAGAATAGGTTTGAAGGTCTGATCATGCCTTAAGAAGTAACCATGCATGTAGAGTTCTCACATTAAGTGTTGTCCCATGATATCATGAATCTTCAAGATACAGAGAAATTGGATGGGATCCTCAATCTCGTGAAAAAATTATTTATATATACTCTCAAGACAAAAGAAAAGAAATTTTTCATGAAGGATTAAGGCATAGCTATGTGCGGGAGGTCTACAAGCCATTACCTACTACACCAATGAAAACATCTTCTCCTTATCTGATTGTAGAAACTGCACTTGTTCCTCCAACTCTTTTATCTTGGCATTTTGTTTTGCTTTCCTCTGCCATGCTTTATCCAACTAGTCTATGTACCCTGTAACAATCCCAACAGCCTACTCTCGAACCCGCATTGTCTCCTTCTTATGTCCATTCATAGTGGACTTCCATCTTTGGATTTCAGTACGCAGGAAGAATTCCCGACTGTCAATCAGTTTTTAGATCAGACCAGTCTATGTAGCTATAGAGGAGACCTCAATTTTTGGTTTTAGTGCCTTCCACTTATAAAATTTTACCTTCTTCTTCAACTGGGAAACTTTCCTCTTCAGATCCCAAACTTCCTTCTTCAATCGCATGGTTTCATTGAACTGAAGCTGATACCTTTTCTCGAGAGGTAATCCCATTTTCTTACACTGTTCAGTCCATTCTTGTTTAATAATAAATTCATCTCCTAGGCCTGTAACAGGTTCAGGAGGCGGTGGAATGTTGTCGATGTCATCAACTGGTTTTTATGCTAGGTCTTTTTGGCTGGGCTTCCTATCTTCAGGGGAGTTCTATTCTGCATTTACCTCAAGGAATTCTATTACTTTTTCAATGCTTCCATCAACCATCCTGTGTTTTGATGTTTCACAGAAATTTCGCCTCCCTTGTGAGCCTCTGGGTGCTCCTGCTGAGATTCAAAAATTACTGGGCTAATATTGACCATGTCCTTCCCTGGGTCGATGAACTTGAACACTGGTGGAACAGTTATTTCTTCCATTAATCGCTAGGAAAAGCGAAAACCCCTCACCCCTCTAGGCATCATAGACTAAAAAGGAGAATGAGGAACAACTTCATCGTCCTTGTTTCCAATTTGGACCAAACTTTCATGCACTGTTACTTTAGTCGGGGTCGACATTGGTTCCTATGGAAAAATGTCGATTCTAAAGGTTTTTTCATTTCTATCCTCTCGTACTTCATGCATTACTTCCTCTCCTGTGGTCGATACTAGTTCTTATGGTACAGTTTCAACTTCACAAGTAATTTATCCTATGTCTTCCTATTCTTCATGCATTACTTCTTCTTCTGTGGTCAACATTGGATCTTGTGGAACAGTGTTGACTTCGCGGATTAATTCTTCTCTGTCTCCCTATTCTGGCTGAATCGAGGGTGGTTCTTGTGCAACACAACCACTTATTTAGATATTTATATCTGCTTGGGTAGGTGATATTGTTTCTTGTGAAACAACTTCACTTGCCATCCCTCTGTCTAATGTTCCTCCTTCCTGTTCTTCATTAACGAAAGTTGATCATTGTAAGATAGTCTCAACTTCATGCACTATATCCATAATTTCTTCATCTGTAGGTTCTTTAGCTGAGGCTAGTTCTTGTGTGACAACCTCGGATGTATCACCAATTGTCTCCTCCATTCCCATTACTTATGGTTCTTCCTGATCAACCTCCATATCCATTTCTTCCGGTTCTTCCTGGTCTATTTCCATTTCTTCTAACTGTTCTTCTTCTGCTAAACCAACTAGAGATACTAGTTGTTCCTCCCTAGAAGCAATGACAACTGTTATCTCTTCTTCTGATGACTCGTAGATTTCTACCTAAGAAAATCGAAATCGAACTATTGCATGCATGACTAGTAAGTGAACCAATCCATGATTGGAGAGAACTGTCGGTATCTAGCATGAATACCAAGCAAACTGTGCCATATGCTATAATTATTTTAATAGAAAGAAGGGCATGTTTAAGGAATGCACTTGAGCTTGCGGAAATCGAAGGTGAACTAATATTTTAAAATGATATTTGAACAGAGTTGTGGCTCGTCCCTCGCAAGTTATGTATTTCATTACAGAACCTGCTAATTCGTTCCATGGATACGGTACATACTTGTGCTCATAGCCTCTACGCAATTGAACAATGCTTTCTCCGACTTGCAAAAATAGTTCGGGAAACTTCGAGAGAGGAATCCTCCGAGAAAACGACTGCTCCCCTTGCTGTCTCAACCCGCTAACTTCTGCAATTACTTCTTTTGTGATAGGAGTTTCCAATCCTCTGAGCCGCGAGTGATTCTCATCCAAATTTAGTGCAAAATCCATTGTGATTCCCATGTCAAACCCCTACAATCTATCGAAGTAGGTATCCCATCCTACATTGACAAAAAATTGCCACACATCCAGATTGCTGCGGACTAAGACTGTATTTTTAGGTTCATGCCACACAACCAGTCTGCCCATCCTGTGGAGACTGTAACAGCACTCTGGAACAATAGACCATTGGACAGAGTGGTGGGTACCAAATTTGGAAAAATAGTATGGTGAAAAATGAGGAGTAATAACGGTAAATACGGATGGTAATTATCTGGAAACAAGAAATATCATGAAAAAGTATGGTAAGTGTGATGAATGGAATAGTAATTATTTCATATAAAGTGGAAAGGAGTGATCGATATGTATTGTATGCGAATTTTGGATCCCAATGCATATTTAATGATTATATGGAAGGACTGTGGGGTGTACCATCACACAAAGTTGTAATAATGGATTTTTGAATCATCACGACATCGTCGTTTAGTTATGACGGCATGCCCCCCCCCCCCAACTTAAAAGTTTTCGTCCACAGAATTAATGTCTTGGCATGGAATACTTAATTAAATCAATAAATTTCAAGTGGAGATGTACCTGGCAGCCTTCCTACAGGACCTGACAGTTGCTAGAATGATGGCGTAGTAATGATGTAGATGGAGTAACAACAATGGAAGTAGCAGCATCCGGAGTAACAACAGTGCGAGTAGCAGCATCTGTAGTAACAACAGTGCGAGTAGCAGCATCCGAAGTAACATCATGATGAGTAGTAGCATCCGGAGTAACATCAGTGCGAGTAGCAACATCTGGAGTAACAACATCTGGAATAACAACAATGTCAGTAGTAGAATCCAGAGTAACATCATGGCGAGTAGCAGCATTTGGAGTAACGACAGTGCGAATAGTAGCATCCAGAATAACAACATCATGAATAGAAGCAACCGAGTAACAACATCGAGTAGAAGAAATCAAGGAGTAACTGCATTGATACTTGGAAAAATAGTTTGAGTTTTAAAAAATTAATCCTTAGTAGTAACTCCTGCAAAAAGACAACAAAATAAATAGTAACAGTATTTATTAAATTTTTTATTTATTTTTACAATTCTTTATTATTTATTCTATATATATATATCAAGGATGTAGAGGAAGAGTTCTCTACTCTGGTAACCTTCAAACCAGATTTCATGGAGAGATGTTTGATAAAAGCGTCCTTAGAGGCTGGGCGGTGGTATAATCTCAGGTGATGTCCATTTGCTATGAATGAAGCACATGTATCATCAATTGTGACTAGCCTGACTGTTCCATTATCAAATACAGTGTCTATCTCGTAAGGTCCCATCGAGCGAGTACAAAGCATTCCTTTAAAATCCTTAAAACGAGAGTCATAGAGTAATGCCCAGTATCCCCTATGAAACACCTTGTTTTTGATAAACTTATCATGCCATTTCATCCTCTGTTGTTGAATAGCATTATTCCTCTAGACATCCATTGAACAGATTTCATCCAGTTCATTAAGCTAGGCCAGTTGGTGTTTATGGGCATCTAAAAAATCCAAACCAACTTCAAGAGCTGTTCTGAGCATACTAATTTCAAATTCTGTTGGAAATAATAGGGATTTCCCATAAACCAACTCAAATGGTGAAAAATAAGTTGTGTTATGCCATGTTGTTCTGTATGCCCAGAGAGCTTCAGGCAGCTTCTGAGCCCAATCCCGATGATGGTATGCCACAGTTTTTTTCAATATATTTTCCAATGTCTTGTTTGTGCTTTCCACTTTTCCATTCGCCTGGGGGTGGTATGGAGATGTCACCCTGTGCTTGACCCCATATTTTTGCATCAGCTTTGCCATCATGTGTGATGTAAACTGTGCTCCTCCATCTGAAACAATCTCCCTTGGAGTACCATAACGAGCAAAAAAATATTTGAATATAAAATCTGAAACCACCTGCTCTGTTCCTTTCGCAACAGCTTTGGCTTCTACCCACTTAGTCACATAATCAGTGTAGACCAAAATGTGAAGCTTTTTCTAGGAGGGTGGGTTGAAGGGTCCAACGAATTCAATAGCCCATTTCTCAAAAGGTTCGAGGACTACCTATGCTTGCAAAGGAATTTGATTAGCTTGACTAGGCTGCCCCATGAGTTGGAAACTATCACACCTCCAGACATAATTTTAAGCATCCCAAAAGATAGAAGGCTAGTAATATCCCACTTGTAGCACCTTATGGCCTATTCTTTTATCTGCAAAATTCCCTCCACAAGGGCCCTCGTGGGAAACCTTAAATACTTCATAAATATCATTCTCAGATACATAGCGTCGAATTTTCTTATCGGCTCCTATATGAAAGAGGTACCCTGCCATCCAAGAATATCGAGCACTATGATGAATAATTTTTCGTTGTTCCCTATATGACAAATGATGAGGCGCCTTCCCTATAGCAAGATAGTTATCAATTTCTGCATACCATGGAGGATTAGTATAAATTGGAAAAGGATGCTCATCGGGAAAACTATCTTCTCTAGGTGTGCATTCATCATTGTTATCCATTCTAGACTGAAAATCAGCAACTACATTATCTTTTCCTAGTTTTTCTACTATTGTAATCTCAAATTCCTTAAGCAATAGCAACCATCTTGTAATGTGGCTAGGAGTGATATTTTTATTCATCAAATACCTTATTGCTGCATGGCTAGTATGTACAAAAGTAGGATACCTGGTGATGTAGTGCTTGAACTTGTTGATATCATATATGACAGCCAGGAATTATTTTTCTTTCATCATGTAATTTAATTCAGCAGGAATTAAATTCTTTATTACATAGTAAACTGCATACAGTGTTTTGTCTTCCTGCTCTCCTAAGACTGCTCCTACTGTTGTCTGAGAAGCATCAAAATGTATGTGAAATGGTAATGCCCAATCAGGTCCTCGAAGGATTGGAGCCTTACAAACCAGTCCCTTAATTTTCGTGAAAGCTGCTTCACAGTCTTCATTCCACAATAATTTAGCATCTTTTGTTAGCAATTGAAAAAGTGGATGTGATATTTTAGCAAAATTTTCTATAAAGCGTCTGTAATAAATAGCACAACTAATAAAGCTACATACCTGTGTGGGTGTCTTCAGTACCGAGAAGTGCAATATTACCTATACCTGTGTGGGTGTCTTCGGTACTGAGAAGTGCAATATTACCTCTACTTTGGCTAGATCAACTCGAATTCTAGCAGCTGAGAGAAAATGTCTCAATACTATTCCTTCTTCCCTCATCATATGGAATTTGACTGTACTCAGGCATACATGGGTCTGCTTATATCTTTTGAGAAATTTTTCTAGGTTTGCCAACCCTTCTTCAAATGAGTTTCCATATGGAGTAAAATCATCCATATAGATTTCAACGCTGTCATCGACCAAATCCGAAAAAAATCCCATAATTTCACTCTAGAAGGTTGCAAGAGCATTACACTGGCGAAATGGGAGGACCCTGTATGCAAAGGTCCCCCATGGGCATGTGAAAGTTGTTTTATCCCAGTCTTCCAGGCTATCTGGATCTGGTTATACATGCTGAACCCATCTAGGAAGGAAAATAACTTCTTCCTAGCCAAGGTGTCCAGGACTTGGTCAATGAATGGAAAAGGGAAATGGTCTTTTTGAGTTGCCTTGTTTAGCTCCCTGTAATCTACACATATCCTCCATTTACCATTCTTTTTGGGAACTATAACTAGCAGAGATACCCATTGGCTATCCAAGATGGGGTAAATTAAACCTACATCCTATAATTTCTGTAATTGTTCTTTGACAATGTTCTTTAGATCAGGATTCATTCTCCGGTGGGGCTGTCACACAGGGTGACAATATTCCTTAATATAAATATGATAAGTACATAAGTTAGCAGGGATCCCCTTCATGTCAGTATAATCCTAGGAAAAAGATTCCTGATGGTCTTGAAGGACTTTTAAAAGTTGTTTTGTCTGGGATTAAGACATTTTGGGGTTGATATTCAGTGTTTTCCCTGGTTCAATTTCAATCGGAATACTATCATGGGATGTAGTTACGGGAATGTCTTCAATTTCATCTTCTAGTTAAATTTATTCCTATGTCTCAGAGCTCATAGAAGATTCTAATATTTGACGAGTTGAATTGGAAACAAAACTGGGATTATTAATAAAAGTGTTAATGGTATCATCTTCAGTTTCTGTTTTGAATTGCAGGGCTTGCCCAATGGTGAGGATTGGTCTAAATTCTTCAATTTCAAGTTCACGCTCTTCTACTGGTAGAGGTTTTTGTCTGGCTAATAGTTTTTCAAATGGACTAGGTTCTACAGGGGGGTAGAGAGTAAGTTTCTTTGTAACCGTCCCATTTGATATAATCATATGCCCAGATCGACACCCTATTTAGGTGTCTGTAGTTGCGGGCCAAGGTCTTCCCAAGATCAATAGATGACCACCAACTGAGGATTGAGTCTATAATACAAGGAGGTCCACAGGATAATGCCATGAATCCACCGAAATAGTCACATCTTCCAATTTCCCTACTTGTTTAATTATAGACCTATCTGCTAATTCCAAGATAGTAAGTGTTGGCTTAATTTCTTAAAGACCTAATGCATTCATTGTTTCAGAGGTAATAATATTGATGCTAGCACCCAAATCTACCAGCATGTTTGGGATTTCAACCCCATTTATTTGTACTGTTAGAATTGGGTTTCATGGATCCCCATATTTTACAGGCATATTCTTTCCTACCATGATGTTGGACAATCTACCCATCACATGAATGGTTAATGGATCCCTTGGTTTCTTCCTAGTTTCTTAGAGCAGTAATACTTGAGTTTTTTTGCATATATAGGTACATCCCTCATAGCCTGGAGCAGGGGTATTTTGAAAAAAAATATTTTGCAATTCCCCAGGAAGTCAAACTCTGCTTGAGGGTTTTTTTTATTCAGGGTCAGTATTTCAGGATATGGTGGAGTGGTTGGACAACCCTGGTTAAGAACAGGTTGGGGAGGTGTCTGGTTTGTCATGTTTTGGTCTGGTTTATCCCCAACTTTCCTCTTTTCTAGTTCTATAACTTCACTATCAATTTGTTCTATGATAATAGGTGAAGTGGGAGCATTTACTACCCGCCCAAATCGTAAGTTTATTTCATTAAGTCCTGCGGTAGAAATGATATAAGATGGAAGGTTAAGAGTGTCTGTTTGTTGGAACCCTTTATTATTAGGATTCAGATTGGGATGGATAGGAAGCTAGGGTTGAAGGGATGGGTTTCCTGTAGGTACATTGGAGGGCAACTGAAGTTTCTGTTGAGGAGTAGATTGGAAAAATTTCCCAGTAGGAGAGGGTCCACACCAATTTTGATTCCATGAAGGGTTGGAACTGGCCTGGGGAACCCATTGTTCCCAGGGAGGATATTGATACTGAGACTACATATGTGAAAAAGGTATAAATTGGGGACCCATATTAAAATTATTGAATTATTGAGATGGTTCCTGAGGCATATCTGGATTCATAGCTAGTGGTCAAGGTTACCATGGCTTTTTCGGCCCCATGAAGTACAATTGATCTACTGCATTTTCTTCACTTTCCCCTTGAAAAACTGACTTTAGTCCTAGAAAGGAAGGGCATGAGTTGGTCACATGAGTCCATTCACATATTGCATAGGCTTCCACTATGTTTCATGGGCATTATTTCAACGGATGCTTCTTTCTGCACTGTGGCCAGAATATAGCCATAGTCTTCTCCAGCTCTATATGTTTTTGTTTTGCTTGCAGAGTGTCCATCTGGGCAGATAATGTGCTTAGGATATCAGTCCTTAGGTTATATAGTAGGTTTCTGATTTCTTCCTTTGTAACCCCTCCACCATAAGTATTTAATGACCGAATTCCTTGTCCACTTCTTGTAGCCCCTCATGAACACTGAATTCACAACTCACAGATGGTGTCGAATTCTTCTTTCGAAACATCCCCATTTCTTACTATGTTCAAAAGTTGCAAGGAATATTCCCTTAGTTCCCAGAGAAGGATGATATTCAGGATATCTTTATCCAGGTCACTATGGCCTGATATTTGCAATATATATTTGAATCGTTCCACACAATCTTCCATGTTTTTGTCCTCCATCTGTGCAAACTTAAAAATATCCTCCTTGATTTCACGGGATTTATAGTAGTCCTGGTATTTTTCCAAAAAGACTTCTTTCATCACATCCCATGAAGAAATAGTCTTTCCTCCTAAACCCATGAACCATAGCATGGCTATCCCCTTTAAAGTAGTAGGAAATATTTTTAGCTTTTGAGCATCAATAATATAATCATACCCTCGATAGACAATGTCAATTTCGAAGAGGAATGTATCAGGGTCTTCAGAACAAAGCCCATGAAAACTATGTAGAGTTTTTAAAGGAATGGGCTTCATTGGTGCATCTCCTACAATGTTTCCAATTGGAAAATCGATATAAGAAATTGTAGGTGCCATAAATATCCTCGAATACTCAACCGGGATTTCGACAGGTTCTGCTACTGGTACTTGGGGTGATTCAAGTGTGGGAGGTTTCACAACAATCCGCTAGTCTCGTAGTGGCACAAAATCCTTTAGGAATTCTCTTTCCAAATCAGAATTTCTTAATTCAACTGTAGGGGCTTCACAGCACTCCCTTGGTCTCACGGTGATGAGCACCCTTTCGGAGGTTCTTCTTCCCAATTAAAATTGCTCAGTTCTTCCGACCCTCTGCTTGTTATTTCTTCCCCCCCTTCCAACATCGAGGATATCTCCTCCACCTATACTTTATTTATTCTTCCTTCCGTTGTCGAAAGGGTTTCCTATCATACCGTGGATGGAACTGGCTGCTCAACCAACTTCCCTTCGGACTTCGTTTACACCCTTACCCTGACAACAACACGAGAAGATGCTTCAAATTCAGCCTTCGCGATGATATCCTGGATATATGTCTTCCTTCCCAGATCCCTTCCTTTCTTTGGGTGTCTTCCTCTGCCCCTCTTATTCAAATTTTGGTTCATACCATTAGTGGGAATAATTCATTAAAATAACAAAAGTGCTCAGGACCCGGAGCAGGACAAATAGCTTCCTCCCTAGGATGAGAGAGTAGGTTCAAATAGAAAATCAAATAAAGTAAAAGAAAATCAAATTTCATGACCTGAGTTAGGGTGATCAAGTACCCTCCCCAGGATGAGAAGTTGGCCCTTTCAGAAAAATAATCAAAAAGTAGAAAAACTGAATGCTATGCTCAAAAATTAGAGTAGGGTAATGGATTCCCTCCCCAAGACAAGAGATTAGTTCTAATGAAAAAGAAAAATAGCACACTACGCTCAGGAATTAGAGTAGGGTAATGAATTCCCTCTCGAAGACAAGAGATCAGTTCTAAAAAAAATATGGAAAAACAAAGAAAACAGAGCACTACGCTCAGGACTTGAAGCATGGTAATAAATTCCCTCCCCAAGACGAGAGATTGAACCTTAGATCAATTGCAGATCATGTTCTTTCACCTTGTTAGCCTTCTCTAGAAATGGCGCTAAAATGTTGGTGTCTGGATGTGAACAATATTCAAACCCTTTTTTCACATAAATTATCAACCAGGGTGTGTTAGCTATTTCAAGACTAATGCACATAGTATACGCAAGAGAAATGACATAATCTTCTATTGAATCACAAGATTTAATTAATTGAAAACAAGAAACTACTGTAACAACAATGAAGAATGATTGCAGAATTAAAAAGGTATTCACAACAATTACGGAATTACACTGGAACAAAAATTACAAAATCAAACCAAAACATGAAATCAACAAAAGAAAGGTAAAACAACACCTGATCAGAAGAGTGGGCCCAACTCTCTGATCAAGGTTGCGACAAACTCACATCTTACAAGTGGGACATCAAAACATTGTGCATTCAATTAATTGAAAAATTCTTTTGTTACAAAACCTGTCTCTTCTTGCTTAACCTCAATTCATGGCCTGAAGGAACTCTTTATAAAAATGTTCATGAAATCATCGATTTCCTCTAACAACTAGATATCTACAATTATACATTTTTTACAACAGTAACCTAGTTGCCAAAAGGAAACCATGAAAATCTTGAAATAGCATTGGGGTAAGATGGAGTCTATTGCGTTGTTGCAGCAGGTTGAGATAACGCTGGAAATTAGGAGTTTCTCCATGGTTCCTAGATGTAATCCCTTTACTTTTACCAAATCTGTAAAAATACTGTAGTTAATGCTTGCAAAGGTAAAACCCCCATGAATATTACTTCATTAATCAAATATTCCATGTAAGATAGTGGGAAGGGGTTTACCTCATGTGCTTTATAACAATTAATGATGCAAAGAGATAGAAAGGTGGACGAAAATGGGAGAGAAAATTATACATATTTGGTACCCAAAAAGTAGGCAGATGCATTGAAAGACAACAGAAGAGGTATGAAAAGTCTATTAAAGTATGTTGTCTAAGGAAACAGAAGGATAATGGCTGGTCGATGAGTCTGACACATGACAACATACCTATGATATCTTTAGTAACATATATCAAAATATATGTGAGTCTATATGGTCTTGATCTATGGTATCCTCAGTGGCTCATGGATATATATATATATATATATATATATATATATATATATATATATATGACCATGAAGGTTGATATCCTTAGTACTGTATGACAATATGAAAATGACAAAAATGGTGTATATGATAATATTATGGGAATTTTGTAATCAGTGATGATCTTAAGGACTGATCATGGCACCACATGTGAGTCATATGAGATCAATGACTTTATGAAGAAGAGCTGGCATTAAGAGGGAGACCTCAACCGTATATGCTCCTAAGCAAATGGCTTTGCTGGAAGAAAGAAGAGAGGACCCTCATGGCTTAGAGGCACTCCCAATGATGTCGAGAGCCATATGGCCCCAAAGGGGGACATTCTGTGTAAAGAAAGAAGCCGAATAGATACCAAGGGTATCCAACAGTCTAAGCCTAGATCATTGAAGAAGTTGTAAAGCATCAAGTATGGAAGAATGTTATGCTCATAGTTTATGAATCCATTATGAAAAATGATGTTTGGGGTGTGATCTCAAGACCGGGGGACAAATATTTTGTCACCTCAGAGTGGCTCTATAAGATCAAGCATGGATCTAATGGGAGTGCTAAAAAGTACAAAGCAAGATTTATTGTGTGATGCTTCTCTCTAATGGAAGACATAGACTATGATGATATACTTGCACCTCTGGTCCAATATACCACCATTTGATCTATTATTTCCCTTTCTGCTATGCAAGGATGGAGTCTACATAAAATTAATGTGAAGATCTTCTTTCTGCATGGGTCGATATGGGAAGAGGTGCATGAGGAAAAACCTCTAGGGTTCGAAGTCTGGGATAGAGACTCTCATGCATGCAATTTGATAGAGAAAAACCTCACATTCTGGTTCTCTATGTGGATGATATCTTCCTGACAGATGTTGAGCCTCTCATTCATTAGTGTAAGAGGGAGCTTGCTTCCAACTTCGAGATGCAGGATCTAGGACTGATGCATTACATCCTAGACCTGGAGGTTTGGCAGAGACCTGGTGAGATTTTCTTCTCTCAAGGAAAATGTATTGTGAAGCTGATAGAAATATTTGGAATGGTGGAATGTAATTCCGTGTCGACACCGATGGAGCACAAATTTAAGAAGTTGAGTGAAAGTGTTGCTGGGCCTATGCTAGTAAATCCTACTGAGTATCGTCAACTTGTAGGGGCCCTGACGTTCTTAGGGAAAATCCATCTGGACGTATGTTGTGCAATGAAAAATTTGAGTCAACAATTTATCCTCATAACATTCACTGGGTTGGTGCCTAGAAACTCTTGAGATGTCTCTAGGGCACGATATACCATGGAATGAGATACACTACTGAGATTTTGAGACTTTGTGTATATGCTAATGCCGATTGGGTAGGCAGTGTGGTGGATCACAAGAGCACATATGGATGCTACTTCACACTTAGGTCTGCTTCGAGCAGGAAGCAAAAGCTGATAGCCTTGAGCACCGCTAAGGTCGAATACATTACATCATGTATCACCTGTTGTGAAGCCACTTGGTTGCAAAATCTCTTCAGTGAGTTGTTTGAGCATGTGCTAGATGCCATCATTATCCTTTGTGATAACTAGAGGGGGATTATTATGTAAGTGAATCTCGTGTTCTGTTGGGTGTGGAGCCTGATTATCTTGTTTATTTTGTATCACATCATTGCACCCTTAACCTTAATGGGGTGACAACGCCGCCTGTAATAATTAAACACTTCCTATGGGGGTCTAGGGGGGGTGGCTGCAAATTTATGGAGCCCCCCCCTAGCGGGGGGTTTCAGGGGCAGTGCCTTCGAAGCTAAAAATAGATGTAAAATTTCCTTGTAAAAGTATAGTAATTTCTAGTCAATCTGGGTCGTTTATTAGGCAAATGATCTGACAGTAGAAGTTATGTTTAGTTTAGGGTTTTTTGCCCTAGAAGGAAACCCTTCGCTTGTATGAGGGTATTTTATTGCGGCTGTGTATTGTATGTGTATTCTTAGAACGAGAAACAGATAGGGAGACTGTGAGAGAGAATAGAGGATATTACAGTGGATCTGTTGTAGGTTGTCTCTTCATTTTGCTGGATAATATAAAGGAAGGACTGGCTGTTCTAAGTGGATGTAGCCCAAACTGGGTGCATTAGGACATTTTTGAGGTCTAAAATAGGCCTCCTAAGGAAATAATAAAATAATAGTGGAAGTAATAAAATAATATTAGATTACATCATAAAATTTTAGATGGAAAAAAGAAAAAACTATTTTTTCAACTCGTATTTTCAACTTATCCCACTATGGGTTTACTTATATTTTGAGTGGAAACACTCGTTGGATGCATAATTTGATTCCTCGTCCAAGGAGTACCCATGTTGCATACTTTTCATGGACCCTGGTACACAAAAAAATAGAAATACATGAGAAGCGTGATTGCAATCACGTTTTTTCATGTATTTATGATTTTTCGTGTAGCAGGGTCCATCAAAAGTATGCAACATGTGTACTCTTTGGATGACAAATTCAATTTTGCATCCAACGAGTACCCCCTCTCAAAATTTAAATAAAACCTTAGGGAGATAAGTTGAAAATATGAGTTGAAAAAATAGTTTTATTATTTTATATTTTTTTAATCTTTTTACTTTTTTACTCCAAAAATGGTGAATCATCCCCCATGGTTGACATCATCATCTTGAATCCTATTGGTTGTTATTAAGTAATTTTTGGTTGTACATTTTTCTTAGGAGGCCAATTTTAGACCTCAAAATTCCCCTAATGAACCACGTATATCTGTGTCTTTCTGGTTTTGCGTGTTTTGTGTGCTTGTGTTTTCTCCATATTTTATGTGTTGCATTCCTCTGTAATATATAATTTTCTAACATGCTCCATGATTTATCCAAGCATGTTGATGTATGGTACCATTTTATCTGGGATATGGTTCAGCGAGGCGCCGTAAGGCTTGATTATATACTAAATGATGAGAAGGTCACAAATATTCTCACAAAGCCCTTGGGGAAGTTCATGTTCCTAACCTTCTATGAGAATCTTGGAATCATGGAACGACCCTATTTGGAGGGTCCTATTGGATGATGATCTTTGGGAGCTCCAGGAAGGCATTGGGGATAGATTTTTGGAGCTATAAGAAACCACATGGCTAGGCTTTCCAAATCTAGTTGGTGTGCTTCTACCCCACCGTGATAATATTGAGTTGGTTTACCTCTCTCTGATTTGTGCCCTGTATGCATCCTACCCATGGAGTTTTAGACTCATGGGAAGTACCTCTCATTTGGTCAATGAGGTGGGAAATGTGAATAGAGACCATAGCAATACCGAAGCACACATTGGATATTGTTGTACTCTCTATGTCTAGGATGGCACATGTCTAACCACTTGATATAGGATCAAGTCTAGTGAGGTTTTCGACCTCCAACAGACTTCGGGTTAGTATATGACTCTCTTGATTCCAAGTGAGGTTTCGGACCTCCAACTGACTTTAGGTCAGTTAAACCAAATTTGGGTTGGTATGTGACTCCTTTCAGTCCTATAGAGGTTTCAGACCTCTAAGCTGACTTTGGGTTAGCCAGGAGTGATGTATTTGTGACTCACCTTTTGTTTTGAAATAAACAAGCCAGTGAAGCAAGTTATGGCGGGATGATGCACGATGTTTGGATGGAACTGGTAGATGGATTTCTCCCTAGTTGAGAGGGAGCGTTAATCTTCGACAACTAGGTCCAAAATCCGTGTTATGATGCTAAGATGATGATGCCAATATTTTTATTGGATTCCTCTTTTGGAGAGGTGCAAGATCGATATAAAGATCATCTTGATCGGATGAGAAGAACATGTATTTTGAATTTATTACACATGTGCAAGGTCAGCTTGATTTATCCCACATGCATAAGAGATGTGTCACACACCCCCACAAATGCCTATATATTGGAGAGACTTAGAGTTCATTTTACACACACATTTGGTGGAGGCATTTTCTTCTCTCTTGGATGGCGATGGAACAACGTTCTTGGTTCTATGTTTAGATATTCTTGGTGCAATGTCTTGACGGAGAATTCTCGATAAAATGTCTTAGGGTTGTGTGACACATGTGGGTGGCTGACCTTACACAAAATTTGATGGTTGAAGCATCCTGCTGATCATCGTAATGCCACCATTATTTATCTCTATTTTTGGCTTATCTTCTATCAATCTATTCGTATGTTATATCAACATCTTACTTTCATTGTTCCCTAGAAGTTTAAAGTATATTTTCATCTATCATAGAACATATTCAGAAAATTACAAATGGGAAAAGGATATACACTTCCCACACATGTATTTTTCATGTACTTATCTTCCTAGACGACTCACTCAGCTTCCTGGATGACTCACTCAGGGATGTGAATGCATTCATAGACATCCTATATTTCTTATGTAATGCTACAGGTATGTCTCAATTATTGAAGGGTGATTGAAGGGAGTGACGAGGCAGACAGAGAGACCGATATTACCCACGAATCGAATTTTAAAACGTAAATTCATAAACTAAATTTTATCAATTACTTCATAATGTATGCAAATTGTTTCTTTCCAATGTTTGTGTTTTATAAGAAACGTTCTTGTTTTATAAGCTACGTAGAGAACTACTACAAAAAGTTCGTGATATTCATATTGGTTTTGCGTAAACCACTTATATCAGTAAACTGCTGCATTGTTATTTCTCAGAACCTTTGCTCTTTTCCTGGAAAATTAGTTTCATCGTTACACTGCATTTTGGATACATTTTCTCCTCTCTCTGTTTTAGTCCGTTCACATTGAAATACCCAATTTGGATTCGACCCTATGATCAGTCTTACTGTAGAGAATTAGGAGAATGGTATACAATCCTCATTGTTGGGATGGAGATGGATTTGACATCTAGTGCCAATGCCTGAATAATTCACCTTTCATGAATATCAGATTTGTTGGTATTTCTCTTATGATAGTGAGGAATTAGGGTGTCTTTTTCTGGGGTTTATTCCAGTGATTTGTTCTTTTGATTTAAACACTATTCACTTTGGGTTTTTTTTTACAAGCTATGCAGAGAGATCGAGATTTCCCTCCTCATTTTAAAGGAAAATTCATCAACCAACGGGCATTGTATCTTTATGCAAATTTTTCTTTCTAACATTCATGTTTTAGCTACTTATCATGTCAAAGCCAGAGCCCTGATTTTATTATTCAAAATTTTAATAAGAGACATTTGAATACCATGCATTGGAGCTTGGCATGCCTCACATGGTTCAAAATTTTCAGAATAAATCGTTTGTGTACCTTGGGATTTGGTTTTAATATCATAATTACATCACTAGAATTTAGTATGCAATTAAGTTCTTTCCATGTAACTACAATTAGATGGAAAAAAATACAAAATACACCTTGAATAGAATTGTGATTTGAAAAACAAATAAAACAAAATAATTGAGTACACATAATAAATACATTAAACTAAGGATATCCCATACTACATGTGAGTGTTGGTATCTTCATCACTCCGCCAATGATCAAAATTCTCTTGTTGCATTGCATATTAGGTGTCTCACTCAGTCAACTGCATTCCATTAGGAGCATGGATCATCTGACGATAGTGGATTTGTATACATTTTCCCTCATGTCCTTTACCTACTGGCCCATTTTCATTCATCAAGATCATCTGCACTCACTTTTTGTCTTTAAATTTGTAAATGTCATTTCTGGGGTTTTCAGTCCCATTAGGTCTAGGGTTTCATCAAAAAGTTCTTAAAAATGTCCAATAATGGTCAGCAGGAACATGAGGAGGTTGAATAAAGTTCCAGTACTAAATAAATTCCATCATCATATGCCTAGAAATGGATTTTTGGAAAAATAGAGTATTTTATCTTTTATGTATAAATTTAATGTAATTTCAAGTTCTCTCATTTGTAAATAATTTCAATGGCAACCCTGGTCACCTTTTGAAACTTCAGCAACTCCATCCCCTACAAGGCAAACAAAAATCAAGTCATTTAGTTCATCATAGGCACAAATAAACTAAATTTCCTAAAACAGAGTTTGAAAAGAAAGTGTCAAAGGTAAACATTATAAAAGTGGGTTTCATGAATGGAAAATTAAAGTCTCTTCTATATAAGTCATTTTTCATGTTCAAAGGGCTCATTTGCATTCAAAGAAAACATATTGAGCAAACAAAAATCGTGATTAGAGAAATGGAGCAGTTTAAAGGGAAACTGTGCAAATTTCACGGGTGCGGCGCATTGGCTGAGAGGCATGGTGCATACAAGTGGCGTGGCGCATTGGGCCTGCCTCCAAAGTGTTAAAAACACATTACCATGACGCATACAACTGGTGCAGTGCGTTGGGTTTGTGGTGCAGCGCGTAGAACTACAAGCTATTTTCTCCATGATTTCATTCAAATCTCCCATTTGCTCGGTTTCCTCCGGTCCAAAGTAAGTCAAACAAGTCTTATAATGCCAATAATACACGTGTCTTAATATTTTTATGAGGATTTAATAAAAAAATTTCAAACCCTACTTCCTTGCTCAAGACATGATTGCCTAGGGTTTGTAAATTGGTTTTTTGTGGCCATTACTCCCTCACCTTTTTATTCCCTCACTGCTTTTCTAGTTTTATCAACCCATTTCCCTATCCCCCATATCCCTAAATTCATCCACTCCTATCCCAAAATCCCATTATCCCAAATCCTAGCTACAAAATTCCCAAACCCCAATTATTATTCCAAAAGCCTAGAGACTGTCCCTAAAACCCTTCAATTCCCCAAATTCCAATTGGCAACATTCCCAAAAACCCTCTTACCCTCTCCCTTCGTAATCTCTCACACATTTTCATACACTTGGCAGCAAAATATCAATGACACCTAAAACTCTTCATACTCATCTAAGACAACACAAACTTTGGCAAACATGGAGTCAGATTCCTCTTATGACTGAGATGAAGAAACACACAGTGACTCTACAACCGAATTGCATGCACCAAGGAGACCTCACAAGAGTGGTAAACATGTACGGGAAGAGCCTAATTCACTTGCTGAGCTGCATGCCTGCCCTCTTGCTATCACATGTTTTCAACAGCAGTCTTGTTATCAGTTTTTTGAGTTGGTTGCTAGAGTCCAGTACCATCATGAGTTGGCCAGATTGCTTGTGCTTCATTTACATAATGGCCAAGTCACTCTTGCAGGTGTGACTTTCACCTTGACACCCGAGTCTATCTCTCTAGCAACCGATATTCCAAATGTCGGAGAACAATGGCATAAAAGGCAGCAAATTGACAGAGAAAACTATGAGCCATACATCAAGCCTGGTTTTTTGAGACAACTCAGCAGAGTTTTCCCTTTCGGTACCTGAAAGATTCATACACTCCTTTGATGAAACTCATAATCAAATATTTCAACTGTGAGGGTCAGTTTTCTCGCCTATATGCCTATCACATCAGATTGCTGATGCACTTTACCAAGGTGAGAATGATTAATCTCCCCTACTTCATGTGTCAAAATATTGAGAAGATGACCACCCTAGTGCAAAAGAAAACTCCTAAGCAGCAGTATAATAGTATCTATCATTTTGCACTCATCAAAATTGTGGTTATGCATCAGCTTGGTTTGTAGGACATTTCATGGGAGGATTTCATTTCTCATGAGTTCTTCATAGCTCCTCAGGTACCTCCGGAAGCTTTTCATGAGATAGGTGAACCTTCACATCAGTAGGAGGGTCATGAGACACAGACCGCTAGTGTGCTAATGTTTGTCACCTATCAGAAGGGCACTAAAAGGTTGTTTGCAACAGCCAAGCAAGTATTATCTCCACCCGAGGTGGAAGGGGTCTCACTTCCTCCATTAGCACTGCAGGTACAAGACAAGGGTATGAGGGAAATACATGATGAGGGGTCTTCAGGAGGGTAGGAGAAAGATTTCATCCTCATTCAAGATAATGACATCGATTTGGGCTTACCAAGCTAAAAGCTTAAAGAGATCATTCGGGAGCAACGGGCGGAGATTAATGCTTTGTCCCTCAGCCTACAAAGAGCCAATTGGATAATAAAATACCTTGAGCAAAGAAACAAGTAGCTAGAGGACCATAAAACCATTATGGAGCTGCAAAACATACGATAGAACCGGCAAGCCGCTAGAAAAAGCAAAACCAAGATGACATCACTTGAGCAAGAAATTGAAGCTGATCGTGAAACTTGGCTTGAAAGGGTAAATATGCATTTGGAAAAGCTATTGGAGAAATCTAGCAAGGAAAATAACATGTTGAGGCACATGGCCAATCATTATTGGGCGAGAAACCATGTTTGCAAAGCAAGGATCAAGCTCTTGAAGGCCAAATTGAAGAAGGCCTCAAAGCGGCAGAAAAGGCATGATAGACTTCAGATCTTGGCTGAGGCTTCCTTGGCCCAGCATAGCACTTAATGGAGGACATTCAGCCAAAATTTCGAAAAAATTGGGACACTTTTTGCAAATTTTGAATTTTTGGCCTAAAAACAGACTTTTCTGCTCTATGCGTCGCGCCACCTGATGCACGCTTTTGATAGGGGACTCCTTTTGATGCAAACTCAACATTTTTTTATTTTTCATTGAAAAATATGCATGCCTACCAATGGCCAGGAAATTTTGACAGGTTTTGGGCTTCCAAAAGGGTCAAAAGCACCCCAAAAATGACCTTTCTACCCCTTTTTTGACACACAGGAAGCAGTCTTGGGAGAACTCAGTTTTGGAGGCGAAAATGGAGGCCAGATTCAAAAATTCCACTTGTGTTGGAAATTCGACAGGAAAATTTTTCCAAAAATCCCACTTGGAGCAAATTTGGACACTGGGAAGGCTTCCAAAATAAGCTACCAATAGGCGCGACACATAGGGAAATCAGGCGCGGCGCATTGGTGGATTTTACTCATTTTTGGTCAAAAACTCTGTTTTTCGCCTACTTTTTTTCACAGTTTGAATTTTTCCTTCTAGTTGTCAAACTCGTGATGTAATTAAATGTAAAATGATGGATTTTGATGTAATTTTGCTAAATTTTCACTCATAGGGGTAGATTCATCCATCAAAAAGTAATTTGCAACTGAATGAATCTGTTTCCTAGTTTTTAGAGGCAAGTTGTTCCACTGCCTACCTTCTAGTTCTCAGTTTAGATTTTGTTGGAACAGCTCCTAAAATTTTGAGCTCAACCCCTAAAGGTTGGGAGGAGTTATTTTTTGTCTATATCTTGTGGTTTTTTAGTTATTAGCATGGTTGGACTTTTCGGAATGATTTGAGCATCATTGTACATTCATCTCTGCAGTTTGGCAAAGGAATAGACTAGGGTTTGTAGCACTCTATGGGATTCATGTGGAATTTTTCTTTGATAGTGTGTTTCTCTCTATAAATTTAAGTCTAATGGTGTTTTATGTATACCATTTTCTCTCTTATTTCTTCTTAACTTAAACAAACAAGGATAAAGGTAGAATTCATTAAAATTTGTAGTGCTCTACCTAGGGTTTGTTTAATTTTCTATGTTTTCAGTTGTTTGGAGAGGATCCTTGAAGGTTTCTTGCCCTCTTCAACTCCTCACCTGTCTCAACTCTCCATTTATTTCAAATTGAAGTGTCAAATCAATTGCCTACCTTGCCCTATTCATATCTTTGCAAAACTGAGCCTCATTCCCAAAACCCAAATTTTCCTTTCCTCTTGAGCCAACAAGATATCATTAAATTCAATCAAGACTCTTTTGAATACATACCTAGCCTAAAGTCAATTGTCATTCAAGTCATCTCAAACCTCATTGATCATTTTTTGCTGAGATTGACAAGGAGAGAGCCCTCTCCCGATTTGGTAGGCTAGCTACCAGGTTAAGCGTGGTTTGATGTTACACTAGATTCTTCCTTTCTCAGCCTGAGGTAGATTTAGGCCATAACATAGTGGCGACTCCACTGGGGACAAGATTGTTTGTTTGTTAGTTTTATTCATTTTATAAACTACATACAAAGCCTGAAGTTAGCCAGGTAGCCCTCGAAACACTCTTGCTTTGCATTAGCGAATGTAGATGAATGTTGCTTGAGTCAATCTCCGGTCTAGTCTTATAAAGGTAACACCTAACTTGAAAATTTCCCTAGTACATCAGAAAATTCTAGACTATTGGATGGTGAGTTTAGAATTTGATAGGCTAAACAAGTTGATTTTGTCCGTTTGATTTTTGGAAATAATTCAACACACTGGCTTCCAGACAACACACCAGGGAAAATACGGATCCTGGTCCACCTCTTGTGTATGAAAATCCAAATCTTATCCTGAGAATCCTTCGTCGAGAAAGTCCTGTGATTCTTGTGTTCAAATCTCATTCATGTCCTATTGTTTTTTAGTATCTTGAAGATCTTGAGTTTGATGAACAATTTGAGCTATTGTTGTTTGAAACCAAGTCCGAAAGTGCTATTGATTCTGCTGTCCTAAGTTCAGAGTTTGTCAAAGATCTTGAAATTGAAAAGGCCAATAGATCAATTAACAGTTATATCTTGAATCTTCAGAATTCCATTGTGGCAATAAACATTCTCGAATTCATAGAGTCTGCATCTGCAACTCTTGGGTCATCCGCAATTGCATCTAGTTCAGAAATTCCTACCGAGCCTCCTTTCATTCCCACCATTCTCGTGTAGCCTTCTATCTCTGATAAAAAATCCACAGTAGTGTCACCTCCATCCACACCACATACACCACATACATCGGTTTCTCTGACTCCTCCTATATCCCCAAGACCGGTTGTAAATCCACCTAGAGCAATGGCTGCCCGACTTGCACCCCTTGTGTTGCCTCAAAATTTGGATAACATGCCTGCTGATTATCAAAGCGAAATTCCATTTTTTGATGGCACTCCTCAAAGTGTTATAGCTCAGCAACATGTGGATAGGATGATAGATTTCTTTGACCTTCATGAGATTGATGCTGAAAATGTGACAATGAGACTGTTTGTACAAAATTTTGGAGGTGAAGTAAGGAAGTGGTTCAGAGCTTTGCCGGCTGGTAGTATTACTACATTGAATAACCTTCAGAGACAATTCTTGGATCGATGGGAAGTGAAGAAAAATCCTCTTCAGATCCTTTCTGAATATGAGAATATCAGGTGGAACATTGGTGAGTCGGTTCAAGATTATTGTATTAGATTCAATTCTGTTTACAATGCAATTCTTGCTGATATAAAGCCGCCTATGGGGTTGGCTTTGATTAAGTTTCTGGATGGATTTGATCCTGACATGGCCTATCAATTAAAAGAAATAGATCCGGCCTCTTTGGAAGACATGCAGAAAATTGTAGTCAGCGTTGAAGCAAATCTGCTTGCCAAGAGAGCTAGAACAAAAGCTGAAAAGAAGGTAACAGCAAAGGAAGAGGTTTCCACTTTAGATAAAGTGCTCCATAAGATGGAAAAGATGTTTGAAAAATAAAAAATTCACAAGTCTTAACTGTAAGCTAGAAATCCTAATTTTCGTGGCCAGCAGCAACCACAATTTAGAATCAACGAGAGCAACGAGTACAAGACCAAGCAGTACAGCAGCAAGCGAAGACACCCTTACAACAGAATTTTGTACATGTTCCAGAATCAAATGACGAGGAGAATTTAATCAGAGAAGAGAATCATTTCTTTACACCTGATGATATGCCAATTTTTATTACTAAAGACGAGGAGTATTTCGAGAACTCAGTTGTACAAAGGGACGAGAATTTCATCTTGGCGAATGAAACAGTTCTTGAAGAAGAGTCTGATGAATATCAGAGGGGGTACATGAATGCTTTGACAGCCCAGAAGCGAAAATATTCACTCAAAAGTAGAGATGTACCCATTAATCCAATTCAAAAAAGAAGGGAAGCGACAACACCAAAGAATGATCCACTCGTTATGCAGAAAAAGGGAAAAGAGACAGCTGATCCCACTACAAGAAAACTAAAATTAGCAAATGAAAGATCCAATCAGCCAAATATATCAAAGGAGAAAACTGAAAAGAAGGATGTCCCAGCTAAATAGGTAGAGAAAACTTTAGTTTTTAACTTAGAAAATGAAATTGCTAAGTTAAAAGTATCCATTCCTTTGACTGAATTGATGAAGAATAGCAACTATAAGGGTCAGGTGTCTAAGATTTTGAGTTTAGATCCATTATCTGATATGGTAAACGTGGAGGATGATCGACCTGAGTCGATTTATGGTCTAGCATTGGATGGTGAGTCTCAAGATAGTGATGTACCTCCTTTTTACATCAATCTTAGGTTGCAGGACTATGTGTTACACAATGTTATGTTTGATTCCAGAGCCTCTCATAATCTCATGCCTAAGGAAATCATGGAGAAATTGGGATTGGATATCAGCAGAAAATATCATGACCTTTATTCTTTCGATTCTGGTAGAGTAAGATGCATTGGGCTTATCAAAGATTTGGTGGTCAGTTTGGATCAGATTCTGACTAAAAATGTTTTGATGGATGTGGTTGTGGTGGATATTCCTCCTGGATTTGGCATGCTTCTTTCCAGATCTTGGGGAGCGAAAATTAATGGGACATTGCAGCTTGATTTCTCCTATTATACTATTCCCGTGTTTGGTCAGATGAGGAAATTATACCAGGAGAAAAATATGAAGTATATGATTACTAGAAAGGGGAAACTGGTAAATCATCCAATCAACTATGTACATACTGATTTAGAATCATTTTTTTTATACTCATATAGCTTTAATGATGTAAATAGCCAAATAATTGAAGTAGAAGACATTATAGAAATCACTGAAAATTTCAAAGAGGTATTAAAGAAAGAAAGACAAAGACGGGATAGTACCGTTGAGAAATCAGCCTCCCGACAGCAGCAAAATATTGATGGACAACAAGGAGAAGTAAAAGAGAAAACATAATTTCAGCATTTGGAAGAGGAAGAAGCTGGTTTGTGGACCATGGATTTTGATGGCACGGTAGGAAGGGAAGGTGCTGGAATTGGCATTTGGATATGGAGCCCTATTTTCTCCCCAAACAAAGTTCCAAGTAATGTAAGGGTCTGTTCTTATAAATTGGCTTTTGATTGTTCAAATAATGAGGCTGAATATGAAGCTTTAATTGCAGGTTTGAAAATTCTTAGAAAGTTAAATGCCAAAAGGATTGCAGTGTATGGAGACTCTGAGTTAGTTATCAAGCAAGTGAAAGGTGAATACCAAGATACGCAATGCGGTACTAGATATCTTGAGATTGTTCTCAGATTATACTTTGACATGTGTCCCTGGTATTCAGAATGGCATTGTAGATGCACTTGCAATAGTAGCAAGTAATTTGAGAATTCTGATGAATTCAAACAAAAAATTTGAAATTCATGTGAAGCATTGTCCAACTGTCCCTGACAATTAAAGGTATTGGCAAGTGTTTCAAGATGATAAAGAAATTGATGATTTTTTGCAAAATGAAGGTAAATTCAAAAACACTTCTATTGATGGGGAGCATGATGATGGCGAGGCAGATATAGAATTCAATCAGATGGAATTTTTGCAATTCAAGGACAATGTCATTCCTAAAGGTCTAATACCTTTAGAGGAGCTTTTCGACCAAGACGATGTAGCTCGAAAACTGAGCTTGCTACCAACCGAGAAAGGAGTTGAGGATGTGAACATTGGATCAGCAGAAATCCTAAAATGGTGAAATTGTCTAAGGAATTGCCCCCATAGGTAAAATCAAAGTATATCAGTTTATTATCTTCCTTTGGTGATGTATTTGTGTGGGACTATTTATATTTGAAGACATATGACACAAACATAATTCATCATACCATCCCGATCAAGCCAAATCAAAAGCCCTTTCGACAAAAGTTGAGAAGAATAAATCCAAAGTTGTTGCCCTCAATAGAGAAGGAAGTGAATCGATTGTAAAAAGTTGGTATCATCGTCCCCATAAGATTCTCAGATTGGATTTCTAATTTGGTAACCGTGCGCAAGAAAACAGGTGAGATTCGCTTATGTATTGATTTTAGGAATCTGAATAAAATATCTTTGAAAGACAAATATCCATTGCCCAAAATGGATCACATACTTCAGCGAGTAGTTGAAGCATCCCGCATGTCGCTGCTCGATGGGTATTCCAGTTATAACCAAATTCTGGTCCATGAGGATGATAGAGATAAAATAGCGTTCACCACTCCATGGGGAACTTTTCATTATGCTAAAATGCCTTTTGGATTGAAGAATGCTGGTGCGAATTTTCAACGAGAAATGGATATGGCATTTGAAAATGAAAAATATGTCTTTTTAGTTATTTATCTTGATGACTTGACAATTTTTTCTAATTCAGATGAAGAGACCCTTTATCATTTGAAGATTATATTTCAGCGGTGTAGAAAATATGGTGTATCTCTCAATCCAAAGAAGATTTTGTTTGCCATGGATGAAGGAAAGCTTCTCGGTCATATTATATCAAAGGATGGTATCTGCATTGATCCAGACCGAGTGGAAGCCATCCAGCAAATTTATATTCCCCGAAATAAAAAGGAGATCCAATCATTCAATGGTAAGATGAATTTCTTATGTCGCTTTGTACCCAATCTTGCAAAACATTTAAGGGAAATCACAAACATGCTCAAGAAAGATAGTGTAGTGAAGTGGACTGAGGAAGAAATAAAGTCTTTCAATTTGGTGAAATTGGCCCTTTATTCAGCTCTGGTTTTGATCAGCCCGGACTATACTCAGGATTTGATTTTTTTTTAATTTGCCTCGGATCATACTATGGTAGAAGTTTTGATGTAGAAAGGAGACCAGCTTGAGAAACCAATTTAATTTTTCGGCAGAACCATAAGAGATGCAACTTTAAAGTATAATATTATTGAGAACCAATCTCTTGCCTTGATAAAAGCATTGAAAGATTTTTGAGTTTATATTCTGCATTCTCACATCATTGCTTATGTTCCTAATGTTGTTGTTAAAGATGCCTTAGTGCAAACAGATCCATAAGGGAGACGAGGCAAATGGATTGCAGCCTTGCTGGAATATGACGTGGAGATAAAACCTACAAAGCTCATCAAAGGATAGGGGTTGGCTAAGCTAATGGCTGAGTCAAATTTTCATGCCTTGGACATTAATCTCATTGCTGCTATGTCCGAGGAAAATGAAGAAAGTTCACTTGCTCAGGTATCAGAAATTTTTGTTCTTTCTTCATGGTATTCAGACATTGTTTATGTACTCCAAAATCTGTCACCACCACCAAGAATGGCTAAAAAAAAAATTAGGACACTAAAATTGAAGGCTGCCAAGTTTTGTATCATGAATAATGTGCTCTATTGGAAAGACCCCGGTGGTGTCTTGCTCAATTGTTTGGTTGAAGAACAGGCAAAGTAGGTTATGGAAGACTTTCATAAGGGAGATTGCGGAGGTCATCTTTTCTGGAAGAAAATGGCCAAAAAAAATTTGAGAGCAGGATATTATTGGCCAACTCTCTTTGCTGATGTGTACAAAGTTGTTAAAAGTTGTCATGAATGTCAGATTTTTCAAGGTAGGAGAAAATTGTAGCTTTACCGCTCAAGCCCATTGAAGTAAGTGCTCCATTTCAGCAATGGGGTTTGGATTTCATTGGTGAGATCCATCCTACTTCTTCAGTGCAGCATAAATGGATCCTTACAGCGACAGACTATTTTACCAAATGGATTGAGGCAATTCCCACTAGGCAGGCCACAGATTTGGTAATCATTTCATTTCTTGAAAACAATATTTTGTCTCATTTTGGTTGTCCAAATAAGTTGATCACTGATAATGCAACAACCTTCAAATCTAAAAGAATGATTGACTTTTGTGATAAGTATCAAGTCACTTTGGGGCACTCAACTGCATATCATCCACAAGGCAACGGATTGGGCGAATCATCAAATAAATCCTTGGTCAATATTATCAAAAAGCTGCTGGAAATGAACAAGAAAATTTGGCACAAGAAACTGGTTAATTCACTTTGGGCAGACAGAGTGAGTCAAAATAAATCTATAGGCATGTCCCCTTTTGAGCTCATGTATGGGGTTCACACTATATTCCCGACCTCTCTCGCAGTTCCAGTGGTTAAACTTCTGCAGGAAGCTGGCAGCGAGGATGATCATTTGCAACGAAGAATTAATCAAATGATCCACTTATAGCAGACTAGAGAGGAGGTTTTTCAGAACACTTTCAAGCTGCAAGAGAGAATAAAGAAGATACATGATCGAAAGGCAAAAGCGGACAATTTTCAAATAGAGGAAGTGGTGCTAAAATGGGACGCGAGAAACGAAGATAAAGGTAAGCATGGAAAGTTTGAGAATATTTGGAAAGGACCTTTCAGAATGGCTGCATATCAAGGCCAAAATGCTTTCCTTTTGAAAGAAATGAATGGAGAAGATTGTCCAGGTGGGCTGGTCAATGGTCGGCTACTCAAACGGTACTATTTTTGAAATGTTTTCTGTTGTCATATATATCATTGTACATACTGGTTTGTTTAAATTTCATTGCAAGTGTGTGCTGCCATCATTCTTTCAGTTTGGGGCCCGAGGAGAAGGCTATAAAACTAAAGGTTGATTTCAGTTTTGGTTCGGTTTGTTTGAGTCAAGTCTTTCAGTCACTTTCAGTCTTGAAATTGAGTCAGTCTTGAGTCAGATTTCAGTCCTCAAATTGAGTCAAGATTCTGGTTTTGATTTGTCGAATTTATTGACTCCATAGCCCAATGGACGAAGGCACTTCTTGCTTTCCCAGAGATCTATAGTTCTGGGCATCTCTAAGGAGCTACCATCCCCATTGGAGCCAACGTTAGTGTCGGTATCTTCATCCCTCCGTCAGTGATCAAAATTCCCTTGTTGCATTGCATATTAGGTGTCTCACTTAGTCAGTTGCATTCCATTACGAGCATGGATCATCTGAAGGTAGTGGCTTTTTATACATTTTCCCTCATGTCCTTTACCTGCTGGCCCATTTTCATTCATCAAGATCATCTGCACTCACTTTTTGTATCTAAATTTGAAAGAGTCATTTCTAGGGTTTTCAGTCCCATTAGGTCTAGGGTTTCATCAAAAAGTTCTTCAAAATTTCCAATAATGGTTAGTAGGTGCATGAGGAGGTTGAAGAAAGTTCCAGTACTAAATAAATTCCATCATCATATGCCTAGAAATGGATTTTTCTTCAAAACTCTATTTTGAGGAAAAATAGAGTATTTTATCTTTTATGTATAAATTTAATGTAATTTCAAGTTCTCTCATTTGTAAATAATTTCAATGGAAACCCTGGTCACCTTGTCAAACTTCAACAACTCCATCCCCTGCAAGGCTAACAAAAATCAAGTCATTCAGTTCATCAAAGGCACAAATAAACTAAATTGCCTAAAACAGAGTTTGGAAAGAAAGTGTCAAAGATAAACATTATAAAAGTGGGTTTTTATGAATGGAAAATTAAAGTCTCTTGTATATAAGTCATTTTTCATGTTCAAAGGGCTCATTTGCATTCAAAGAAAACATATTGAGCAAAGGAAAATCGTGATTAGAGAAAGGGAGAAGTTTGAAGGGAAACTGTGCAAATTTCAGGGGCGCGGCGCATTGGCTGAGAGGCGCGGTGCATAAAAGTGGCGCAGCGCATTGGGCCGGCCTCCACAGTGCTAAAAACACACTAGCGTGGCGTATATAACTGGTGCAGCGTGTTGGGTTTGTGGCACGACGCGTAGAGCTGGAAGCTATTTTCTCCACGATTTCATTCAAATCTCCAATTTTCTCGGTTTCCTTCAGTCCAAAGTAAGTCAAACAACTCTTCCAATGCCAATAAACGTGTGTCTTAAGATGTTTATGAGGATTTAATAAAAAAATTTAAAACCCTACTTCCTTGCTTAAGACATGATTTCCTAGGGTTTGTAAATTGGTTTTTTGTGGCCATTACTCCCTCACATTTTTATTCCCTCACTGCTTTTCTAGTTTCATCAACCCATTTCCCTATCCCCCATATCCCTAAATTCATCCACCCCCATCCCAAAATCCCATTATCCCAAATCCTAGCTACAAAATTCCCAAACCCCAATTGCTATTCCAGAAGCCTAGAGATTGTCCCTAAAACCCTTCAATTCCCCAAATTCCAATTGGAAACATTCCCAAAATCCCTCTTACCCTCTCCCTTCGTAATCTCTCACACATTTTCATACACTTGGTAGCAAAAGATCAAAGACACCTAAAGCTCTTCATACTCATCTAAGACAACATAAACTTTGGAAAACATGGAGTCATATTCCTCTTATGACCGAGATGAAGAAACACACAATGACTCTACAACTGAATTGCATGCACCAAGGAGACCTCACAAGAGTGGTAAACATGTACGAGAAGAGCCTACTTCACTTGCTAAGCTACAGGTCTGCCCTCTTGCTATCACATGTTTTCAACAACAGTCTTGTTATCAGTTTTGTGAGTTGGTTGCTAGAGTCCAGTACCATCATGAGTTGGCCAGATTGTTTGTGCTTCATTTACATAATGGCCAAGTCACTCTTGCAGGTGTGACTTTCACCTTGACACCTGAGTCTATCTCTCTAGCAACCAATATTCCAAATTTCGGAGAGTAGTGGAATAAAAGGCATAAAATTGACAGGGAACACTATGAGCCATAAATCAAGCCTGGTTTTTTTAGAAAACTTAGCAGATTTTTTCCCTTTCAGTACCTGAAAGATTCATACGCTCCTTTGATGAAACTCATAATAAAATATTTCAGCTGTGAGGGTCAGTTTTCTCACCTATATGCCTATCACATAAGATTGTTGATGCACTTTAATAGGGTGAGAATGATGAATATCCCCTACTTCATGTGTCAAAATATTGAGAAGATGAC
Organism: Pinus albicaulis; assembly: GCA_034641835.2. Lineage (NCBI taxonomy): Eukaryota > Viridiplantae > Streptophyta > Pinopsida > Pinales > Pinaceae > Pinus > Pinus albicaulis. The sequence continues at coordinate 755,161,900 of CM076572.1, read as the reverse complement.
TACCCTAGTGCAAAAGAAAACTCCTGAGCAGCAGTATAACAATATCTATCATTTTTCACTCATCAAAATTGTGATTATGCATCAGCTTGGTTTGTAGGACATTTCATGGGAGGATTTCATTTCTCATGAGTTCTTCACAGCTCCTTAGGTACCTCTGGAATATTTTCATGAGACAAGTGAACCTTCACATTAGCGGGAGGGTCATGAGACACAGACCGCTAGTGTGCCAGTGTTTGTCACCTATCAGAAGGGCACTAGAAGGTTGTTTGCAGCAGCCAAGCAAGTATTATCTCCACCCGGGTGGAAGGGGTCTCACTTCCTCCATCAGAAGTGTAGGTACAGGACAAGGGCAAGAGGCCAATACATAATGAGGGGCCTTCAAGAGGGCAGGAGACAGATTTCATCCTCATTCAGGATGATGACACCGATTTGGGCTCACCAAGCTCAAAGCTTAAAGATATCATTCGGGAGTAACGGGCGGAGATTAATGCTTTGTCCCTCAGCCTACAAAGAGCCAAGTGGATAATAAAATACCTTGAGCGAAGAAACAAGCAACTAGAGGGTCAGCAAACCATTATGGAGCTACAAAACATACGAGAGAACCGACAAGCCGCTAGAAAGAGCAAAACCAAGATGACATCACTTGAGTAAGAAATTGAAGCTGATCGTGAAACTTGGCTTGAAAGGGTAAATATGCATTTGGAAAAGTGGTTGGAGAAATCCAATAAGGAAAATAACATGTTGAGGCACATGGAAAATCATTATTGGGCGAGAAACCATGTTTGCAAAGCAAGGATCAAGATCTTGAAGGAAAAATTGAAGAAGGGCTCAAAGCGACGGAAAACGCATGATAGACTTCAGATCTTGGTTGAGGCTTCCTTGGCATAGCATATCACTTAATGGAGGAAATTCAGCCCAAATTTCAAAAAATTTGGGACACTTTTTGCAAATTTTGAATTTTTGGCCTAAAAACAGACTTTTTTGCTCTATGCATCACGCCACCTGACGCGCGCTTTTGATAGGGGACTCCTTTTGATGCAAACTCAAATGATTTTTTTTCATCAAAAAATATGCATGCCTACCAATGGCCAAGAAATTTTGACAGGTTTTGGGCTTCCAAAAGGGTCAAAAACACCCCAAAAATGACCTTTCTGCCCCTTTTTTGACACACAGGAAACAGTCTTGGGAGAACTCAGTTTGGGAGGGGCAAATGGAGGAAAAATTCAAAAATTCCACTTGTGTTGGAATGTAGATAGGTAGAAATTTCCAAAAAGCCCACTTAGAGAAAATTGGGACACTGGGAAGGCCTGAAAAATCAGCTGTAAACAGGTGCAACGCATAGGGAAATCATGTGTGGCGCATTGGAGGATTTTACTCATTTTTGGTTAAAAACTCTGTTTTTCGCCTAGTTTTTTTCACAGTTTGACTTTTTCCTTCTAGTTTTCAAACTCATGATATAATTAAATGTAAAATTATGTATTTTGATGTAATTTTTCTAAATTTTCACTCATAGGGGTAGATTCATCCATTAAAAAGTAATTTGCAACTGAATGAATCTGTTTCCTAGTTTTTAGAGGCAAGATGTTCCACTGCCTACTTTCTAGTTCTCAGTTTATATTTTGTTGAAATAGCTCCTAAACTTATGAGCTCGACCCCTAGAGGCTGGGAGGAGTTATTTTTTGTCTATAGCTTGTGGGTTTTCAGTCATTAGCATGGTTGTACTTTTGGGAATTCTTTGAGCATCATTGTACATTCATCTCTGCAGTTTGGCAAAGGAATAGACCAGGGTTTGTAGCATTCTATGGGATTCATGTGGAATTTTGCTTTGATAGTGTGTTTCTCTCTGTAAATGTGAGTCTACTTGTGTTTTATGTATACCATTTTCGCTCTTATTTCTTCTTAACTTAAACAAACAATGATAAAGGTAGAATTCATTAAAATTTGCAATGCTCTACCTAGGGTTTGTTTAATTATCTATGTTTTCAGCTTTTTGAAGAGGATCCCTGAAGGTTTTTTTCCCTCTTCAACTCCTCACCTATCTCAAATCTCCATTTCTTTCAAATTGAAGTGTCAAATCAATTTCCTAACTTTTCCCATTCAGATCTCTGCAAAACTGAGCCTCATTCCCCAGACCCAAATTTTCCTTTCCTCTTGAGCCAACAAAATATAATTAAATTCAATCAAGACTCTTTTTCATACATACCTAGCCTAAAATCAGTTGTCATTCAATTCATCTCAAACCTCACTGATCATTTTTTGTTGAGATTGACAAGGAGAGATCCCTCTCCCGATCTAGTAGGGCTAGCTACCAGGTTAAGCATGGTTTGATGTTACCCTAGATTCTGCCTTTCTCAACCTGAGGTAGATTTAGGCCATAACACTACACATGATGGAAGTATCAACTTTGTATTGGATACATTTTCCCCTTAAGAAAAATTCTCCACATCAAGAGATCAAGTTAACCATATATTCCCAGTGTCTTCTTATTTCACAAAAAAAGAAAGGCAAAACTAGCTTTTCTAGTATTTCATCATGTTAGACTTTGTCACAAGATGGTAGGGTCCAACTATGACTTACAATACCAACCGAGGCGATAAAATCCAAAATCAGTATTGTAGTACCACACCAACCACATCCACATTCAAAATTGGACACTGTCTAGCCCTCCATGCAAATTGAGCTATATGGAATTATGTAGAGCTATAATGCAAATTTCTCAATGTAAATATGCTTGAAAGATTTCCTATGATGTATCAATGATGAGTCTACTTTATTGAGTATCAATATCAAAGTGCTTAGTAAAAACTATGATACCATTTCCTTTAAAAAATTAATCCACTTAGAAAATCCATGACATAGGCATACAAATCACAGAGATCATTACCTAGGCCTACCAAGATATCCTTCACTTCATGACACATTTCCTTTCCAATAATAAATGTAATTTTCAAGATCCTAAACTGGCCAGCTTCTTCCTACTGTTCTTTTGATTGAGCCTCTTACCCCTCATGTTGTATGAGGCCTTGATCCACATTGAGGACCTCCCCAAGCAACCTCCATATGGAGGAGGTTAGCTTGATAGGCATTTTTGTTGCTCTTTATGCCTTTTCTTTAGTATGAATCATATTTTGAAGTGTTACTTCACATATTTGGGGGCACTTTTGAGGTGTTACTTCACATATTTCGGGGCACCTTTTGAAGCCTTTATCCACACCATTTTATGCATATTTGTTTTCTTGAGAGAACCATTCACATCTCCGTAGGCACAAGCACATATGTGGAGGCATGCCATATCAACAGGGGCTACAATCAAATAAGTGGCTTACATTCTTGGCTTCATATGATGTCACATTGTGGTGCTGCTTGAATTTAGAGACTTGGCTGGTGGAGCACAAGGATTAGTGAAAGATGCTTCAACAATTGGTTGCATTCCCATTCTGAGGATCGCTCCACTTTGTGGCACATATTCTGAGGGCATGTTATTCTTAGTCCATGGTACTAAGATGGTTTGATGGTATTGGAACATGGATTCATGTCATTTGGCACATGGTTTTGGGTCCCCAAACTTATTTTATGAGAAGGGCTTCACCTCTCATGAACATTTTTCTAGAGTGCTCTGCTTCTATTGGCTTGTTTGGACAAGATATGGTTACTATGCACATGGACCAATACTCTTTGCACATTTATTTAGGCTGACCTCCTTGAGGAGATTGTTAGAATAAACAAAGGACCATTATTGCACACTTATTGATGAGATCCATATTTTTGGGGATATTATTGTTCACTAGAGGGAACACCCTACTTGATCATGCTACTTTTAGCACATTTTCTGCATCTCCAGGTTGTTGAACCCTTCACATAATGGAGTGATCCATTCATTTTTTGACCATTGGCAGATTTTGAGAGATCCCTTGACTAGCACTCTAGACGAGAACAATGCACAATATTCCAATATGTGTATAACATGGTCCGAAAAGCCAATGCTAAGAGGGCATCTTGCTTGAGGAAAGGATAAGTGGCATCCCACTTAATCTTCCTAGAAATTTATTATGTATTTTTTACTTATCTTTAGGAGGCTGTTAGGAGATACATTATTTTTATTCACCCTAGGAAATATCACGGATCTAGGATTTCTTAATTATTGTTCATTGTTAAGGATTTTGAGCTCGATCTATGTATACGAGAAGTACCTTCACTTACCTAAGTTTTGAAAGGAAAAAGAATGATTGAGTGTATCATATTGTTGTTTCTATTTACTGGAAATTACACTTAAATTCTGTTGTAAAGGGATTTTATTAAAGGGAAAAATATACCATCTAAACAAGGATTTATATTGAGGTGTTTCTATGATTTTCCCTTGTTGATTCTTGTTAATAAATTAGATAATTTATAGCTATCATATAAGTGAAAGGTAGGGTAGATCCTAGTTTATATAAAGGTCATCTCTTTGTTTCCATGCATATGTAGGTGGAGCACCCTTGGAAGGGCCCTCTAGTTAATTTTGTGTGATTTGAAATAACATTCATGGATAGATCCTAGCATGTTGTAACAACATTCTTCCTCCTCTATCACTAGTTTTTATTCATCTAACCCCATAAATTTTCTAGTGTTCCCAAGTAGCTTCACATAATATTTCCTAAGCATTATTTTACTGCTTGTCCCTTGTCACCTTACCTATTTCTTAAGAGATTAGCTACAAATGGGTGAGTTTTCTCCCCTCCATTTTCTCATTATTCTTGCTGCAGTCTTCTAACATTCAAAAGCGACACAAAATTCTTCCACATTTTTCATGTAACTGGGACCCCTCTATGAATTCAAATTTGATCCACATGAAGTTGGGATAATGATGAAAGGTCATCAAGTAGATATAGTCATGTTTCCTTCTCTTCTTATTTTTCGATTCGGACAATTTTCTTTGTGTGAAAAATTATCTTTGAATAATGCAGGTGTTTGTGCAATTTCTTCCATGTTTTTAGAATTCCTAATTTCTATAGTAAAAATATCCTTGTCCATTTTAACACATGCACCATCAAAATCATCGGCAACCACCTTTATAAATTATGATTTTTTACCATGTTTTTTCCCTACTCCATACTCAGTATTTGAAGAAAATATTTGCAAATCACCTGCATGCTTCCTTTCTTCTCTTGCTAGATCCTGACAGGGACTTTTCTACTTCTTGTATAGCCACAACCAAAGATTGGAACGTACCTTTCTTTTTGAGTTGTGTTCAAGGGGAAACCCTCTAGGTGGAGGATTTTTCATCACACTATCAGAGGGGGTACTATTGTCTTTACCTTCTCCTATATCAAGAATTCTTTCATCCTCTGCATCTGTATTTAGCATATCTAATTTTTTAATGATATTGCTATCATAACAGTTGTCCCTTTCCTTGATAATTCCATCTTGTTCCCTGAGATTTAGCTGACTTCTTTTATATTTAGTATTGTTACCACTATCCATGGCTTTATTTTATAGGCTTGGGCTTATCATCAATATCATTTGATTTGACTTTCTTGCAGCTAGCTAGAAAAACATTCCATATACCTCCTTTCTATTGTGTGCTCTTATCATCGAGTTTTAGGGATTGATATTTTACATTTTCCTTAGATACTACAAGCTTTTTGTTAAATATTTTTAATCTTGTAAGGGCCATTTTGCTCTCTTCTTGCAATATTTTAATATTTTTTTCTTGCTGCTCTTCTAACTTATGCCACGACTTTACCTATTTCTTGCCAACAAAATTTTCTAGCTTTTCCATCTTCAACCTCAGCTTTGATACCACTGTAATTACCTAGACCAATTTTGTGCTTAGGGTTTCTTGAAGAACCATAGTCTCCATCAGAGTTATTTCCCTTATTCGAACATGAAATAGGTAGTAACTGTACAATTGAGAAAAATTACAGTCTAATAATCTTGAGTGATAATTCATTAATAAGAAATATAGTATAATATTTCATACCATATCCAGAGATTCAATAGTCCATCACATATGAAACTAAATAGTATTGTTTACCACTTAATTCTAAATCAATGATTTTAGGCATCTACGGTTTCCACTGACATTTCTTCATTCAATCAATGACAAAACCTAAAATTCCTTTTAATAACACAATATTACATGGATTCTCATCGATTATCAATGCTTACTCATCAACCCCTGTAATCATTGTTCATTCATCCACAATGTCACTTGTTCAAGTAAAGACAATGAATCCAAAGAAAGGTAATCCAATAATTAGTTATACATCTATCTATCTGTGATTTGATCCTGTTTATTGACAACTAATAGACTGAATGAAATACCCTCAAATCCCAGTCTATCACAGGAAGGCTAATGCCGAGTTTAAGGACCTATGAAATCAATCTATAAACACTTATGCATCTGCCTCAGGACCTTGAGTGAACAATTTCAAGACAAATCGTATATGTTGGAAGGCTTCAGTTATGTTTTCAAAGGCTTCAGACTATTCCAAGTTCAGAAGTATCTTCACATTCCATAAATCACAGGCCACAGAGAGATTCAGTGGTCTTCCTCAGACCTCATTTTGTTGCCACTGAATGTTTCAGCCTTGTCACTCTATCAAAGGAGAAACTTCGAGTTTGTCTACCTCATATGAATTCAAAGTTCCTCAAGCTTCTATCTGCAATATAGGAAGCTTTAGTTGCCTCAGGATGGACTGCAAATATGCCCTCGAAAAATTTCATCTAGATGTAGGTCGATTTGCTTCACTTCAGATCCTTCCACCAGTCTATATTTTTTTTTCCATATGTAAAGAAATTCCTGTGCCAGAACAAGATAAGAAAGATAAAAAATAGAAAGAAGTTTATCACCTAGGGTGCACTCATTCACCACCGAAATCAATAGGAGAAAGGGGTCTTAAAGCCCTCCGACAAGCCAATAATATAGATCAGAATTTACAATTCTTCTTGTCCAACAAAGATAGAGAGTAATGCACGTTATGGAAGTTAATAGGATGCACCACAGAAAAGTATTTCTCAACATCAGATCATCCAATCCTCCAAGTGTCACACACACCCCTAAAAGACAGCTCCAAAAAGTCAACATTGGTTAGCAGAAAAAGTCAACACTGCAAATTATGGCTTCAGCCAACGGTCTCTCTTTTCCTTGATATTTGTGCCCTCGAATGCAGCCTCAAGAGATCAGAATTTTTTCACTTCTTGGAGGTCAAAACTCCAATTTTTTACCATGGAAAATTTTGGTCAACGCACCAGTAAAAAAAACCTAAAATAGTTTGCACTTTTCCCCAGCTTCAACTTCACAAGTGTGAGAGAAAGAGGCCTCCAAAGGCTTATCAAACCAATCATATCACAAGAGAGAATGTGTGATGAGTTGATGAGCAAATGATCTCCAAGTCTCTCCAATTTATATCCATAAGTGAGGGTGTGTGACACATCTATTGGGCTTGCAAGCCTACATTACAAATATGGCCGACCTTGTAGATGTGTGGAAAATAAAATAAAAATATATGTTCTGCTCATCCAAACAAGATGATATTTAGATCAATATTGCACCTCTCCAAAAGAGGAATCCAACAAAAATTTAATCATCATCATATGAGAAATGCAACATGGAGTTTGAACCTAGTTATTAACTCTTCTATGAACCATGTATTTCCTGGGCAGTTGCGACATTTTGTCCTTGTCTTCTTTGACAACATACTTATCTATAGCCGGATGTGGGAGGAGAACCTTCAACATTTGGAGGTATTACTTCACATACTAGAGGAGAAACAACTGTATTTGAAGCTGTCCAAATGTGAGTTTGGATTGACATAGATGTTGTACCTTGGGCATGTGATTGACCTAGAGGATGGAGTAAAGGTACACCAAAAGAAGATCAAGGCCATTTTGGATAGGCCAACACTCAGGAATGTGACTGAGCTAACGGGGATCCTGGGCATTTTTACGTACTATAGGAGATTCATGAGAAGATTCTCATAGCTTACAACACCCCTCACGAAATTATGGAATAATGGGACTCTTGAGTGGATGCAAGTAGCACAAGAGGCATTTGAGTGTCACAAGAAGGTCATGAGTAGTTGTTCTATTTTTTATTTTCTGATTTCACTCCATCGTTTGTATTGGAGTGTGATGTCGTGTTGAAACAGGGAGGCCGTGTTGATGCAAGGAAGCCACCCCATAGCCTTTGACAGTAGAAAGATGCTACCCCATGACCGACTTCATTTATGACAAGGAGATGTTTGCCGTGTTACAAACCTTGGCCAAATTTAGACAGTACCTAGTGGGGAACTTGTTCAAGGTGAAGACTGATCACAAAAATCATCAATTCTTCCAGTAGCAACATACATTGCAGGAGAGGAAACATAAGTGGTTGAGTAAGCTCCATGCTTACGAATTTGAGATCGAGTACAAAAAGGGAAAGCGCAACATAGTTGGATATGTGATTTCTCGGAGGCCCCAATATTCTCTATGATGGCCATTGCACATGATTGGAAGGCCCAACTCTTGGTTGAGTATTCCAAGGAAAAACTTTCCCTTAAGATACTAGATGACACACATGGGGCTGATAGATTCCGGGTGACGGATGATGTGAGCTACTAAAAATACTGATTATACTTAGTGTCAAGATTCCAGGTCAGAGAGAAGGTTATGTAGGCAACTCACGACTACCCTCTTGCAGTACATATGGGTTTTATCAAGACATACCGTACCATCCGTGAGAATTTCTCTTGTCGTGGGCTCAAGGGGGATGTGCTGAGGCACATATAAGAGTACATAACCTATCAGAGGAACAAGGTGGAGTTGACACACCCGACTAATCTATTATAGTCCCTTCCTGTTCTGGAGAGGAAGTGGGAGAGTCTGTCCATGGATTTCATCACGAGACTTTTGATGATACAAGGGATAGATTTAATCTACGTGGTGGTAGATCACTTGAATAAATTTTCCCATTTCTTTGTGATCCCATCGAGATATTCAACCTCACAGGTGGTCAAGTTATTCTTTCGGGAGGTGTTTCAATTGCATTGGCTCCAAAAGAACATAGTCAGTGATAGGGATAATAGATTCATGGGGGCCTTCAAGCAGGAGTTGTTCCAACTAGTGGGAACCAAGCTTATACCTGGCACCAACTATTACCCACAAATGGATGGGTAGACTAAGATAGTGAACAAATGGCTGGAGGGTTACATGCACAATTATGGCATGGCACAACATAGGGTGTGTGTGAATTGACTACAACTGGGAGAGTTATGCTACAACAATACTTACCACATGTCGATTGGTATGTCTCCCTTTCAGGCACTTTATGGTTATGATTCACTTTATTTTTCTAACATAATATTTTGAGATAGTAGGGCTCCGGGGGAAAATGGTTGGGTTCAAGAGAGGTAGGAGATTCTAAAGGTTCTTAAGGATAATTTGCAGGTAGCACAAAATCAACAAAATATGTACGTCAAATAGCATAGGGTGGAGAGATATTTCAAGGTAGGGGACATGGTCTACCTACGTTTGCAGCCTTTCCAACAATCTTCACTCAATAAAAATGGGCGGAGAAGCTCAAGCAACGCTTCTATGGGCCGTACAAGGTGACCAAGAGAGTTGGAGAGGTAGCTTATGAGCTGCAGTTACCCCTGGAGAGCAGAATTCACAACATATTTCATGTTTCTTTCCTGAAAAATGCGTTGGGGAAGCAAGTTACGACAATAAATGAGTTTCCTCCATTGGATGATGAGAGACACTTAATATTGACACCTGAGACCATATTGAATACTAGGGAGAGGAAGCTAAGAAACCAAGACATCCGAGAGCACTTGGTCAAGTGGAAAGACTTGCTAGTGGAGGATGTGTTAAAATTGGAAAATAGAGCCAAATTCCACTTTGGGGCGCTCCTATGAGGAAGATGATTATATCATTGGATTCCTCTTTTCGAAAGGATAAAAATCAACCTAAATATCACTAAATTTGGATAAGGAAAAGTATTCATTCACTCAAATGAAATTTCATAAGGCATGACCTTATTTAGGTGAGAAAATTTGAAAATTGAAAATTTGAATTTCCCTCCTCAAGTAATCAAGTTGGCCTACCCAAGAAGGATATAAATAACCTATCTTAGGAACTTTGATATTCATTATTCTCTCTGAAGTAGCTGCAGAATAAGGTGATTTCCAGTGAAGGAGATGAAGGCAAGGTTGGATTCAATTTAGTCATCTTCAAGGGTAGAGTTTCACAGGATGGAGGATGAGATTGGTTTGGGCACATTTATGATTTGTCTTGGGAATTTTATCTTCATCACAGTTCTGAGTTCAAGTAGATAGAATTCGCACCTATTAAGGGTGGTTTTGATGAGAGTTTGGGATTTTTGTAAAGGTGTTATTGTCCTTGAAGCCATCCACACTAGTTTGGGTCACCTACAACTAGGCCACAGGGCTTAAGAACCCTGTCCTGGAGGCTGAGAAAATACAACAAGAAAGCCATAGTTAGGGTTGCTTTATCATGAGGCTGTGTAGTGGGGTTTGAAGCCTATAAGAAGGCTTATGGGCTACCAACATTTGAAGGAACTGGTTGAAGGTAATATGCAGTATAGTAAAGGTATTTGAGGTTGTGAATGGGGTATTTGATGACTGTGTTTATGCCCTAGTCAATCCTACCAGAATTGTAGAGAAGACACAAGTCCTTGGAGCCTACACCAAACATCAGATTTACAGCATTGTTGGAACCATCCTCTTGTTTAAGGGAAATGGTATTAAACCTACTCATTTGAAATTCATTATGACTTTGAATTATTGTATTCTCTCCCTTTACTGAAAATTTGACATTATTGACAAGAAAAATTGATAAGGGTTTTCCCCATCTTGGGGTTTTTCCCTGGCTTGAGCCATATTCGTGTGTTTTGTCTTCGCTTGTCTTCATATTTTATTACTTATGTTCTTTCATTAGTTGCACATATGATTAATGATATTGCTAATGGATTAATGGGATAATGATGTCACTAACCTATTCTAATAACATGTTAACTCAAAATTAACATGGTATCAGAGCCAGGTGAGGACAAGCCCAAGCTTAAGGTATTGCGATCTCTAAGAAGCACTTAGGGAATTTCAGCAGAAGTCACCTTCAGAACTCTATGGTGGGACAAGTCTGAGTTTAAAAAGGAAAATTTGTGACATTGTGTTAAGGCCTTCTACAAGCCCTAATCAGTGAACTTTGGCACGAATTCAGTGAGCAGCTCAGTCATTACAAACAAAAGCTGGAAGTCAACGAGGTATGTTTCAGAATTTATGAGGTGTTCTTTTAAGTGATTTCAAGATATTTTCAGAGGTGTGTGGAGCTCTAGAAATAGTGACCTTATCCTACAATTAGGACATCAAAGAACAAGCCTAATATCTAGTGATTCTGGCTCCATTTGGATGTCATAAGGCAGTTTATCTCTACAAGACTGAGCTCCAATTTTCACCTTCTTCTGTGATCTTCATCACAAAACATCGAAATCTTTTGGTAAAATTGCCCTTGTTTCAAGACACTACATGTCAATGAAAGGTCTAGCTCAAATATTGTTTTTAAGAACTTCATTCTTGTGGCCCTCTTAGGACACCACTCTAACCAAATATCTGCAATATTCTATGGTTAAAGTGCCACAAGAAGATCGAAATATTCAGGTAGTAAGAGGACAAAAAGGTTGAATAGAACCTTGGTTCCTCCTTTACAACGAAGACCTACTCTTTCTATGCAGACTTGTGAAACTCCATTTGAAGGGAATATTGATCTCAATTCTAGACAAAGTTTAAAGTAGCTACCGAAGTCAACAAGTTATTATTATTTTCAACAGGCCTTGTTCTTAATAAGAAGTGTCAGTCTTGAAGCTTGCAGATCTAACGTAATCAACCTGAAGTATGGAAGTCTGATACATATGTTACAGTGATATCTAACAGATCACAGTGTGAAAATTCAAGACTTAAAAGTGTTGTGTAACGAAGATATCCCTTGTCACACATATATATACATATATCTTCTTCGGTGATTGCCTACAAGCGAACCTGCATAACATACTGAGCTCGGTGAAAAGCATTGTGTGAGCATCTTTGTTCAATAGAAATATGGAATAACTTAAGAAGCCTGTGGAGGATATCTATATTTGTTCGAGTGAAATTTTGGCCCTCTTATATATATCCTAAACAATGTTATTTTTGTTGTTAAATTAATAACAAATCTACATACATTGATCTAGTGACCAAGAATTTGACCTAGAATACACTCTTAGTATGGTTTGCATAAAAATTAAGATAAGATCCATGTGATGTGTTGATCAGATTTTTGGGCCTTGATTTTTCCACAACATAGTAAATCATGTCATGATCAGTTGTGCATGATGATGACATTGAAATAATTGAAGTGCATTGTGACCTTACTAAAAATTCTGGGAGCCTTTTTTGAACTTGCCAAGGTTCTAATCAACATCCATTTTGCTTGTAGAATGCATCCATGTGCTAAATATTATGTCTGTGGATATTTTCTCTCTAAGAAAGACTTGGGATTATTGATTATGTTGTTGTGTATGAACATATTTACAACCAGTGAACAACGTAATAACATTGCATGACTAACCAAGTTTATATATATGAATGTTGGAGTATATTGGGGATGACAATTTAAATCAGAGTCTTGGTATCTATGTCATGATAATTTAGTGCTTTTGTATTAATGCCTCGAGGGACAAAACCTTATCACATTAAGGCGGATCTATTGGCATCATCAAGAAAATATCTCAGCTAAGATATATGGACAGAGACAGTTGAATACTCCAAGTTCTAAAGGGAATTTCTAGTTTGTCACTATCAATTGTTAAGAGCTTAATCATAGATTATACTTCTGCAATGCAGAGCAGTTATAGATATAACAGAATCCATGAATTGAAGGATTTAGTTCTCAAAGACCTTAGTATGTTCTTCAATGATCTAATTGGAAAATTTAAAAACATCAGTATGAATATTTTGTAGAATACATGATGGTTTATACATACGTTGCAAATCTAACTTTAGCACGATATATTTACAAATGGTCTATTGAGAAAAAGTGGAGGAAGTTGCTATTGATGTTGACAAACTTGTATTGTAGACCGACAGGGTCAGAAAATCATTTTGATGATTATTTATCTAAGTCACCTGACACGATGGACACACAGATTCGAGTGTCGGATTCAGGACACGGTGACCCCCAAAATAGGACACGTCGAGACATGTTATATATATATATATATATATATATATATATATATATATATATATATATATATATATATATATATATATATATATATATATATATATATATATATGTATGTATGTATGTATTAAAAATTAGATATTTCTTACACAAATTCATACAAATTCATTGATTCAAGCATAGAGCTTCATCTAGATGTAAGTTTTACAAATATTTATGATACATGATACATTGATACACATGGGGCCAGTGTCTTTAGTGATATTTCGTTAAAATGATATTATAAATAGACTGTTGTAGGTACATTTCTTGATTTTTGATTTAAATAAACATTTGATGCCAATGATATATGCTCATTAAAGGCTTCAGAAGAGTATAATAATATTCATTTTTTTCAGCAAGCTAAAACCCCAAGAACAGTACCAGTGACAGCCAACAAATCACTATTCTACACTGAAATACAACTCAGAAAACTTAAAAGTATGCTATATATATATATATATATATATATATATATATATATATATCAACACTTAAATTCAGAGCAGCTGGTTATAGAATGGCACCAGGATGGCAATCTGGAACTTAGCCTATTGTAGGAGAATAATACATAGCTGAGCCTTGAGATCTCAACCTCTACACAAGTTCTTTTTAAAACCCTAAAATAGAGGTACTTCAACAATTAATCCAACTCAGAAATTTGTCCCATGAATAGTGATAGTTTCAGCCACAAGATAGCAAGAGGTAAAATGGCCTTTTTAAAAGATGTGGAGGGATTTTCTCTGTCGGTTGTGTCAACCGGATCGAGACACGGTTGTGCCCATACAGGACATAACGTGTCATACACAGACATGATATAGTGGACATGAATCCGACATAATCGTGTCTGATTCACTGGATTCGAGACACGATGGCCGAGATGAGCGAATTCGGTTTCTTAGTTGTTTATGTATTTATTATGAGCACATAAGGAACCATAACAAAATATAGGACAAGTTACTAGTGGCTCGATGATTATGTTATAGGAAGGTCAATATCCCTACATTCATAGGGACCTATGGAAAATCCATCATAATTGGATTACTCAGACGCAACTAATGATGAAGTCTGCATATCTATATGAAGCAAGGCTTCAGAGGGAGCCTTAGAAATGACTATGACCCAAGCAGTATGACAGGAAAACTTGCTAAGACTTGGGGAGAAATGATTGAAAATGCATTTTTATTAGTGTCTGTTATAAATCTTTCATAGCTTGATGAAATGGAGAAACCACTGATCCCTGGTTTTCTTGTGCCTCATGTATTGATAGCTGCTCAGATATTCTGATATTGTATCGGTTAGCAGAATGATGATACATTACTTGATTATGTTTTTTTGAGAGCTCCATTAAAGCTGAATGTATGATTTACTATGAAGCCACTCTATTGAAAAATCTCTTTAGTGAGCCATTTGTGCACTTTGTCATTGCAGAAGAATATTTCGAGAATCCATTATTTCACATACCTCTCCATATGGTACAACAAACGACAATCCTACTGTAAGAAATGTTTTGAGAAAACATATCTCATGATAAAGAGGTTGCCTGATGGACACTGTGCACCTTGAAAAGACCATTTTAGGCTACAGTCTTCCTGAGTATGAAGGAGCAATAACAGTTGCAGAGGATTACTAAGTACTATCAAAGTCTTTGTTGTAAATCAATATGCTTTCTATACATTTTTACACTGCTGAATGGAGAGATAAGGCTCCCATTGATCCAATTTTGATTTCCAGGAAGCAAATTGGCACTATTCCCTATATGAAGGGATTCTTGGTTGAAGAATTGAGCTTTGGGAACTCTCGAGGGCTTGGGGTACTTATTGAGTTATAAGTGACAATAGGGTGTTTGGTTTACCTTCCCGTAGTGGTGCACTATGTATAGGGTGAGTGGTTCACCTTCCCTGTGATACCCCATGATGGTTGAAATGTGTTTAGGGTGAGTGGTGCACCTTCCCCTACATCTACGAACATATGTATGTAGGGTGAGTGGTTCACCTTCCCCTACAGTTAATGACATGTATAGGATGAGTGGTTCACCTTCTCCCATGGCATATGAGAAAGATGAGTGGTTCACCTTCTCCTACAGGTACCCCAGTGAGATATGCATATAGGCATCTGTTCACATGTCGGTGGGACGTGGTTCATCCTTTCCCAACATGTAGGATGCTCATTCCTTTGATTTATGGATGACATGTCAGTGGAATATGGTTCTTCCTTTCTTCACGTGTAGGATCCTTCCTACTATTGTTTGCTTTCATGCATGTAGGACGTGGTTCTTCCTTTCCCTACTCTCAGTGTTTTGCATGCTTGTAGGAGGTGGTTCATCCTTTCCCTATGATGATTCTAATGTGTGATTGTAGGAAGTGGTTCATCCTTTCCCTGTGTGTGATTATGATGTGTGTTTGTAGGATGTGGTTTCACCATTCCTTACGAGTGGTTGTGAGTAGGATGTGATCTGTTATTTCCCTACTGATGTTCTTGCATCATCTTACCCATGAACTCTGGGACACATGTTCTGGGACACATGGGAAGTACCTCTCATCTAGCCAATGAGTTGGGAAATGAGGATAGAGACCATACCACTACCGATCGACGCATCATGTATTGTCATACTCCCTATGCTAGGAGTATGGTGTTCAACACACTAATCTGGGACCAATTGAGGTTCTACCTTTGAACTAACTTTTGTCAGTAGAGAGTGGCAAGTTCATGTGACTCACTTTCGATCAATTATTCTTTATTGTTAATATCTATGTTCAGCAAATCAGAGCATAGCACAGTTGAGATAGAAAGATAGTTCATGATGGGTGGATTGGTGGGTGTGATTCTCCCTAGTTGAGAGGGAGTGTTAAAATTGCCAACTAGAGCCAAATTCCACTCTGGACCACTCCTATGAGGAAGATTATTGCAACATTGGATTCCTCTTTTCGAGAGGATCAAAATTGACCTAAATATCATGAAAGTTGGATAAGTAAAAGTATTCATTCACTTAAATGAATTTCATAAGGCATGACCTTATTCAGGCAAGAAAATTTGAAAATTGAAAATTTGAATTTGTTGGGAAAAATACTGAGAGGGGGGGGGGGGGGGGGTGAATCAGTATTTAGAGCTAACTGGTAAGCATTTTACTTTTCTTTTCTCAAAACCCATACGCTACTTTACAGAAAAAAAACTAGCGTATATACACGGATATCCTTAAGGAAACACGCGTATGCTCAGAGCTCTTATTATGTATTTGATTCTTAAATCATTGCATCATTTATTCATCAGATGTTAAGAAGTAAGCATGTACAGTAAAAAGAGAATAAACCATCACACATAAGCAACACACATGAACACCAGGATTTAAGGTGGAAACCCAAGTTGGGAGAAAACCACCGCTTCCGTCAACTCAGTCTTCAATATTTATTATAAATAAAACATCTTACAACCATGTACTGGTGCAGACTCATACCAGCACGAAGGCACCCACCTGCAGAAGGCTACAACCTTCTCTCATTTACCAACCTCTCCTGGAAGGGAGCTACAACCCCCTGCTCTCGTTTACCAGCCTCTCCTGGAAGGGAGCTACTACCCCCTGATATTAGCACTAGCCTCTACTGGCAGAAAGCTTCCACTTTCATACTGAAGGCTTCAACCCTCAGATCTACTGCAGACCACGTTTCATCAATTTTCAAACTGGATCGAACAGCTTCAACACAACCCAAACATATTTTGCCCAGAACTTTAGACAGAACAGTGAGACCACTGTAGCCAAAATATCAGAGATAACCCAGACTTCAGAATAGATATGCAGATGTAAACTCAACCCAGAACATTCATGAATCAAATATCATACTCTACTTCTGTTTACTGAAACCACGTGTATATGCGCTTCCCTTCTTACCAACCTGCGTATGCCTCTGTGCATAACATGGAGTGCATATGCTACTTCTCTTCGCTGAAGTCACGTGTGTACGTGCTTATATGTGTAGCAACCTGCGTATACTTCTGAGAACACTGATTTTTCAGAATGAGATCAGACTCAGGTTCATATCTGAAATCATATTTTTGTTCAAACAATCTATCAATCATGCAGAACTATTTAGACAGTCATTCTTCCTTCATTGAATCATCAACCAACAACCAACAACTTGTTCTTTCATCAACTTAATCAGCAACATAATCATTATTTAAACAACTCAGATCTGTATGAATACATCATTGACAGATAGCAACAAACAGATCAAACATTTCATTCCACATACTTCAGCAAAAACCTAGATTCCATACGCGCTTTTACTCCTCTGAACCTACGTATATATGCGCTTTAATAAAGACAAACCTGCGTATACATCTGCACACATTTTAGAGTTGAATTCATCTTCCATACGTGCTTTTGCTGAAGACAACCTACGTATATACGCGCTTTCTCTGCCACGAACCTACGTATAGATCTATAGACATTATAGGGCAGCGCAATTCTTCAGACCAGATAAACAGCTCAGATCTCACCCTTTACTTCAGCAAAGATTCACCAGATCACAGATCTAAACATTCCATAAACAGATCTAGAAAATACATAGACATTTTAGATCTAGAGATCCCTCTTCATCATTTTCTTCATAGGTGCATTATGAATTCAGATCTATCAGAAAACTGTTACCCATTCCATGCAGATATACTTCAGAGTGAAGTATTCATTAAAACCCAGACACATGCACACCCTTGCACTATGATCTTCTTCTCCTTATATAGATTTAGCCTTTGTCAATACCATGAATCAAAACCACTCAACTGCTGATGGTATTCCTGGACAGGATCAAATAGATAATAAAGCGCTCAATACTTTGGGTCAATACCATGGTAATGTCCCTTGGTTTCCTAAATTTAGAGCGCAAATGGGCATACGCTACTTTTCACATACATTTCCACGTACATACGCGACTTATCCTTAACAAACCCGCGTATTCCTTGTGACATACCTTGTTCAACATTATTCTGGCACTTTCTGAGCTACTTCTGAACTGATCTGTAGATACATCAGATTTACATCATTAACAACTCATCAAGGAAAAATTCATTAGGCAGGTTCCATCAAAGTCAACATCAAGTAGGTTTCGATCAAGGACAACTTCATCAAGTAGGTTGCCATCAAGGACAACACTCTGCATCATATTGCCAACAATCTCCCCCTTTGGACTTGATGGCAACCATGATGGTGTTTGGTCACCACAACAGATAGATACATTTATTATGACCATTATGCAAACACCATGATACTCTCCCCCTTTCACATCAAGAGCAAAGGGTGGATCAAAACCAAAACTTTTTCTTCTCATGTATAAAGAAGAGGTCTTGTAGATATGATGTGTACTGAAGTTACCATGCTCCCCCTGAGTTCATGCTGAATCTTCAAACATATTTTTCAATGAAGTATATATGACTCTATGACCTTTCCTATTACCAAGGACTCATACTTACATCAATGATCCAACCAAGTGGATTTACATATGTGACTCAAGTACCCAGCCAAGTGGGTTTACAAATTTGAACAAGTCCTTACATGACTGAATATAACCATTTACATCATAGATCTCAACATAACATTTTCATCAAATTACAAATATGACTTTTTATAACCAATATCAAAAATACCTCAAGAGAGAGATCATATTTCAGAATCAAACAATGCATTATACTTAGCAAGGCTAATGTTCCCATGAAACTATGCATCTAATGCATCCTTTCCATATGACCAAAGCTCCCCCTTAGCTTGTGCATCCTAAACACTTTCAACAACAAATCATCAAGGTATCTTCACCCAATATCAGAGAATGAAATAGAAATATAAGAGCTAAAACATCACTAGAGATACCAAACAGCACCACAGCTGTGCTGAAGAATGCTAACCTAGAAAAATTTGTCAGCAACCACCCATACGTGGTTTTTTGTGTATAAACTTGCGTATATACGCGACTGTATTTTAGGAAATCCGCGTATCCAATTTAATCTTCTTGAAATTAAGCAGATCTTATCTTCTGCATGGCAGAGACTATTCCCAGCTTCTGTCTGAGATATTCGAATGCTTCCCTGGGCAGGGGTTTGGTAAATATATCAGCAACTTGTTATTTGGAGGGAACATACTCCAACTTCACCTTTTGTTCAAGTACTTGTTCACGTAAGAAGTGATACTTGATGGGAATGTGCTTGGTCTTGGAATGCATAACAGGATTCTTTGAAATACTGATGGCACTTGTATTATCACACATAATGGAGATAGGAGGTGAACATTTGATTTGAAAGTCTTGTAAGGTTTTCATCATCCAAAGAAGTTGAGTGCAACATGATGCGGCAGCCACATATTCTGCTTCTGCTGTAGATAAGGCAATAGAGTTTTGCTTCTTGCTGAACCAAGATACTAACCAGGGCCCCATATAGAATGCACCACCACTAGTGCTTTTCCGATCATCAACATTTCCAGCCCAATCTGCATCAGTTTAAGCATGAAGAGTAAGATCAGCATTCTTTGGATACCATAGTCCAAGGTCTTCAGTTCCTTGTAGATATTTGAATATTCTTTTGACAGCCTGAAGGTGAGACTCTTTTGGATTAGCTTGGAATCGTCCAACAATCCCAACTGCATGCATAATGTCTGGTCTAGTCCCAGTGAGATAAAGTAGGCTTCCTATCATAGATCTGTATTCTGGTTGATTCACCGTGGGAGAATCATCATGAGAACTGAGATTACATCCAGTTATCGTTGGTGTACTGACAGGTTTGCATTCTTCCATGCCATACTTCTTCAGAATTTTCTTAAGGTATTTGGCTTGTGATAATAATATGTCATCTGTAGTTTGATGTACTTGCAAGCCAAGAAATAATGTTAGTTCCCCAAGTAAAGACATTTCAAATTCTTGCTGCATAGTAGAAGAAAATTTCTGACTCATAGATTCTTCATTACTTCCAAAAATGATATCATCAACATATACAACCACAATCAATAGTTTATCATTTTCGGTTTTTGTGTATAAATTGCTATCAGCAGACCCCTTTGAGAATCCTTGTTGATGAAGATATTTGTCAAGGTGATAATACCATGCCCTTGGATCTTGTTTGAGACCATATAGAGCCTTTCTAAGTCTACAAACAAGTTTTTCATCATTTCCCAAAATGAATCCTTCTGGTTTTTCTATATAAACTTCTTCTTCTAGATCACCATTGAGAAACATAGATTTAACATCCATTTGATAGACTTTGATTTGTTGGAAGCTTGAAAAAGAAAGAAACATTCTTATGGCTTCAAGTCTAGCTACAGGAGAAAAAGTTTCTTCAAAGTCTATACCTTCTTGTTGAGCATACCCCTTGCAAACAAGTCTAGCTTTATTTATTATAACCTCCCCATTCTCATTTAACTTGTTTTTGAATATCCATTTTGTTCCAATGACATTTTTGTCATGAGGTCTTGGTACTAATTCCCAAGTGTGATTCTTTTCAATTTGATCAAGCTCTTCATTCATGGCTTGAATCCACCATTCATCTTTGCTAGCTTGATTGATATTGTGTGGTTCAATAGTGGATAGAAATGCCAGATAGCTAGAAGATCCCATAAGAGTCCTTCTTGTTTGTACACCTGATCCCTTATCTCCCAAAATTTGAGATTCTGGATGATTATTTTGAACATATCTGGATGGAGATTTTTTAGATAAATCATCTTCAGGTTCTTCATTGGGTTCACTGTCTATATCATTTCTATTTGATGTAGAAGGACATATGTCACCATCGTCTTCATTTGTTGTTTGTTTTTCTTCTTTTGGGGCTGCAGAAGACTCATCAATAACAACATCAATACATTCAACAATATTCCGAAGTCTTTTATTGTAACATTTATATGCTCTACTCCTAGAGAAGTAACCAAGAAGTATTCCTTCATCTTCTCTGGGTTCAAACTTGCCAAGTTTTTCATCATTATTTTTGATAAAACATTTGCTTCCAAAAACTCTAAAATGCTTCACAGTGGGAGGATTACCATACTAGAGTTCATATGGAGTTTTGTCACTATTTATACAAACATGTGCCTTGTTAAGAATATTTGCCGTTGTATGAGCTTCTTCTCCCCAAAATGTGTCAGGTGTTCCGGAATCATCAAGCATAGCTCTAGCCATTTGTTGAACTGTTCTATTCATTCTTTCTGCTACGCCATTTTTTTGTGGAGTGCCGACTATAGTAAACTGTCTTTTTATGCCATGTTGTTCACAAAATTCAAGGAATTCATCTGAAGTATATTCTCCTCCTTGATCAGATCTAAGACACTTAATTTTTAGATCTAATTCATTTTCAACTAGAGCTTTGAAATTCTAAAATTTCTCAAATGCTTCATCTTTGTGTTTAAGCAACCCAATCCAACACATTCTAGAGAAATCATCAATAAACAAGATATATTATTGTTCACCACGTGGTGACTTTTTCCTCACAGGTCCACATATGTCAGTATGAATAAGTTCAAGAGGCTTACTTGATGATACTTCCTTGGCATTAAACTATACTCTGGTTTGCTTACCAAATTGGCAAGATTTGCATATGGTATTTTCGGGTGGAGTAATATTGGGAAGATCATGGACAACTTTAAGTCTGCTTGATTTGTTGATCTGAGAGAAGCTCAGATGCCCCAACCTTCTATGCCATAGCCAGTTTTCTGAAGATTTACTCAAGTAACATTTTTCTTTGCAGTTCTTCAATACATACAGGTTGCTTGGAGTCCTTTTCCTTTTATAATTGTTTTACCTGTATCAAGATCACGTACCACACATTATTTTGAACTAAAGACAACTTCAGTTCCTTGATCACACATTTGATTTGCACTTAACAGGTTATGCCTTAATCCATCCACATACATGACATCATTTTCCTTCACCTTTTCTCTTAGAAACACAGACCCTTCTCCCTTAATCACAGCTAGAGTATCATTTCCAAATGTAACTTTCTTTTCCTTTTCTAGAGCATTATATGCAAAAAGTTTGTTTTTGTCACCTGTCATGTGTCTTGAGCATCCACTATCAATGTACCATTGATTTTTTTCACCTTCTGCAAATAACGCTATGCCACAATTTTCAACCTACAATTCCTTCTTTTTCCATATTTTGGAGCTTGAAGGAACATGCTCTTTTGGCTGAACTTTTCTCTTGCATTCAGATTCTTCATGGCCAAAGTTATTGCAATAAGCACATTCAAATTCATTTAGAAGAGGAGAAAAGTTGTTATAGGTATTCTTCTTTGTTTCAATATCAATCCTTTTCTTTCTTGCTTCTCTTGTCATGATGGTTTTGTATGCAACACATTGAATAGCTTTATGACCAAAATTGTGACATGAGAAACATTGTCCATTGAAGAAGAAATTTCTGCGATCATGAAAACTTCTACTTGAATTTACCTGTCGATTTTTTTTTCTTTGAAGGATATTCCTGTTGATGTTCTTTGAATTGAGATGATCATGCTCTACCTGTAATGATTATTTATTCCCTTGCTGAGTGGAAAAATGTTGTAAACCAACTATAGATGCTTTTAGATAATTTGGTGCCAAAGCCTGAGAAGATTCTCCGGTATATCCAAGACCTGTCTTTATAAGAGGAGAACGTTGTACCTTGATAATCTCATCTAGGGTTTCAGATCCTTTAGCAAATCTAAGATTCAGAGTCTTCACTTTCTCAAATTCTTTTCTTAGATTGTGTTTCTTCCCTTCTTCAAACTACTTTTCCAGAGTTTCTATGGTTATTTTCCTTTCTTCTAAGAGTATTTTACTTTCTTCTAAGCGTATTTTTAGTTGATTGTTTTCTTCAAGAAAATCATTGTCCTTTAGAGCATCCAAAAAAGTATCCTTTTCTTCTCTAGATTCAAATGCCATGAGAAGTCTAAGATCTTGTTCACATTCTTCCTCACTATCAGATAACCCATCGTTGTCTTCATGAGTATAGTAACTTTTTCTAGTGTTAAACCGATTCTTATTCCTTCTTGCTACTTCCTTCCCTTTTGTAGGTGTTTCTTTATGAGGACACTTAGCAGCATAATGACCAACTCTTCCACACTCAAAACATTTGAAAGGAAGCTTACCTCTGAACCATCCTGTGCCAAGTTGGAGTTTCTTTACAAAATTTACCTCATCTTCTTCTAAGATATATCCTGATCCTTCTAATTCTTGTACTTCTTTCCCTTTTGTAGAAGCTCTGAAAACAGCCTCTTTGACTTCAGATGGTCCTTCTCTTCTCATTTCATATGCAGTTAGTATGCCATGAAGTTGCACCACAGTAAGATTTTGAAGATCCTGTTTTTCTTCAAGCGCAGAAAATTTTGACTCAAATTTTGTCGTTAGCGATCTTAAAATTTTCTCAACCAAAGTATATTCGGTTATTGTTTCTCCCAAATTTCTCATACGATTTACAACATCATCAAGACGTAGAAATAAACTGGAAATATTCTCATCACTATGCATCTTTAAATTTTCATATTCAATTCTGAGAGTTTGAAGTTTTGCACTTTTTACCTTTGCATCACCTTCATAACTTAGAATGATTTTGTCCCATATATCCTTTGCTGTATTCAGCTACATAACTTTGACAAATTTTGATTCAGTTATACTTCCCGTTAGAGCATTGACTGCCTTTGCATTTGTTTCATAATTCTTCTTTTCAGTCGGATCTGTTGGTACCGCAGCTGGATATTGATATCCTCGTTCAACAATGGCCCATACATCTGCCCCCATAGACTGAAGATAGGATCTCATCCTTATTTTCCAGAAGATTAAATTGCTTCCATTAAAGAGCGGAGGCTTGATAGATGTTGTTCCATCTTGATTGCTCATCTTTCTTGATCTTCCTTCTAGTGGCTAAGCTTTTTCAGAAGGACCTGCTCTGATACCAATTGTTGGCAAAAATACTGAGAGGGGTGGGGGGTGAATCAGTATTTAGAGCTAACTGATAAAATTTTTACTTTTCTTTTCTCTAAAACCATACGCTACTTTACAGAACAAAACTAGCGTATATACGCGGATATCCTTAAGGAAACATGTGTATGCTTAGAGCTCTTATTGTGTATTTCATTCTTAAATCATTACATCATTTATTCATCAGATGTTAAGCAGTAAGAATGT
Organism: Pinus albicaulis; assembly: GCA_034641835.2. Taxonomy (NCBI): domain Eukaryota; kingdom Viridiplantae; phylum Streptophyta; class Pinopsida; order Pinales; family Pinaceae; genus Pinus; species Pinus albicaulis. The sequence goes on along the minus strand of CM076572.1, from coordinate 755,137,533 downwards.
ACAGTAAAAATAGAATAAACCATCACACATAAGAAACACACATGAACACCAGGATTTAAGGTGGAAACCCAAGTCGGGAGAAAACCACCGCTGCCGTCATCTCAATATTCAATATTTATTATAAAGAAAACATATTACAACCATGTATTGGTGAAGACTCATACCAGCACGCAGGCACCCACCTGCAGAAGGCTACAACCTTCTCTCGTTTACCAACCTCTCCTGGAAGGGAGCTACAACCCCCTGCTCTCATTTACCAGCCTCTCCTGGAAGGAAGCTACTACCCCCTGATATTAGCACCAGCCTCTATTGGCAGAAAGCTTCCACTTTCATACTGAATGCTTCAACCCTCAAATCCATTGCAGACCACGTTTCATCAATTTTCAAACTGGATCGAACATCTTCAACACAACCCAAACATATTTTTCCTAGAACTTCAAACAGAACAGTGAGACCATTATAGCCAGAATATCAGAGATAACCCAGACTTCAGAATAGATATGCAGATGTAAACTCAACCCAGAACATTCATTAATCAAATATCATAGGCTACTTCTATTTACTAAAACTGCGTGTATACGCACTTCCCTTCTTACCAACCTGCATATGCCTTTGTGCATAACATGGAGTGCATACGCTACTTCTCTTCGTTGAAGTCGCGTGCGTACACACTTATATGTGTAGCAACCTGTGTATACTTTTGAGAACACTGATTTTTCAGAATGAGATCAGAATCAGGTTCAGATATGAAATCATATTTTTGTTCAGACAATCTATCAATCATGCAGAACTATTTAGATAGTCATTCTTCCTTCATTGAATCATCAACCAACAACCAACAAATTTATCTTTCATCAACTTAACTAGCAGCATAATCATTATTTAAACAACTCAGATCTTTATGAATACATCATTGACAGATAGCAGCAAAACAAATCAAAAATTTCATTCCACATACTTCAGCAAAAACCTAGATTCCATACGCACTTTTACTCCACTGAACCTACGTATATACGCACTTTAATAAAGACAAACCTATGTATACATATGCACACATTTCAGAGTTGAATTCAACTTCCATACGCGATTTTACTGAAGACAACCCGCGTATATATGTGCTTTCTCTGCCACGAACCTGCGTATAGATCTACAAACATTATAGGGCAGCGCAATTCTTCAAACCAGATAAATAGCTTAGATCTCACCCTTTACTTCAGCAAATATTCGCCAGATCACAGATCTAAACATTCCATAAACAGATCTAGAAAATACATAGACATTTCAGATCTAGAGATCCCTCTTCATCATTTTCTTCATAGGTGCATTATGAATTCAGATCTATCAGCAAACTGTTACCCATTCCATGCAGATATACTTCAGAGTGAAGTATTCATTAAAACCCAGACACATGCACACCCTTGCACTATGATCTTATTCTCCTTATATAGATTTAGCCTTTGTCAATACCATGAGTCAAAACCACTCAACCACTAATGGTATTCCTGGATGGGATCAAATAGATAATCAAGCGCTCAATACTTTGGGTCAATACCATGGTAATGTCCCCTGGTTTCCTAAATTTAGAGCGCAAATGGGCATACGCTACTTGTCACGTACATTTCCGCATACATACGCAACTTATCCTTAACAAACCCACGTATTCCTTGTGACATACCTTGTTCAACATTATTCTGGCACTTTCTGAGCTACTTCTGAACTGATCTGTAGATACATCAGATTTACATCATTAACAACTCATCAAGGACAACTTCATCAGGCAGGTTCCATCAAAGTCAACATCAAGTAGGTTTCCATCAAGGAAAACTTCATCAAGTAGGTTTCCATCAAGGACAACACTCTGCATCATATTGCCAACAGAATTTCCCTCCTCGAGTAATCAAGTCGACCTACCCAAGAAGGATATAAATAACCTATCCTAGGAACTTTGATATTCATTCTTCCCTTTGAAGTAGTCGCAGAAGAAGGTGATTTCCAACAAAGGAGATGAGGGTAAGGTTGGGTTCAATTTAGTCATCTTCAAGGGCAGAGTTACATAGGATGCAGGACAAGATTGGATTGGGCACATTTATAATTTGTCTTCGGCATTTTATCTTCATCACAGGTCTGAGTTTAAGTAGATAGAAGTCACACCTATTAAGGGAGATTTTGATAACAGTTTGGGATTGTTGTGAAGGTTTCATTCTCCTTGAATTCATGTGCACTAGTTTGGGTCACCTACAACTAGGCCACATAGCATAATAACCTTGTCCTGGAGGCTGATAACCTACAACAAGAAAGCCACAGTTAGGTTTTCTTTATCATGAGGCTGTGTAGTGGGTTTTGAAGCCTAGAAAAAGGCTTATGGGCTACCAACATTTGAAGGGATTGGTTGAAGGTAATTTTCAGTCTATTAAAGGTATTTAAGGCTATGAATGGGGTAGTTGCTGACTGTGTTAATGCCCTAGTCAGTCCTACCAGAATTGCGAAGAACACACAAGTCCTTGGAGCCTACCCCAAACATCAAATTTGCAGCCTTGTTGGAGCCATCCTCTTGTCTAATGGCAATGGTATTAAACCTTCTCATTTGAAATTCATTATGATTTTGAAGTATCGTATTCTCTCTCTCTGCTAAATATTTGACATTAATGATAAGAACAATTGATAAGGGTTTTCCCCATCTTGGGGTTTTTCCCTGGATTGAGCCATATTCATGTGTTCTTTTGTCTTGGCTTGTCTTCATCTTTTATTACTTATGTTATTTCATGAGTTACACTTATGATTAATGAGATTTATAATGGATTAATGGGAAAATGATGTAACTATCCTAAGCTAAGAACATGTTAACTCAAAATTAACAAGAAGCCAAGTGGGAAAACAAGCAGAGTTTGCAGTACCCAGTTTGATAGTTGCTTGGGGATAAGCAACATTTGGGAGGGGAGAATTGTAATATCCCTTCCTAAATAATTTTGTCACTAGTACCACAAATTTTCCATTTTTCTAATTTTTTGGGCCTAAGATAATTTTGGAGAGGAAACATAGGACAAGGGGGTCGAAATTTTTTCCTTGGTTGAACGTGGGGGCCAACTCCCCAACTAATATGCACTCCTTGAGGAGAGAGAAATCGTATGGCCAAGGGAAGAGGTTTGAATTGCCTAGTGAGGGGCCCACAAGGAGGAAATGAACAGAAATTATAAATAGGAGAGAGGAAGCAACATTTTAGGCCTTATGATAATTTGGCAATTGAAGTGTTGCTCTATTTTTTTAGCAGAGTTACATAGTGTTGTTCAACACAAGAGTTTTTGAAGGAGGAAGCTCAACGTTTCTTCGGTGGACTCTGAGTACCACCCTAGGAAGGATTCTTCATATATTTCAGGAGTTGGAGAGAGGGCCACACTTATGGTACAGTTTATGGGCAACTGAGATGCAGTTCAGGAGGCCTTGTAGAGAGTTGAGGAGGAAGAGCTGGAGTTGGGATCTGTAACATTATCGAAGTAATTTTTGGTCAATTCTAAGAAAAATGAGGAAGATTTGCAAGGCTAGAATTCAACATACAACATCAAACTGATTTTTCCGGAGGAGAAACTACATCATCCTACCCAGAAACTACGCAATCATTATGGAGGCACAATTGTGGGGTGTCTTGTGAAGGGATTTTGAGAGCTGGGTTTCTTGGGGTTGGTTTGGAGTGCAATTGAGAAGAATTTTCCAGCCTTTTTGGGACATTCATTCCAATATCATTTACAGTTCTAGTTTTTCTACAGTTAGTGGAGGTTCAAGGAATTTGGGGCCATTTTTGGAGCATCAAAACCAGGGAAAACCGTTTCTAGTTTTTTCTCAATTTTTGACAAGGATTCCACAACTAATTTTTCAGAATTTTATAAGCAGTTAGTGTTGCAATTTTTGAGTATTCCGGTAGCATCAAATGTGCTCTAGCTCCCAAAATTTGTGGAGGGAATAGAGTACATGAGATCTCCAAGACCCAGAAAGGGATTTGAGAAATTCCATCCAGTTTAAGAGATACTTAATTAATCAATGTTTCAATTAAGGACCCTAAGTCTGACTTAGGAAAATTAAAATATTAAAGGTAATTGATTTAAACATGTGATGGAAACGAATTAAGTCACACGGATCAAGATTTATTTTAATCTTAGTCATCGATTCAAGATTAGATCACGACTGTTGGTTTCTAAATGAGAAAAGCATAAAGGAAAGTCTTGGGGTCAGTTGGAGAACACACATGGAGGCAGAGCACTAAGACTAAGATGGAATTCTAGGGCGTGCTTTGCTAAGAATTTTCAGAAGTGTTTCAGCTGCAGTGAGGGGAAGTATTGGTGAGAGCGATGATCTGATCCCAGGCCAAGAGTCAGCAAGAGGCAGAGAAGTAGCAGTCAAAGAAGTGCAGAGGAAGAAGTAGCTACGCAACAATTACATAGGGAAGAGGGCTTTAGTGCTATGCAGGTGCTATGCAAACCCATAAAGGGAAACACAGAGGCATCATGAGGCTATCAGGGCTTACGCAGGCCCAACTACGGCAGCACAGGGATAACGTAACTTAGTCTGGGGTTACGCACGACTCTCCGGAGCAGCGTAGAGGCACGCACAGGCTAGAAGAACTGACACATAGGGCTTTAGAGCTGAGATGGGTTTTCTTAAGACATGAAATAGATAAGTTCTATAAATCCTGTTTGAGGGTGTGAATCAGTCCAGTTTTCCATCTCCGAAATGAAGGTATTGTTACAGATTTTTTCTATAACAGGTTAACCAGTAAGGTGCCTATATTTGCTATACTTAGAATTTACTTAATAATAAAAACCCTCCAGCAGCTAGAAGATCAGTTTTCTCGCATTGGGTTTTTCCAAGGATAGCTGTCCAGAAAATCTTGTGTCACTTTACCTATGTGCATGTATTTAGTTTAGATCTGTATCTATGTAGGTCGTTAAAGTGCTTACTTCGATGTTAATACTGAACATTTCAGTTTAATAACTTGTATAAGTAGGAGAAGTAAATCATGATTTAACAATAGGGTTTCTACATAAGTAATATTCAGAAATTTTCATAGTTATGAGGGGGCTAATCAGTGTATCAACGCAACCAATAGTGCAAAAATCACAAGGCTAGTGCAGAATTTGTGGGAAAATTCCAACAATAGTTTGGCATTGATAAAACATCCACCTGAGGCTTGTAGGACTTATGAAAGCCACGGTGTGCATTATATATATATATATATATATATATATATATATATATATATATATATATATATATATATATATATATATATATATATATTGTACTCCAACAATATCTTATAGTAAAATTTTCCCATTTTGGTGTGTTTGGAGCATTTTTGTTTTATGGGTGTTTGCTGAAAAATATTTGTGTTGGGTTTATTGTATTTTTTTGTTATTGCTGTTAATTTTTCCATTAGGAATATTACACCTTGAGAGGCTTGATCAACATATCAAGTCATATTTGAAACAAAAGTAAAGTAATCCCCGTAGATTGAAGGACATTCTTTAAAGCACACATGAAGAGCCTAGGAGACACCTTTATCGAATGATAAAACAATAACATACTTTGAGCATCTTTTGAGTTGACAGTAGAGTGGATTCATGATGAAATTAATTGTGCATTATTCAAGCCTTTGTTGAAACAACAATCACTCTTGAAGCATATTTGAAGACCAACACTTGAAGAGTTGTTTTTTTGAAGCAATCACCCTTGGAGTATAGTTGAAGACCAACACTTAAAGACTTTTTTTTGTTGGAGTAGTCATCCTTGGAGCATAGTTTAAGATCAACACTTGAAGATGTGATATGTTGGTGCAACCATAAAAATTTTGCTGAAGAAGACATGAAGTTTTTGTAAAGGTATATTTGAGAGAACTTTCCAAACCTATCCTGGATACATTTTTTAGAAGTATTTGAAGTTTTTGATGGAGGCATTAAGTAGTATCAATGTCACCTTAAGGGATTGAAGAAGACTGAGATGGTTGGATCCATAGAGGATTGCAGTTGTCATATAAGGTTGGAGCCTAGGATTTTAGTTGAATATTAGAGTCCTCTTTAAGGGTTCAAGCCTTGAAGGAGTTAAAGCATTAGGAGAATTTTGAGGTCTAAAATGGGCCTCCTAAGGAAAATGTACAATCAAAATTCACTTTATGAGAACCAATCACAATTTAGGGGATGACATCATCCCTAATGGTTAAGGTGGCATTACTTGAGTTAAAAGTATTTGTCATATTATCAATGGTGCATATAAACTCATGGTTAACCATGGTAGTGCTCTAAGTACTTTTAAAGTCAAAGTAAAGTACTAATAATAAATGTCATTTCACTTTTTTTGAATAAAATTCATACATAAAATAATATATTACATTTATTATATTATTTTTATATAGTAGATTAATTACATGTTATTATACAATTTAAATAATATAAATTTTAATTTATAACATATTATATAATTAAGAATTTATGAATTTATATTTATATTTTATTTTAAGTTATTTAATTACAAAAGACAAATTCGTTAATTGTTCAATCATAATGATTTTTTCTTGAAAAAACTCATTCTTATTTATAGTCACATCAATACAATTTTTTTATTAATTTTATTTTGGTACAAATTTTGAATTGAATTTAACCATGGTTACATGGATTGTGGTGCAAAAAATGAATGGTAAATTCATAAATATTATTTTATTGATTTAGCTCTTATTTTTTTATTTCCTTAGCAGGCCCATTTTAGACCTCAAAATTCCCCTAATGGACTTTGTTGTACAAGTTGGAGCTTGGGTTTTTAGAGTCCTCAAATTCATTAATAGAATTATTTTCTTGTTGCACATCTTGTGTTCTGGTTTAATTGGTGATTTTAATTGGCATAATATAACAATTGTAAAGAAATATTGATTCATCCCCATCTCAATATTTCCAACACTAGCATACCTTACATTTTTTCCACCTTGCAATATTTTTATTGACATGCTAGAAGGAATTTTCGCAGTGCAACGTTATTGTTGGTAATCTGGTTTTTTATGATAGAAGGAAATATAACATGTGTTAGAGTTCCTTCACCTTGGAATGTTCTTAATAGCAATGTGCTTATGTTTGTGTTAAAATGAAATATAGCATGCACTATATTTCTTTGGCATGCAATGTTGTTGTTGGTAGTATGCTTGTATTTGTGCTACATGTAAAGCTAACACTCGTTAAATTTATTTCACTTTTCAATGTTGTTATTGGAAAAATGCTTGTGTTTTTGCTAGAAACTATGCTAGATTTGATGTTCTCTGCAATATTTTTATTGTCTATTTGGTTTTTTATGATAGAATGAAATCTAGCACCTGTTAGATTTCCTTCACCTTGGAAATTTTATTGGAAATGTGCTTGTGTTTGGGCTAGAAGTTGTGCTAGATTTCTTTTTCTCTACAATATTTTTGTTGTCAATTTGGTTGTTTATTATAGAAGGAAATATAGCACATGTTAGATTTCCTTCACCTTGGCAATGTGCTTGCATTTGTGTTAGAAGGAAATATAACATGTGCTAGGTTTCTTTTCACATGAAATGTTCTTGTTGGTAGTATGCTTGTATTTGTGCTACATGTAAAGCTAACATGCATTAAATTTCTTTTACCTTGCGATGTTATTGGAAATGTGGTTATTTTTGTGATAGAAGTTGTTCTATATATTTTTTCCATGCAATGTTGTTGTTGGCAATATGCTTTTTTTTATGCTAGAAGCAAATCTAACATGCTAGATTTCTTTCACCCTACAATGTTGTTGTGTGCTTATGTTTGTGCTATGCGTAAATCTAACATGTGTTAGATTTTCTTCACCTTGCAATGTTTTTATTCCCACATGCTTCAATTTTGGCTCAAAATAAATCTAGCATGTGCTATATTTCTTTTTCACTGCAATGTGGTTGTTGAAAATATGCTTTTATTTGTGCTAGAAGTAAATCTACCACGTGTTAGATTTCTTCTATCTAGAAATGTTGTAATGTGTTTGTGTTTGTGCTAGAAGTAAATCTAGAATACATTTGATTTCTTTCACCCTTCTATGAGTTTATTGACAATGTGTTTGTATATGCGTTAGAAATAAATCAAGTGTGCACTAGATTTCTTTTGCATTGCAATGTTTTTGTTGGCAATTCAATTGTTTGTTCTAGAAGGAAATCTAGTATGCACCATATTTCCTTCACCACAATGATTTTATTGGAAATGTACTTGTGGTTGAGCTAAAAGGAAATTTGGCATGTGCTAGACTTATTATTCAAGAAATGTTTTTGGTAATATGTTTTTGTTCGTGCTATAAAAAAATCTGGCATGCACTAGATTCTTAAGCCCCACAGTGTTATGTGTTTGTGTTTGTGCTATAGGGAAATCTACCACACTGGATTTCTTTTGTCTTGCACAAGGTATTTTTGACAATATACTTTTTGTTCTAGAAGAAAATCTAATATGCAGTATGTTTCTTTTACCCTACAATATTGTTATGTGCTTTTGTTTGGGAGAGAATAAAATCTAGCATGTGTTAGATTTCATTCACCTTGCAATGTTGTTATTGGTGACATGTTTGAGTTTGAGATAAAAGTAAAAATAGCATGTTAGATCTAATTCACCTTGAAATATTGTGATTAGAAATAGGCTTATGTTTGTGATAGAAGAAAATCTAGCATGATATAGATTTCATTTACCCTACAATATTGATATTTCCAATATGTTTGTGTATGGTGGGAGGAATTCTAGCATGCACTAATTTTTTTTTGCAATGCAATATTGGTGTTAGAAACATGCTTATGTTTGTACTATAATAAAATATAGTATGCAATAAATTTGTTTCGCAATGCAATATTGTTGTTCGTGACATTCTTGTATTTGTGCTAGAATGAAATATAACCTGCATTGTATTTGTTTTGCAATGCAATATTGTTGGAAATGTACTTGTGCTTGTGCTAGAAGGAATTCTATCATGCATTGGATTAATTTTTCACTACAATGTTATTGTTGGCAATGTTCTAGAAGTAAATCAAGCATAGGCTAGATATCTTCCACCCTGCAATGTTGTTTTTGGCAATGTGATTTTGTTTGTGATAGAAGAATCTCTAGAATGTGTAAGATTTCTTTTATTTTGCAATTTTTTTGTGAGTAACATGCTTCTATTTATGCTAGAAGCTGATTTAACATGTGGTGGATTTCAAACGCCCTACAAAATTGTTGTTGGAAATTTGTTTGTGTTTGTGCTAGAAGGAAATCTAGCATGTGCTAGATTTATTTGACCATGTAATGTTGCTTCTAGGAATATGATTATGTTTGTATTAGTAGGAATGATATTGATTGTTAGCTTTCATTTGAGGTGCAATGTTGTTGTTCGAAATGGGATTCTACTTGTGATAGAAGGAAATCTAGCACACATTATATTTCCTTCATAATTTAATGTTGTTATTAGAAATATGTTTGTTGTTATGCTAGAAGGAAGGTTATAATGTGTTAAATTTCCTTCATATTGCAATTTTATTGTTGAAAATGTGTTTGTGTTTGTGATAGAAGAAAATCTTGCATCCGTTAATTTTTTTCGCAATGCAACATTATTGTTGGAAATGTGCTTTTATTTGTGTTAGGAGCTATAGAATGCAATATATTTCTTTTTTATTCATCCAAAAGGAAAAATATCAAGATTTCACCCTCACTGAGGTTAGTACTCTGAAATTATTCTTGGCAGTTCATTTGTGATTATGCAAGAATGATACCTAGTAATTACTAGCTTTCTTCTAGACACCATTACACTTATGGAACCAATAATATAGGGGTGACATTGTCTCAATAATCACAATGGTTAGAGTTATATATTTTTATGTGCCCTTTTATTGAATTTGGAACAATTTATGGAGATCAATGATAGTGCAAAAGAATTGTATATAGATATGTGTTGTTGTTGGCACTACATTTGTGCTTCAGTTGGAAGGAAAGATAATGGTATAGTTTTCCTTTTGGCACAAACACAATAATCCAATCACAATTATTTGATCCATGGAGAATAATGTGATCTTTGTATAATTTTGAAGTTTATGAATAAATGTATTATTGAGGTATACTATATTTTTCTTCCAATGCAAATGCATGCAACTTTAAAGTATCAAGCACAATTTTTTAACATGTATTGTTTTTATCTCTATTTTTTGGTATAGATATTAACTTCCAAAAACAATTTCACTAATATTTGTATGCATAAGATGAGACTCTTACTCATCAACATAAAAATCTAGGAAAACTCAAATCTACACTTTTCAAGGACCTAAAGCTAACATCCCTTTGTATCCATCCTCAATAGTATGTCCCTAAATGTGTATAGGTAGGGAGTGGTAACATTGGAACTAAATATTTGTAAAATGAAATTTCTTTCCTTTTAGAATAAAAATGAGAATTATCTAGTATTTATAGTACACAAACTTTTATTTGGAAGAAAACCTCTAGTTTGCCTTTTGATTATCAAGTTCAAACATCAAACTTCCTCACTAAGTGAATATATTTTCCCCTTTTCATGGGGCTTTTAGACATCTTATGTAGCATCAATCTCGGAATTTCTTAGATTTTCAAAAGGATCATGTTTTGGTTCTTAAACTTCTACAGATTTTGTATGATCATTATTCATACACATGCACTAAGACTACAAGTGTCATTTCTGAAGTTAAATAAGAACTTGGTGGTTTGGTATGAGCTGATATTTGTCATTCAAAACTTTTATTTGGAAGAAAACCTCTATTTTGGCTTTTGATTATCAAGTTCAAACATCAAACATCCTCACTAAGTGAAAAAATAATTTCTCCTTTTCATGGGGCTTTTAGACATCTTATGTAGCATCAATTTTGGAATTTCTTAGATTTTACAATGGACCATGTTTTGGTTCTTCAACTTCTACACATTTCTTATGATAATTATTCATACACATGCACTAAGACTACAAGTGTCATTTCTGAAGTTAAATAGGAACTTGGTGGTTTGATATAATGAGCTTATATTTGTCATTCTATGATACTATCTACATATCTAATTGCATGGTCTTCATATATGTTTATTGTGTAATTTGCATGTAAATTACTTTTTGGTAGTAGGAACTAGATGGTGGGGAACAATGTTTCATTACATACAATATGACTACCATACTATTTAAATTATTGCATCTAGATTACTTTTTGAAAGTTGTGTTTTTTTTCGAAAATATAAAATCACACTTTACATGGTTCAACCTTTTAATTACAATTTATGGTTTAATTGTTGTTACAGAATTGGTACAAGCTACAATGGAAAATATAGAAAAAGGGGACTATGTTGATCTCCTTATTAATGATCAAGTCATTGGGCTAGGAAGGGTCAAATCTACAGAGTCTGGAACTTATTATGTCGAAGAAAGGGTTAATGCATGTTATGTTGCAATTTTGATAATTGATGTCACTCAACCACATTTAATTGAGGATGTTGATGAAGGGGACATACATCCATGTAAGATCAGGGATTTGAGGCACAACATAGGTAAATCAAGTTATTGAAGCATGTGTTCAAATATTATTGATAGCATAATACATTTTTTGAGTAAATACTAATCTTATTTACATTCGTTTGTAGGTGAAAATGTCTCTTCTACATTTTCTATTGGAGAAAATGTAGATCTTCTACAACAAGGAGTGAAGGTTGGTGAGGGCTCCATATTCAATATAGAGCTTGGGCATAAAGTGCATGGAAAGATGGTAAAGAAAGGATGCATAGTGGTTAAAATTGAGAAAGTTTTAAAACGTGATGTTTCTCTACCACATCCAACAGGATTTGAGCATACACTAGGGGTTGCATTGGAATATTATGAGATTTGGCCAAAATCATATTTGGAACCTCATTGTCATGATCATGCCATAAATATTCCCCAAGATAGGGTTAAATTTACACGTAAAAAGGTTTCTCTTACACATGAATGCATGGGAACAAGCATGTGCATTTCCAAATGAATGCTAGTTAATGTCCATGAGGATGACATTGTTGAAGGTGAAACACTAGCTTAAATGGACTTTGGTGTTTTTTGGGAAGAGATAGACGGAAATTGTGAAATATGTAGAATTTGGGATAAGTATATACATTTTTTGGTTAGATGGCCAATAAATAAGTTGGTGGAAAACAAAGGTGTGATATTAAGGGTTAAGGAAACATTCAAGGAGCCACCCAAGGAAATGGTGTTATGGGATGTTATAGAAGACACAAATCCCTTAAAAAAATGGGAAGAGAATATTTTTAATGAAAAATATATAAACTCAATTGATATGCATGTAACAACGCCATATAAAAGGAATAAACGAGTTATGGCTACAACAAAAATTACAAAATGTCAAACAAATATAGATGAAGAGAAAGAAATTCGACTTTTGGCAGTAGGTGTATGTTGTAGAAAAGATTGTCTTCAACATGTGGATAGGAAGGCCATTGTAGGTGCTAGAAGGGGAATGAGACAAATAAATAAAAAATGTTATTAAGGAATTAGTCTTGAATTCACTCATGTCAAACACAATCATGTCACGGAGCCATGGCCATGGCCTATCACCTATTGCTAGAAATGTAAATGACATGATATTTAATGGGAATATTATTTTTAAGAAATCATGGTATAAGATACATAATATTCCTCAAAGAACATTCTATAACTACCAGAAATATTTCCAAAATGGACATATCAAAGCTATTCATGGTAACACCAACACATGCAACGCACGAGGACACACCGTGGCAACCATAGAAATGTTGCACAAAATTGTAATGGATAATTTAGATTTTTCACCAAAACAAACATGTCAAGTTGAAGAAGACAGAACATCTTCTCCTTTAAGATTTCTTCCTTCGACTTACATACAAAATTCTTTGTTAAAAGAGATCAACGAGACTCTTCAAAAAATCAGTTACCCATCAATATCACAGTCAACAAGGAGCAAGATATGGAATATTAAGTTTCGAGAGGTGGCATTTGAAAAGAACACCAAATTCAGTAAATGCATTGAATGTATTGTGTTGAAATCACAGATGAAGTGAGCGAATAGAAAATAGATGGAAGAAAAGGCACGAGGTAGGCTGAACAAACATAACAATATTGTTATGTGTAGAGGATATTGCTACTATGCCCATAGATTTATGTCAGAGTGGTTTCCAAAGGAGTATTTGAGCATTATCCATGATAAAATGGATAAAACAAAGACTTCAATCCCAAGGCTACGTGTCAAATCAAAATCTATTGTAGGAAAAAATTTATGTTTGTTATTGACAGGTATGCTAACACATGGGAATAAGACAGGAGTTTTTGGTCATTTATCCCTACCATTTGTACTTATGGGATCACAATTTACTATTACATCCCTTCAAAAGTGCTTAATGGACCTTGATGACCCACAAATTGGTATGTATGGTGATCTACTTTATGGGAGTGGAGGTTCAAGAAACCCACTTACAAATGCATTACTTGACACCTCTATTCAATAAAAATGTCAAGTTTACAAGGATGATTTTATATCTCATGGAATATCAAAGAGTCAAAATGTTTATTTTAAAGCTCTTCCTCCACATTTGTTGTTACAGTTGGACAATGCAGCAAGTGATAATAAGAATCGCTATATTTTCATGTTTTTATCACTTTTAACTGCACTTGGAGTCTTCATCATTATTGAGGTTGGATTATTTCCTGTGGGGCACACCCATGAAGACATAGATGGAAAATACGAAAGAATGTCTTCCAAAAAAAAAAGTAAAGATATATATTCTTTACCTGAAATGATGGACACATATCACAAAATTGAAGAAAAACGAGTGTTTCCACCTACATTTATTGACAAGGTCTATGATTTAAAAAGCTTCCTTAACGGATACATCAAGGAGGGAAAAAATGCACTAGTTGGAAATATTAATGTTCAGTGCTTCCAATTTATTATACTCAATGATATTCCAGTACTAAGGTACAAAGAATCCATTAGAGATATTGAGTGGTCAGAACCAATTGAGTTATGGAATATAGATGATGAACGTCGGCCTATAATTCCCATAGGGAACCAATCTTCCTTAGCTTCCAAAAATAATGATGCCTATTTAAAAGAACTAAACTGGGAGGGATAAATCATACATAAAAATGTGGAAAGACACTATCGGGAATGAGGATTCACCAATTGTTACAAAGGAATGGAAAAATAAAGTAGTGTATTGGGAAAGAGTTCTTGATACATTAGATGGAATCTATAATGATCATAGAATAATAGATGGAAGTTATTCATGTTTTGAGGATTTTTGGCCCAAGACAAGGCACGTTGTTGATGTTGATCGTGATGCACTCCATGTAATCTCTAGTATTATGGATGAAGATTTTGATAATGCAATAGATGAATCAATATATGTTGGACCTAAGTGAAACAAGCCAAAGCCAAGATTCAATTCAAAGATTGATGTTCAGAAATGAAAGATGTTGCTAGTTAGAATAGGAAATGAGGATGCAGGAGAGATGATTTCGATGGAAAAATACATCTCAAATATATTTAGGGATAATGAAAGTGAGAATCTTCATGTAGAGGTTGATTGATGGAAGCTTATTTTAGGGAAATACAATGGAAAATTTTTAGAGCAATATTCATTACCAAATCCTGATGACACAGAACTTGGCTCTATTCCAATTATTACCATAGTTTGGGCATGGCTGCCAAAGAAAGAACATTGCAAGAAGACAAAGATAAATAAATATGGTGTAGAATTTGTTCTTGGCCTACTTGAGCAAATATCTTAAGATTAGGTTTATATGATTCATAAATGTAAATTTTTTTGAAGGATCTTTTAATATACATTCAGACACACTTTTCAATATTTATTGTATATCAAATATTCTCTTCATATTATTTTTGGAGGAGTTTTATATTATTTAGTATTTCAATGTAATCATGTGGTGATACAAATGACTTGACAGTGCCATAAAATATTTAAGTTTTCAAAGCTTTGTTTGACCAACATGACTTCTCAACATATCAAATATGCATAATCAAATTCAATAATGCACTTAAAAACATCATCTTATAAACTTGGTCTACTAAAACAATAATGGAGTAGCTAATTAGTATTCTATTTAATATAAACCATTTAAACACTTAACGAAAAAATGTTAGACATTTGTAATAATGTTTGAAGTGATTTTTCCTTAATATTCTTTATTATAATTGATATAAATCAAATTTGTTGTTTTGTTGCACTCTAATTTATAAAAAAAATGATTTTGATCATTGAACAACACAACTAGACTTATAAAATATTTCCTCTTATAGACTTTGAAGTGGTTCCAACATGGTAATAGTATAATAAATTTGTACTCAACATCGGAAAAGTAGTTAGTGTCAATTTAAAATGGTTAATAATAGTAAGAAACACAATATTCATATATTGTTAAATAACTTTATAGGTAAGAATCTTTTTACAAAATCTATTATTCACGAGTCAAATTTAATACATAAATATAAATATTAATGATAATAGAAATAATGTAAGGAATATAATTTTTAGATGAAATTAAATATGTTCTTTTCAATATAATATCCTTAAACACTCCAGGAATAAAAACTAAACAATTGTAATAAATAGTTTAGTCAATTTTCTCTTTTTCCTCTTGTATTTGAAAATAATCAAATTGTATTACTTTGTTACTATTCTAATTCATGATTGATTTTGATAATTAAAATGAATTGTAATTGATTCAAGAGGTGATTTTCATTCTGCAGCGTAGCATGAGGGGATGTGTAAGTTCAACTATAATTTTTTTTTGAAGGATCAATTATACATTTAGACACACTTTTCAATATTTGTTTATATCAAATATTCTCTTCATATTATTTTTGGAGTTTTATATTATTTAGTATTTCAATGTAATCATGTGGTGATACAAATTACATGAAAGTGCCATAAAATATTTAAGTTTTCAAAACTTTGTTTGACCAACATGACTTCTCACCGTATCAAATATGTGTAATAAAATTCAATAATGAATTTAAAAACAACATCTTCTAAATTTGGTCTATAAAAAAAAATGTTTTTAACTTGGTTTTTAATAAAAAAGTACAAATAATAAATAATAACTAAATTATACTACTACTATCATTCAACATTTAAATCAACATTTAATCCCTCTAGGCTCATGTTAAATCCATATTTAAGATGGATCTATGCTGGTATATATTGGACACATTACTATGATAATTTGTCATCAAATAAATTTATACTTAATATGTATCTTGCATATTAATCTATTATTAATAAAGTAAGTCTCAATTAACTTAGTTTTTAAGTACAAATAATAAATAATAAATAAATTATACTACTACTCTCATTCAACATTTAAATTGATTGTAAGAAAATATTTTCTCATGTAAACTCTAAAATGGTTCAATCTTTCTACAATAGTATGTAATGTTGATGGTGATAATGATGATTATCATCCACTACAATAGTATGTAATGATGATGGTGAGAATGATTATTATCATCCACTAAGACCAAATAATATGGTATTTAATAAGCCATAAAGACATTACTCAAAATTATTTAGAATTGTATTGTTATGCTAAAAGAACATTAATATAAGTGTTTTAAGATCATCATAATTTTTTTTAGTTAAAAGATCAAGATGGTTGGTAGCGCCACAAATATTTTGAAATGTAAATCCAAATTTGAGTATAAAGTGGATGATCTAAGTCTAGGGTTTTTCATCTTCAACCATATTACTAGTGTTGCAAAGGCGATAGAATTTTAAATTGTGACAACTTTGTCTTAGTAATAATTGTAACTTAACAGATACATGATATTTACTATATCAAATTATAATTAAATGGGTTAATAATAGTAACATACAAAACATTCTTTTCATAAAGTTAATAATAGGAACATACAAAACATTATGTTCATAAAGTTAATAATAGTAACATACACAACATTACTTTCATAAGATAACTTAACAAACTTAGCTTTTAGTACAAAACATAAAAAATCTTAAAAGATATAATATAAGGAATCCAAGGTTAAGATATGAAATATTTTCTTTTGCAAGTTTATATAAATTTGTTTTATATACTTTACCATGATAAAATTTTCATCAAAAATGGTGAATATCTACATTAAATTAGTAAACTAAGTGATTTTATAATTCCACATTAAAAAAAAAAATAGTCTAGTTAAAGTTCTAAATTCTAGATGAATGGAATACTTCCAAATTTAATAAAATATATGTTAAAACCTTGCCCCATCATATTTGTAATTTGGGCCCATCGTGTTGTCGGACCTCAGACCGTGGCTATGAAACTATGATTGGGATGGAGAGGAAACTCTAATGTTGAAGCCCCAAGGTGTATTGATGAGGAGAAGTGGTTTGGATTTGGAACTTACTCTCATACCCTGGACCTCAGAACTTGGCACCTTCGTTTGAGGAAGTTACTAAGGTAGGTGAGGAGAAGATCCAATGGATTTTTTGGTTGTGTAATCATGATATTAGGATACTTCCCACCACCTAGTGATATTTTTAATTGCCATGATGAGAAAGTAAAATCAAATGAGTAGCCTTGCTGGTATAAAATGGAAAAGGTATTGTGGGCCCCACATGGATGACACATTAACATAAGTTAGCTTGATAGATTCCACGTGGGCGATGTGATGACATTGAATTTTTTAATAGGTTGAAACTTCCAATGGGAATAAATATTGAACTGAAACTCAGATTGATTTAAATTTCATATTGAAAGAAAGTTATTGTCAAGCTAGTCATAATGGTGATGTCAAAGTTCATTTATGCAAATTTTGAAAAAGTGAGGGTTTTGGTAACCCCGTCTTCATAAAAAAACTTGGATAGTTAAGAAAACAGAAGTAACACATCCCACATGCATGATAAGTTAAGGGGATGGGAGAAGTGTTATAATTTAGGGTTGATGGTTGAAGGCCGATATCAACCCAATGCCACCAAGACCATTGACATTGTGCTTATTGGCCACGGCTCACCTACCCCAACATATGTCATAACATCTTGGGTTTGTTCACCTCTCCTTTTCTTGACTATGTAGAAATACATGAATTCCCACGAGCCCAATGGGGTCCTCCCTGGGCCACGTCATATTGAACTCTACTCTACTAGACCAATTCTCTACTACTCTCATTCGATAACCTGAAGCTCCAATACCTTGATGGGGTTGATCCCTAAGCCACATTACCTTGGCATCATGGCTTATTAGCCTTAATCTCTACTTGATTCATTTAATCACCCCAAGACTCAGAGGTTGATGGGGTCCACCCATTGACGTATATCAGGTCAACCCTCTCCACTCGGTTTCTTTCTTGCTCCTTCTAAGGTCTTGATTCTAGGTGGTCTAGTGTAAATATTTTACTGGAAAAGTTTCGCCATCATACCAAACACTTCCCTCCTTATGCACATTCATTAATTTAAAAAATGGACTCAATAGGATGATGGCCCATGGTTGCCATGGGGACTTCTTGGCATGGTTTATTTGGGACAAGGTTCACTAATAGACCCTCGTTGTTGAGATTTTTTCCATACACTTATATTGAAACATGTTTTTGTGCTTTTTGTGATTGATGAAAACACCAAAATAAGGGTGTTAAAAAAAAAAGAGGGGAACCTTCCTTGCACCAAACTCTCTAGGCGTTATGGCCCAAGGTATTGAAGACTTGAGTCTAAACCTACCTTTTTGTGAATATCATAAATAGAGGGGTGACCACCCTAAATTCCATTTTTCAACATGATGTCCAACAACAAAGATTGGGTTCTATAACACCCATTATACACATTTATAAGACAAGAAGGGGGTAAGGCCCCAACCTGGAACCATACACAATTTATCAAGTTGCAAAAAGAATAATGTGCCAAGCATACAGACACACACATATTCTTATTAAAACACCTAGACAGTTTCAATCCATGTATTAAACAACATATATCCTATTAGAAATTGAATTATTACACTCCCCAACTATAGAAATAAAATGAACAACATTAACACTTAGTTATCACATGAACCATAAACACAATATCTGATAAAATTAGTGCAGTAATTAATCAATACCATAGATGTAAGAGATTTCATTCTAATCATGTGCATAACAGTGAACTTCACAGTTCAGGCGATCATTTACATTTATAGAAACATAAAATCCTACACCAAGCATAAATACAACATGTAAATTCATATTCCATAATTCAAACATATAAATGCAACAAAATTATGTAAGTATTTTAGGATGGATGGTGACTTAAGGAGGTACTTCCACTCTCCACCCAATGATATGCTAACTACACCACAAATTTCTTACATATAACTACCTCAGAGTCAAATCTAATGTCCAAGGGGATTATTTCTCATGGAAATTACACCAAAGACTTGGTTCAACATTGAGAAAGTGGAGTCCATTTTCTTGGTGGCTTATCAAATGTTATATAGAAGTAAGCACCACAACAACCTACTAATTCTTCTAAGTTCATTCACGGGGATTCACCCAAGGTCGAGATGGGGTCTTTCTTACTCCAGGAGTTGAAATCCATTTTCCAAGTGGTTTATCAACTATATTTTCATAGAAAGCACCATATGGGTCTGCATTCCACTATATAGGTGGTTTATCAACTCTACAACAAGTACCATAGTGACCCAAATTGCATTATCTATGTGGTTTATTAGCTATACAAGAAGAACCATAGTGATTCAATCCTCCATTGGGCCTCCTAATAACCAAAAAGTCTTGGAATACTATTATAGTGTCCTTGAACACAAAATCATGGGGTTTATCATTGAAAATCACTGTGTTCCAATTCATACATAGGGCTCAACAATAAACTCCAGGATTTCTCGAACTTCCATTTTCATGGCTCCAAAATTTTCATGGGATCCATTTCCAAAAATGAGTGATATCTCTAGGTTTTAGGGAGAGTCGATCAAAAGAAAAATGAGAGGTAATAAAGAGAGAAAGAGAGACCTCTCATTAATTTTTTTCCTTTTTTAATCATGTTCCTATTGTTTCACCACCTCTCGGTTAATTATATCCTCCTCTCTTGTCATCCCCAAACTTTATCTATGTGTTCCTTAGAGGCCACATCCTTTCCTCTATTCATGAGGGGAATGGGGATTGGATTGGTCTTGTGCCCAAATTTTCCAATCCCATCTCTTGAATTATTGAAAGGGAGGGTTGGTTGATTTTCCTACAACCAAATCCAAAAATTAATTTGGGATGTGTTATGGGTTTTCAAGGAACACAATAGGCTCTCCCTTAGATAGTGTATTTGTAGGAATCCCATCATTCATGTAATAATTAAAATTTGAAACTAAATTTGAAGTGTTTACAATCATATTGTCTCATCCAGCCCTCAACCCCTCATTGGAACTATACAATCTTATTTACAATTATGGGGGCGTGAAATAAAATTGTTTGTATAGACCGCACCCCGTTAAGGGAACACTATCCTTGGTGTTATATGAAAATAAAATAGAAATAAAAGCTTAGCTTTATATTTACATATTTTTATATCAATCTATACATTAAACAAAAAGGGCTATATCTCCCTGATTTGGTGTACACATCCTTAGGTTTCTCCATTAGGTCCACATTTCTTCCATTGCACGTTGACGTACTCTATTACTCAATTCTAGAGTACAATTTGTCTCTAGTTTAGGATGCCTCACATTACAGATGTATCACAAACCAATCAACCACATGATTAGTGTCATGTACATTATTTTTAAGCACAAAAACATGAAATGAATTGTTTTCTTTCATTATGGGTGGAAAGGCTGGCCTATAAACTACTAGTCCCACTCTTTCCAAAATTTAAGTGGACCACAAAATTTGGGTGCTAATCTAACACAATATGCCACTTTTAGTGAGATCTTCCTTATTTTTATATGGAGATATACATTCTCCCCCACTTGGAATTCTTTGCCCATTCTATATTGTTATATATCACTCTTTTGCATATCCTGGGATACCATCAATATCTACTTGACATTGAGAGTTTCTTGCTCCATTTCTCCGAACATTTTAGGTCCAAGAAACACCATCTTCAGTGGGTCATCCCAATTAATCGGAATGTTTCATTGTCTGTTGTATAATTCCTTAAAATGATTTAACTTCAGTGAATCCTAGTACCCATTGTTGTATTAAAATTCAGCTAATGGTAACAATTCTTCACACCTCCTTGGCTAATGCATGACATAAGTCCTCAACACGTATTCTATAATTTTTTTAACCTTTCAATTTGGTCATTTGTTTTAGGATGATATGTTGTACTAAAATATAGCCGATCCTTGAAGCCAATAAAAAATTCCTCCCAAGAAATTGATGTGAACTTGGAATCACGATTTGAAATATTTTCATTTGTACGCCATGCAATTTTCATATTCTTTTCATGAAAATATGGGTTATGTCAATGGATTTCTGGGTGGACTTAATAGCTCTAAAGTGAGTTTCCTTGCTCAACTTGTCCACTACCACCATAATGGAATCATGTTGTTTGGGTTTCTTTGGAAACCCTGTGATGAATTCCATAGATATATCACCCACTTCCACTTATAGATTGGGATTGATTATAACAATCTCGTTGGTTTGCTAAATTCTACTTTGACTTATTGGCATTACATCATCCTAGCAATATATTATGCTATCTCCTTCTTCATTCTTGACTAGTAATAAAATTTATTTAAGGATATTATAATTTTCTAATAACTAGGATGACCCAAATAAGGATTTTATGAAACTCATCCATTATGAGATTTTTCAATTTCCTCACACAAGTTACATACAATCTATGTTTAAACAACATAACATCATTAGTGAGTTTGTAATTCCTACTCATTATTCCCTATAGTCCATGTTGTAAGGATTTCTTCAAATACTAGAAATTCTCATCATGTTGTAATTCCTATTTAATGATTTCTTTGGTGTCACTTTCCCAAGTGCTCATGGATTCACATGGAGATAATTGTAGAATTATACCAAGTGCATCTACTAATTGATTTCCCTTGCCCTTAAAATGATTTATCTCAAAATTAAATTCACTAATTAAATGCATCCATCTAGATTGTCTAGCAGTTAATTTGGGTTGATCAAATAAGTATATCAACCCTCCATGATCTTACATTAGCACAAATATCCTCTCGAGAAAGTAGTGCCTCTACATATTTAGTGCATGTATGATTGCTACTAGCTCCAAGTCATGAGTGGCATAGTTCTTCTCATGCTCATTTAATTTTCTCAATTCATATAAACTAACATGTCCTTCTTGCATCATAACTCCACCTAGTCTTTATTTGCAGACATCCTTGCAAACTAGGAAATCATTCTTTGGGTCTTGTATTTTCAAAATAGTTGCATGTATGAGAAATTTCTCGATCTTCTCAAAACTAGATGTGCACTATGATGTCCATTGAAATTTAACCCCTTTCTTTTATAAATCTATGATTGAATGTCCAATATTTGAAAATATTGAATGCATTATCGGTAATAACTAATCAATCCCATGAAGGATTTAACCTTTGTAACATTTTAGGGAGTATGCCACTCCATTATGGCCTTGATATTTTAAGGATCCATAACTACTCCTTCATTTGATATGATATTTCCTAGATATTAAACTTGTGATTGGAAGAAATCACATTTTTTTTGTTTGACATACTATCTGTGTTCCCTTGGAAACTACAATACTATATTAAGGTACTCTTCATGTTATTATTTGGTTTTTGAGTAAACAAGGATATATTCCACAAAAAACCACATGAATTTGTGTAGATACTAGCTGAGGAATTTTTTCATTACGAACATAAATGTGGTTGGGGAACTTATGATCCCAAATGGAACCACCATGAACTCATACTCTCGTATCTTGTCCTGAATATTTTCTTGTGGATGTATTAGTCTTTAAATTTTACTTGGTGATGGAAATAACTTATATCTCTCTTTGGTAACATTGTGGCTTCTCTCAAATGATGAAATAAATGGTAAATTTTGGGGAATTCAAATTTATTATTTATTGTATCCTTGTTCAATTTTCAAAAATCAATACACTACTGCAGCGTGCCATATTTCTTCTTTAAAAATAATGCAGGGGCTCCCTCAGGTGACATGATAGGTTTTATATACCCTTTATATAACATCTATTTTAGCTACAACATTAATTTTTCCAGTTGTGGCATGCTCATCTGATATGGGGCCTTAGAAAATGGCACTGAATTGTAAACCAAATAAATGATTTCCCTCCTAGATGTAAATCCCAAGACTTCTTTCAGAATTACATCATTGAATTTCTTCACAATGGGGCGGGCTTCCATTTTCAGCTCACTGTTCTCTATTGTGTTGGTCACTTGGGTCCCATATATGGAACATAAAAAATATTAAGGGAAAAATTAGGGGGTTATTTATTTTGGTTGGGAATTTTTTTTACAAATAAGGGTTAAGCTGTAGTGGAAGCAATAGAAAGGAGCCATTTGGAAGTGACTGAAACAGGTAAGACTCCAATTCTCTCTGTGTATCTGTTATGAGTTAGGAAAAAGGGTAGTATAGTCTTTCACATGTTGTTCTAGATTAGACACCGGTCTAGGGAAGCGTAGTTTATCCGTAGATTACAATTCTGTCCAAACAAACTAGCAACCATACTGGGGAGAATTTATCTTGTTTCTTGGTGTTTTAGTCTTTGATCTGCTTTCTAAATCCACCCAGTAGCTGTTTCACATAAATATTAGACTTTTTCAGAGCTTAATGTGCAAAGTTAGTGAGCAAAACAATAGTTTTTTCTTTGTTTACTGCGCCCAACTCACCCCTGGTTAGGGCACAGTACTTTCCAAAGCACTGTCTCCCTTCTTAGCCTACGTTGCAGAGAACTCTCTCCCCTTGGAGACTGTGTTGGCTCCTGAAAGGGACCAAATCCCCTTGAATATGACTTTGTTCTTTTCTTTGGTTTTGTTTGCTGATTTGTTCTGAAAGTTTTAATGCTCAATTGACTAGTAACTCTATATATTTCTTCTCCTTTGACTGAAAATTTGTTCAATGTTGTTTTAAAAAGTTTTTCATTATCATTGAAAAGTTGATTTCAAAGTAATTTTTATGTTCGCATTAAGAATCGTTTGCTTTCGAAATAGGAAATTTTCGTAAAATCTTCATTTCCTTGATAGGAGAAATTGTTGTTGAAATCCTTGTTTTTCCTTCAAAAGTGAAATTGTCATTTGTATTCTTCATTTCTTGAAAGTAAAAGCATCTTGATTATTGATCTAGTGCACCTAGTTTCTTTTCTGCATTCATAAAATTAAGGAAACTAAAAAGAAAAACTTGCATTTTCATGTAGAATTGTGTGTTTTTTGCAAAAGGAACATTAGGAAATCTGCATTTAGTTTGAGATTCATTGATTTTTTTTGTTCATTGATTTGTTTTCTCTCAAATTATTTTCTCTCTTCCCTTATTAGCTAGGTTCTTCATTGAAAAAGCTAAAAGTGAAAGTTTGTTTATCATTCTTAGCTTGCATTTTAGGAATTTCATATACATCATCATGGTGAACCTGAAAGGAAAACTGTTAAGCAAGATCAACATAAAATAAATCTCAATTTACTTAACAACGCTTTGGAACATTAACGATAACATTTAGAAGGTCTAGGCTACAAACGTGTTCCGACATCGTAAAACATAGTAGCTGTCGTTAACTTGTCTCCGATACATTTTGAGTGTGATACCTCACTCCACGTACATAAGTATATTGTAGCTCGTCCATGTACTCTCAGGTATATCGAGCAGTGTTACAGTACGATAAGTATAAAGGGGTGCTCTCACTGTGCGGTTTTGCATCAGGCAACGCTAATATGGACTTGGGCATCCATGTACCTTCAGGTATATTTGGGAGGACAACGTTTAGGTGCTATCCATCCATAGTGAACCGAGTCGGCCGCCCTAAAATTGTGATACACCGAACATAGCATTCGGGGAGATTACCTACCCGTACTTCTTGGTTCGCCAGGAGGTATTCTGCAGTTCACAGTTTCTTGGTAAACCCTTTTGCCTAGCATTACCCTCTTTTTGTTTATTTGTTTTTGGATAAAATAAATTACTAATCGTGGAAGAACATAATCCTACCCCGCATCATTCGCGTAGATTATCTTTAAAACCATCTTTACCACCAGAAGTTATTTCTGGTAGGCGAAGGTGATCATGATCTGCCGAATAAAGTACAATTCGTACCTCTGGTGAAACATCATCTTTTAATCTAGAGTTAGCTCAAATTATTTCCCAACATATCGGTTCATCTACCGTTGTCGAAACGGACTCCTCATAGCTACCCGTGGTCATGATCCATTCAATCGTTGAGACTATACCTCCTAGCCCCGACATTGTTCAATCACAAATTAATCCAAATCCCGTCTCTTCTTTTCCAGAACATCTGAATCTTGAAACTAAACAGCCGAAAGTTGTTCCTACCTTTTTCATCCCACAAATTTTTGTAGCCATTGAAACTCCTATATCACACAGTCAACCATCTGAAATATATTTTGGGCCTAACGGTGAAGTTCTTCCTCCTGGTTTAATTGCAATTGAAGAAATGCCTCAACCTGATACACCTTTAAGTCAAACTCACTTTGGGGGAGACCTTTACCTGTACCAGTATTTTCCTTAATCACTTCCATCTGCTTTTTTTGATCCTATTGCCATTCAATCTCTCGTCGATTTTAGAGGGAATACATTTGGTCAAACAACCATGTCTGAACCAGCATCTTCAGCTGCGTATGTTGTTCCAATTACGTCAGATCCTACCCTTGCTACTCCGTCGATGTTCACAAAATCACCAAAGTCATATTTGCACGGTGGCCCTTTGGTCCCAACAAGTTATAAATCATTATCTGACACTTTCTCTGGTGCACCTTCACATTCATGGTATTTGCTAATGTCATCATCTGGTGTTTTAATTGGTAGTCCTATAGCTAGTACTAAATGACTTGATTCATTAAATCCATCATTAGGGAAATATCAAATCGGTCCTTATGGGTCACTTCCTTTATCAATTGGACTCCCAACATTCGGTGAACAATATTTTCCGTCTTATTATCCTCCTTATGCTGGGGGGCAACCTTTGGTTACCCAATATGACAATACTCAGTCACTTTTTGGTCAAACTAATGTTGATTTGAATGTTTGTCAATGGCAGCCCACTCTACCTATTCAACCACAAATGGTTGTTCAATCGTATCAACCAGTTCAACCTATTACACCCACTTCATTACCACTTGTTAATGCATCTATACCCCTGTTACAAAATCAAAACATTGTACTTAAACCTTATCAGGCGAGTTCTTCAACTCAATATCAAAATCCTTTGGTTAATTTACAACAACTTGTATCAGGTATTATTTATTCACAAGCTGGTGTACCATTTTATGGGGTGTCACAAACGCAACCTACTTATACATATCAACCGAATCCAACTTATACAAATTTGGGTTATAATATTGGTGGACAGACCCCTTGGCAACCACAGGCATAAATTCCGCAAACTTCATTTCAACAAGTAACATATCCAGGTTTTGGTCAACAACACTCTCAAGCGTTTTCCCTAAAAATCAACCCCTATCTAGGTAACCAACATCAAATCCCATACGCTGGTGCTCAAAGACCTGTTTCCAAAGCAATTCCATCTTATCCTGACTATGCTCAACTTGACCTTAATAGAAAGTTGCCTTTTGTTGCAACCTTGGAATTACCAGATTTAAACCGGTTAACCAATGATATTATCAATTATGCTCCTTGGTGGTTGGTGATACCACATAAATTACCCTCCGACATTCCTAAATTCAATGGAAACCCTGGAGAAGACCCATCAACTCATGTTATGATTTACCATTTACGGTGTTCATCAAATTCCCTAAATGATGATTCTCTTTAATTACGTATTTTCCAACGCACGCTCATAGGTCCAGTAGCTAAATGGTACATTGAATTACATAGAGCTTCATTTGAAAATTTCACTACCTTAGGTACTATATTTTTGACCCATTTCCAGTTACCATTTAGATACGAAACTAGAACGAAACTCTTAACCAACTTCAAACAGACAAATTATACTCACATTTCAGATCATATTCATGAGTGGCGTCGCCATCGACAAATGTTAAGACATTTGTTCCCAGTCATCTCCTTTCTAAACGGTTCATCAAATCCTTGTTACCATTTATAATAGAGGATGTGGCTAAATGTGGTGTCGTCATAGAAGAGCAAGTCATCACTCGTGCCCAGTATTTAGACTTAATTTACACTTAGTCTGGTATGCTCTATGAGAAAATACCAAATGCACCGCGATCTAATTTCAATGTTCCTCCTTAAATAAAGGACTCTCATGCCAGAGACGACTTGATAGGCACTGTGAACACACACAACACTACTACATTTGATCCTTCTCCTACTTCTGAAATTAATGCCATGTCATTTCACAAGGCAAAAGTGACAAGCAACCAGGAAGTAAGAAAAAGGGGAAATAAAAGAGAAAGAAAACTTCTAACCCGAAAAAACGATCATTTGATCAACTATCAGGACCACAGAAACCTTGTTATCCATGCATAATATGTAACGAGGAACACTTTGTTAGGGATTGTCCTCACTGTGCTGAAGTCTCAAAAATCATCAAGACTTCAAATGCATCAGCTATGTTGACAGACCCATTTCCAAATCCAGACACAAATTTGGTTGCGACGGATCCAGCTCCTAGTTCCCAAGTGTTAATGTTATCCACTACAAAACCTTCACAAGATATTTTGGTGTTGAAGCAGAATAAAGACTATGGTAGTCTGACCACTGATCAACCTACTACCTCGATAACGAATCCATCTAATGAATCAGTACCACCTACTGTTATTCCTAAATTGACAATTAAACCATCGAAGGGAGTAATTCATAAATCAACATATCATCCTCGAGCAAGAGCTACAAGAAAAATTATAATATAGTTGAAGATCTGGCTCAATCCCCTTCAGTTATGTCTGCTCTTGAGGTATTACAAAATTGTCCCTCCCAGAAGCAAGCTTTATTGTCAGCCATTAGTGGAATTGATCTGATTGATTCTAATCTTGTCATCTTTAATCATACGGGATATGTACCGCAGCTACCAGTAGAATTGGAATTCTCCATCCAAGTAAATGTTCTCAATCACCTTGTTCATCGCACTATTATTGATGAGGGGGCATCTACGTACATAATGTCTCTAAAATATTCGAAGTCACTTGGCTCGCTGCGATTATCACAATCATCAACAACGTTGAAGGATTTTGATGGAATAACATATAAACCTTGTGGTATTATTAATAACCTGCATGTTGAATTAGGGGGTAAAACAGTAAGTATTGATGTTGAGGTTGTTGACAGACCCCTTGACTATAATATTTTTCTTGGAATACCATGGGTATATACGATGACTACCATTATTTTTACATACTTTAGAATGATTTCCTTTCCACATAAAGGTTCAATCACAATGATTAATCAATTATCCTTCTTTGCCTCTGCTTCATAGGTAACTGGAAGCGTTCAGGCTTTTCACTTATCCCAACTAGAAATCCAGAACATTGGTGTAGGAATCTTAAAATATTCCACTCTTATGGGAACCTTTTCATTACCGCCACCCATGACGTTGGCAGAAATTGAAAGTATAGAGACCTACTACATGATCTCTTCCACTCTATCTGGCTTAAGGGAGCGTACGGGTGTTTCTAATATTTCTAAATTGGATGATGTTTTACCGCCTAGCCCTATTGAGCTGGCATAGCAATCAATCTATTTTGCTTGCGCAGAAAATTCGAAATCAGCATCACCGAGTGTTTGGTTTGATTGGTCATTAGATTTTGGTACTCCATCTGATCCATTTTCCTCAAAATTTTTGACAGATGAAAATATTTTGGAAGCTATGATGTCGGACAGAGAACCATGGGAAGATTATCATCATTGTTCCCATATTCCAGATTATGAAGAAAATAATCTTAGTGAACTATATCACCCATCCATTGAAAATTTCTTTTCGAATTATTTTCCAATTAATGCAATCGATTCTGAGTGAAATTTATTTAATATCAAAGAAACGATTTCTATCGGTATTTCGACCAAACCTGGCATTGTAGAAAATATTCATGTCAGTGTATCTTGTTCTCCATCAGAACTTGATTCATATTGCTCTATTTTTCGTGAATTTTGTGATGTATTTGCTTGGTCTTATGAGGAAATGCCAGGCATAGATACTAGTATAGTTGAACACACTATCAATATGTATCGTGATGTCAAACCAGTGCGTCAACAGCTTCGTCTTGTTCATCCTAGGAAAGCCACTGCCATCAAAGTAGAAGTTGAAAAATTTTTGCGTGTTGGTTTCATTTACCCTGTTCCGCCAACTAAGTGGGTTTCCAATATCATTCTTGTTATGAAAAAACAAGGAACCATTAGAGTGTGCGTCGATTATCGGGATGTTAATCATGCTTGTCCAAAAAAAACTATCCTACACCCTTTTATTGACCAGATTATTGACGACAGTGCTAGATGCAAAATATATTCTTTCATGGATGGATTTTCCGGCTACAATCAAATCAATATCCGCCTAGATGACCAACATAAGACAGCATTCATTTGTCCCTGGGGCACGTTCACATATCAGAAACTTTTGTTTCGTTTAAAGAACATTGAGGAAACTTTTTAGAGAGCAGTGGATTATGCTTTCAACGAAATCAAGCACATTGTTCAACCATATCTAGATGATTTACCAGTGCATTCACGAAATCGGACTGATCACCCGATGCATTTGAGAGCCATTTTCTTATGTTGCTAACACTACAAGATATGCCTCAATCCACACAAATGTTTGTTTTGTGTTGGTTCTGGTCGATTTCTCGGATTCGTCATCTCAAAAGAAGAAATTCGAATATACCCACTAAAGGTTCAGGCCATTCTTGATTTTCTTGCACTGCCAAACTTACTTCAGATACAGAAACTTCAAGGAAAGTCTAACTTCCTGAGAAGGTGCATTCCAAACTACGCCGAAATGGCTATAGGATTTACTCAATTATTGAAAAATGGGTTCCCTTCCATTGGGACCAAGTTGTGCAAGCTTATTTTGATGTTTTCAAGGACCATCTTGTCCGAGTATCATTAATGTATCCTCCAAATTATCAAAATTACTATTTCCTATATATCGTCGCGGCTGAAACAACCATCGCTATGGTTTTGGTCCAAGTAGAAGATGAAATTGAGCATCCAATCTATTATTTGAATCATAATCTCAATGATACAGAATTTAAGTACTCATACATGGAAAATATTGGCTTGGCAGCTATTCAAGCTGTCCAAAGATTTCACCATTATATCCTGCTCTGAAAAACAACAATAGTTTCAGATTGCAACCCCATGACTTACATCTTATCACGTCAATTGCTGGGGGAAAAATATTCAAAATGGATCGTCATTTTGTAGGAATTTGATTTGGAATTCATTAAATCCAAGTCAAAGAAGTCTTTGGTTTTGGCTGAGCTTCTCTGTGACCTTCCCTCTGATAGTAATCCTACTACGTCGGAACCATCTATTCCAGACAAGTCTTTATTTCTGATCAAATCATCTGATCCTTGGTATGAGGATTTCATCATTTATCTCCAAACCCAAAATTTTCAACCTAATACCTCTCACTCTGATTAGCAACATATTTGATACCAAGAAAAAGATTATCTGATCGTCGGTGATACACTTTATCGTCATGGTGTCGATACCATTTTAAGGAGGTGCCTCACTCATGAGGAGGCCAAAAAAGTGTTAAATGATTGTCATGCTGGGACTTGTGGTGGAAATTTATCTGGATATGATACCACGTAGAAGATACTCCACACCGGTTACTTTTGGCCTACTATTTTTCGATATTTCATCCTCGCAGTCAGAAGTTGTCATGCATGCCAAATTTTTTATCGTAAAATCCGCAAACCACCAGTGCCAATGCATCCTGTTGTCTCTGCTGGACCATTTTTGAAATGGGGTATCGATTTCATGACCTGTAACACTCCTTCCGGGGGGCATGGTTATATTATTGTTGCAGTTGACTATTTTAACAATTGGGCCAAAGCGATGCCTACATTTAATAATAAAGGACAAACAACTACATTGTTTTTCTTCAACCATGTTATTGCACAGTTTGGAGTCCTGCATGCTATAGTTACGGATCATGGGAAGCATTTTCGCAACCATATGATGTCTGAATTGATAGCCAAGCTAGGATTGTCGCATGATAATTCTATTCCTTATTATCAACAATCAAATGGACAAGTTGAGGCTATTAAAAAAATTCTTAAACAAATGCTTCAACGAATGATAGGAGTCTATAAAAGGAACTGGCACTTGATCCTATACTCCGCCTTGTGGGCGTATTTAACCTTGGTGAGAAACGCTACCGAATTTACTCCTTTTCAATTGGTGTATGCTCTGGACGCTATCTTACCAATCCAATGTGAAATATCATCGTTAAAACTCACGATAGACTTATTACCTGACACCTCTAAAGAAGAAACGTGTCATGAAGCCCAATTGGCCAACGAAGCGCATAAGAGACGTATAAAGGCACAATATGACAAAAATTTCCAGCCTCACATCTTCTCAAAGGGTGACTTGGTCCTTCTTTATGACTAAGAAGATGATGTAATAGGTACAGGGAAATTCGAGCCATTATGGCATGGCCCCTATATTGTCAAAAAATTTATTGCTAAGGGTGCCTACGAGTTAGCTGATTATGATGGGATTCCACTGGCACAGCCTAGAAATGGGTTATATCTTAAACGTTACTATGCTTAATCATGAGCGTAGTAATTTTTTGTATTATATTGTTTATATGTTGTTGATTTGCATTCACTATCTTAATTTGTTTTTTAGAGTTTTCATGACATTAGTAATCCGCTTTACATTTTATGGCAGATGTCTGAATCTTCGAAACCATTTTTTGGGTATGTTGATGGTGCCATTTTCGCTCCGAACGGCGAGTTAGTGAGTTTTCAAGGGATTTGTATTGGTAGATCGATGAACAATATTGTTGAGTATAGCACGTTGATCAAACTTCTCTCTAATGCCATTTCATTTGTTATTAACCGCATAATCATAAGGTTATACTCACAACTCATTGTATTATAGCTTACTAGTGTTTATACTGTTAGAAATCCAACACGTCTTAGATTGTTCCTAAGAGTTCGACTTTTGGAAAGACATTTTGATTTTGTTCAATATCAACAAATTTCCAAAAATTTGAACACTTTAACTAATTCATTAGCTAATCAAGTTGTAGAAAGACATTTGCGACACAGGTAAAGAAAACATTCACATCATTGAATAGGATTGTGCATTAAACATAGGAAAAACTCTGAAAACATATAGATAGATAGTTATAGGTTTTTAAAAAATTTGTGCCCAAGACACATTGGTCATCTGACCTCAAAATGTATGCAAAATGTCACAAGAAAACTAGTGGTGCTCATGGAAACATGCTATATATCTAGCAATCCTACAGAGCAACCACATCCAATGGTTAGGAACCCCAATTGTGTATCACTGCAGTCGCATGGGAAGCTCTTCGATCTGGAAATCCCGAATTCGGAAGGTCAATCCCTCTACGTGCTGCTGGAGCTCAGTAAGAGTCTCAGCCATATCAAGGTCCTGAAGGACTGCTCCCCCGACAACCCTCTTTGCTGGCGCATCCGCTTCACGCTCTGGTTCCTCTACTAGTTGAACACGACCAATATCTGCATTACATCAAACATTTAGTTTAGTCTTGGAAAGAAATAAAAACACAAAAAAATTGTATAAACCTTAGAAAAATCAAAAAACATGGTCAAATCATTCTTACCTATTGCACCCCACTAAGCACCTTCTGGTAAAACTAGATCTGGATCTCCTCAGAAGTTGACGCCTGCATATGCATACTCATCGATGGCGATAATCTATCGCTGGAACCAAGCGAAGAATGTAGTTGAGAACACGATGGTTAATTGGCCTACATGTCGACCCATGATTTCTACCCATCTTTGCATTCGAGGATCTCTAGGACTACATATATCCAATCTTACATGTTGTGGCTGAATCAGTGGAATCCGTTCCAAAGTGAAGGAGATAAGGATGGAACCATAACTAAAATTTTTCTTCCTTCCTCCCTTTTCTTTATTCATTTGTTCCTTTATTTCAGATAGAACAGCTGCAGACCAGTTGAAGACTGTTGGCTCTAAACATTCCAATGCATACTGCATATACAATCTATTTGCTACATGGAATGTAACGGTGCCGACAAGTTTAGTGATCATAAAAAGGATGGTTCTCAGAGGAAAATCCCTGACATCACGGATGTTTATTTTTCCATTTTTGCTAGGTTCTAACCCCAGATAGCAATACTACATAACATAATCCCTCACTATTTCTCCTCCAACAGTAGATCCTATGAGTGAAATGGGAAAACCTCTCCTCGACAAACCTGTGATAAAATACACATCCTCAACTGTTATGGACAAAACTTGATTTTCTATGTGAAATGCCTCTATCGCTGGATCCCATGCTCGAACAAGGAACTCCAAGAGTTCTATTTTTTGCCTCATTCTCGACAATTTAAAGTACTTAAGTAGCCCACAATCTCTTAAAGCTCTTACAGTACCCAGATCATTCAAGGAAATCATATCTTGTTCTTCACGTTCCTTTCTCTCCATGTAATCGTCATTATTATCCAATGGAAACCTAAAAATCAACAATAAGATCCATTAGATATTGCAAAAAAATAGGCAAATTTTGAGCACATCATGAAAATCAAAAACTTGAACTGTGCCCAATGCACTCCCTAGGTTGAGATAGTGTGTTGCATATGCAGGTACCCTTCACTTTACTTGCTATGCAACGTAGGTTTTGATGTACAAGGGTGCAGTGCCCTCAATTTGCGCATAATTTACCCTAGGGGCCTTAAAACCCTAAAAATTTGCAAAGAATGGGAATGAAATGAATACTAAAAGGAAGAGGAGGTTCATGCTATTAACTTGGATCAAATGGCAATGAAATCCATCCACAGAAACGACCGCAATCAACGACTGAAGTTCAGGGGAAAAATTAGGTTCAGAGCTCCAAAATGAAAATGGTAACTATGGAATGGTAAAAATGAATAGTGAAACTGCTTTATATAGTCATTTAATTACTTGAAAGTTAATTTTATTGCTATGAATATGGTTTTATTATGTTTTTTATCATGAAACAGGTATTTTTAATCCACTTGATGTTGTTTTGAATAGGAAATACAACTAACGAACAGGTTAGTCATGCAGATTTATTTCAAAGAAGGACTTGACCACAAAGCATACATTTTCTCCTTATTTTTTGAGCTTTGATAAAAATGAAAAAGGATTTGAAGCGCACTTTTATCTCTTTTTCGAGCTTCGATAATAAGGAAAAAGGAACCCTTGGAGTCTTCTTTCAGCTCTTTTCAGACTCCGATAATGTGAAAATATTGCCGAGCACTCGTCATTTCTAGCTCGTTAAAGTAAATGAATTGATATCTACTCAGTATAAGCTTAACCCTTTTTCGGACTGAGATGGATTATTTAGGAAAAAGGAATACCTTGGTTAAACATGACCAAAGAGGTTCTTTTAGATATTATTTTACATTTTTTCGGATCTGAGAGACAAATTTACGAAAAAATACTTTTGGAGTTCTCTTTCGTCCTCTTTTTCAGAATCTCTAAACATGAAAAAGGACCGGGCTATCACTATCGTTAAGCTCGTTAAAACATAAAATAGCAACGATCTTGTCAAGCATGGCAAGAATTCAGTTTCATTCATCACTAGACTTGTTAAATTATTAAATAGCGATACTTTATTCGCCCGAAGAGTTGAATTATAGATCAAGAAAATGTTATCCTCCTCAATCTTGTTAAAAAATAAAGAGGTACTGGTCAACAAATGACCGGGGAAAATTTGGGAAAAGTAAGCAAAGTTTATTTTTGGTAGCAAGTCGCTCTTGAACGTGACACTTCTTTCACTCCATGTCTGTGAGTGTTTGGGTTGGGTAATCATCTTGACGGTTCATTCACACCGATGGTTCATCATACCTTCACTTCGGTTTTGGGTCAATGCTTCCAACTCATCACAGTGTCACTGATATGTTCAAGAGAATTCATCCAGTGATTAAGAACTCATCCATCTGCAATACTCGTAAACCTTCATTTTCATGACCGTCATCTCTGAAAATTGCTATATCAAGTCATACCCTTGTCTTTGAAATCAGTAACTCCAGTTTTTCAATAAGGTGACTTCCTGTCGATGACAAATAAATATCTAGGAAGTTCACTTAGAAACATCAGATTCCAATACCATGAGGCTTGTTATAGCATTGACAAGATCCTCGCTTCCAGACTTTTGACCGAAAGATTTTGTTTGGCGTTCAACATCAAATCATCTACTCACGCCTTACGAAATGTACTACAGTACCTTGAGGGCCATTTTCATTAATGGTGGTTCTCTCGCATTTGTTAACAACTTACATTATTGGCTGGTAATCAAACGATTTCTTTCCATGTTCGACGAAAAATAATATATTCACATGGCTAGACTTGTACCCGAATGATTGAATGAACAAGATAAGAATACCCCGGATCTAGTTTCATCCACCCGAGTTGCAATTTCAGGATTTTTGTACACATCATCTGTACGGTGAACTTACATACATATTTTCATCCAAACATGGGCCTATATCTGTAGGTATTATCTGCATCTGGGCAACATTCCGATGTAGGCAACTTTTTGAATTATTTACATGTTATTAGATTGTTTTATGTGCTGACTATGGGAATGCCTACCCTCAACAATTATGATCAATAGAGGATACATCATGATGTAATGTATTGTAAGATTGATGCAGGTGACAGTTCCATTTTGTTTCCAGGCTCATCACAGTGTAAAGCATCTCAATCAAATGTTCTTATTATTTGGATCTCATACTTTAGGGGGCAATTGTTATAGGTCAATTTGGGCACCATTCCCAATGACTTGGTTAACTGGGAATCATCTCCAGGACCGATGATCAAAGGGTCTATCATTCCCTATCATCTTAGTTGCTATATGCCCTAAGACATGAAACAACATAAATCAAACAGTGAGTTTCATCAAGCAATGGTTTTCCATGGTTTGAAGCTTATTATTAAACATATGAGAGCTCACCAATGCAGGCTCTAAAGGGCCTAAGTGCATTGCATATGCGGGTATCCCCATTCAACGCTACTTTTCAAATCACTTCCCGACATTCAAAGGTGCATTGGTCACATTGGGAGCGAAATTCTCATTGTTCTAGAATCTCCACTTGGCCAGTGTCTTCTAGAAGGGTTCACATGTGTCAAGCTTCGGATCTAAGGGTCCATTTAACATCTACATGGATGGAAACATGTCTTGCCTATTTTGGAATGCAATTTATTGCAAAACAACCTACAGTTCATCTATAAATTAAACACAGATCTAAGTGTTTAAGGAGGAAGAATTTGAGTAGAGAAATGCTGGAGGATTTTCAATAGAGAGTTTGATTTGTGGAGCTGCTGCTGGAGAAACTTATGCTGTGATGAGACTTGGGAACATTTCTGTAAGGTCACTTCAAATTAGTCACTAGGTTGTAACCTCTCCTTCTATCATCAATAAAGAGTACTTCTTATTTTTCCCTACATGCATCTATGTTAACTTTGATTTTCCATGTTGTAAGATCTTGGTTGATGAATGTAGTTTATGCTTAACTAATTTAGCTAACTAGCTTGAATAGATATCTATATTATTGCATCTTCTGTTGTTTCAATGTTCTTTCTTATAGGAAGCATTCAGCCATCAAACTGCTTGAATTTTAAGCTGTAGTGGAAGCGACAGAAAGGAGCCATTTGGAAGCGACTGAAACAAGTAAGCCTCCAATCTTCTCTATGTATCTGTCATGAGTTAGGAAAAAGGGTAGTATAGTCTTTCACCTATTGTTCTAGACTAGACACCGGTCTAGGGAAGTGTAGTTTATCCATAGATTACAATTGTAGCCCAACATTCCCCAATGGATAGGAGGCCTTAAAAAATAAACAACATCTTAAGTTATACCTAAAATTACTAAAATTTCCTATACTAAATATGAAATTAGAAATTCTAAAAAATTATAGGGCAACAAAGAAACCAACTTCCTCTTCTATAAATCTCTAAGACCTTCTGGAGGACAAATACAAATTTTTAAATAAATTGTTGAATTATACTCTTGCATCAACAACTGCCAATGTATCCTTGTAGGCCACCCCCTTTAACAATAGTAATACCAATGTCCTTTACCTAGAAGGAACTCCTTACATAATTATCTCTTAGATCCTACCGAGCATGAATTTTTTTAGTAAAATGGATGTTCACCCTACAAGATTCTATCCTCATAGCCTAAGATAATGCATCCCTCTATGTAACCCACTATTATTGCATTAATGGTACACTATTAAAGAGAAACAAAATTTGAATGGATCATTCTTTGTGTTGAGTTTCATGGATATTATAGGAGAGTTTGTTGATCAAGCTTTGTAATTTTTCATCATACTCGTGAGAACTTTCTCCAACCATTTTCTTAATTTCCTTCAACTTAGTGATTTTTTGTTGTTAAATGTTTAGCCTCTATAACTTAGATATGAATATAACCTTTAATTCATATAATTCCTTAGCTAAACCCTAGGGATAAATCTATATGAACTTCATGCACCATTAGAGAAGCTTCCCCCACAATGTGGTTAGGAACTTTATCAACTTAGAAACTAGCACTACAATCCTTTTCACCCTCCAAATGAACCCACATAATAATCGATACGGTTGTTATTCACCATCACCCTTCATAAAGTCCTTGGAACTACTATAACCATATCGTTGGTTGTGTTTTTCACCAAGATAAAACCTTATGGAAATGTTTGAATAACTAGGCCTCCTCTCGCACTTGATCTAAAATTCAAACATAACATATGCCACCTCTACTTCTTTTCCCACTTTAATTTTGTTTTCACTACTACTATATCCAAAATGACTAAGAAAAGGTGCTTTCAAGTCAAAAGTAGAATAAAAAGTTGGGATTACCTTTAGGATTTTAAAATTCATAGGGTGGTTGGTTTGGATTGGATCCATTTTTCTTACCCTATACCGTGTCTACTAATTAACATTCCTCTAGATCAAACAATTAGAGCACATTATTAATTGTTTCTTCCTCTTCTTTATTTTTTATTATATCTCTCTACATAGGCTAATCAATACCTTACAAACCAAGGCTTCCTTTTAGACAATCATGATCCATCTAACTGAACGTGCTCACCTCCTTGGGCCATCACTTCTTTTTTCTCTTCCAAATTTCTAGACATATTCTCCCCGCCTATTCTTCTCTCCAAGCACTTTCCAATTATTAAATCCCCCTATTTGAAAAAATGTTTGGTATTCTCTTAACACCTTTGAAACCTTTTGAACTCTTTTACTTGTGTCTCTATGTTTCCATCCTTACTAATACCCATTTTCATTACCAAATTATTGTGATGAATCCCCTTCATTCTATTCATCCACCACTTCTTAATTATTTCATTTTGATTAAAATCCTATTTTCCCCTCTTTAATACATGTGCTTCCTCCATGGCACCTTATTCCCTTAGTTATTCAATATTTTTCAATCCACTCTAGGTCACCTCCAAGCATTGGTGCTTACACTTCCATGGTTGGAGAACTAAAAGAATGCATAATATGCATACATGAAATAACAATGCTCAAATAGTCAAGAACTTATAACTTTTTCTTATTATAATACATTTACGCATGGGCTTTATCATGGCAATTAATAATTTGGTTAAATATCAATAATGCTAACAAAATTCCTTCCAAACAATAACAAACACAGGCAATAACATACCAAGCCAATATAGATTCGCCTTTTGATCTTCCATATAGGCCAAAAATGACAATCATATTTTTTTAATGGGAAAAATCTACAAGAAATTACTATCCCTCATGCAAGTGAATATGAGGAAAAGACAAAAGATAAAATATATCGGGTTTGTTTTGGTTGGGTTTTTTTCATCTTTGTTTTCTTCTTATTTTTCTTTTTATTTTCTATGGAAGGTGATAATACCACTTTTTCACCACCTTCCCCCTGCTTGACCCATCTTTCGATCTAGATCCAAATTCGGTGTCTTCTCTAGAGACTGGCAGTGAATAATCCTCATTGCTCTATGTATCATTCAACCAAGACTTCAACCATTTTTCTTGTGGCTCAAAGTAGGGTTTCCAAGTTGGAATTCAACTATTTTTCCTGTGACACATAGGAGGGTTTCAAGGATGGACTTTGGTTGTTTTGTCTGTGGCACAAAGAAGGCTTTTTAGGTTTACAACTGTGATCCCTTCAGAGAAACCTTTAGAAGGGAATTCAACAATGGTGGTATTGGTGTCGTGGAGATGTTATTCTAGTATAATATTTTGGCCCTCATGGGTGAGCTTGTGAATCCCCAGTACATGCCCAATAAGGTCATGATCTGGGATGATCACTATAGTCATTGTCTTAGGTAATTATCCTTCAAGTATAAGGTATTACCTTGACACCTTTAAAACGTTTTGAACTCTTTTACTTGTGCCTCTATGATTCCATTCTCACTAATACTCATTTTCATTACCATAGTATTGTGATGAATCCCCTTCATTCTATTCATCACCACTTCTTAATTATTGGATTTTGATTTAAATCCTATTTTTTCCTCTTTAATGCAAGTGATTCCTCCATGGCACCTTATTCCCTTAGTTATTTAATATGAGTCAATCCGTTCTAGGTCACCTCTAAGAATTGGTTCTTACACTTCCATGGTTAGAGAGCTAAATTACACATAATCCTCTTCCACCACAAAATTATTTATCCATTTCATGATCTCGAACCTTTTATAAGCTCATTTCTTGAACTACTCCTCTTCTCTTGATTTTAAAGAACTAGTTCAACTCTACTACAGTCTCAATATTCTAACTCTATATGGTGATTAACACAAATATCTTTTGATCTTGATACTTTTTGATCAAACTAATACAACAAAAAAAATTATGGGCATTCCATTAGATCTCTCTTCTTATGTTCCAAGCCTCTGCCATGGGTTACAAATCGAGATCATCTACGTTTTCCATTTATGTTATGATTGCTTCATTAGGCGAGGGTTTTTCCTTATTTTCCATATTATATACACAGGGTACAACTATATTTTACATATTAATCAATGCTATGCCAATGCTAAGTTATGTACGTTTAAAAACCCTAATTTGTAGACTATCTTGATTGTTTATATTTGTCATGATATATCTCTGAAACTTGTGCCCTTCTAAATTTGAAATTCCCTTATTTTCCCCTTCATCAATATTTTGAATGTCGATTTGATGTCAATTTAATATTGATTAACTCATTTGTAATGGGCATATAATGAAAAAAATAGTACAAAAAATACCTTTAGGGGCGGTTTAGGCTTACGAAAGTCTTGTCAAAATCGTCTCTATTGTTTTTTAGGGATTTAGTGGAGGTTTTTGAAAACTCCTTGGAAATTCATGATTTTTTTTTTTTGAGGGGCACTAGATACATCTAATATAAGACAATATCACATAGTTATTTTGCAACATATCACCATCACTTACAAGATCAAATCAATAAACATCAGTTGTCACTAGATTCATCTAATTTAAAAAATCTAGCATGCTCCTTTTGCACCATTTACAGGATCAAACACAACTATATAAATTGCGTACATGAAATAAAAATGATCAAATAATAAAAAACTTATAACTTTTCCTACTTATAATATCTTTCTACATTAATTTTATCATGCCAAACAATAACTTTTTTAAATATCAATAATGATAACAAAATTCCTTCCAATCGATAAAAAACACTAACATACAAGTCCAATATAAATTCCATTTGACCTTCCATACAAACCAATTACTGATAAACAAAACAACAATGAAAATCAAGGGCAATAGTATTCTTTTAATAGATAAAAGCTACAAGAAATTGCTATCCATCATGCAAGTGAATATGAGAGAAAGAAAAAAGATAATATATCTCGAGAGGACTCTTGAATAATGTATGTCCAATGCTCATATTTGATTATTATCACATTTGATGTTTGAGATTCTTGAACAAACAATAACTATACAAGATATTAATTATTCATTGAAAAAAATAAAGCTTGAATTAATTATCACAAGGTGAAAGATGTTTGTATATTAAGGTTGTGTTTGGGTTGGTTTGTTTTCTATTTTTTTTTAATGTGATAATACGATTTTCTGACCGCCTAGAAATAGGGCTGCCCTTGCTTGACCCATCTCTCAATCCCCAAATTCTTTGTCTCCCCAGAGACTGCCGGTGAATAATACTCATTGCTCTAGGTATTTTTCAACTAGGATTTAGATTGTTTTTCCTGTGTCTCAGAGTAGGTTTCTAGGTTGGATTTCGATTTTTTTTTTTTTTTTTTTCTGTGGCACAGAGTAGGGTTTCCAGGATGGACTTCGGTTTTTTTGTCTATGGCACAAAGCAGGGTTTCCAGGTTTACAACTATGGTCTCAAGAGAACCAGACTTGTAACTGCCCACGACATCGACTGCTTTGCGCTCACCCTTGATGGCAGCCTCCTTGTGAGTGCTTTTACAAAGGAGACTCTTATAAGGATCTTCAACACCCTAGATGCCACTCGATTGTAAGAGGTATGCTTACATATCTATCTATTATGTTTGAAAAATTTATGTTGGTCGTTAAAATCCCCATCAATCCTTAGTTAAAGTCTCATGCTTTGAAGCATTGATGTTAGAATAGAACTATTTTTGTAGACAAGGGTTAATATATATGACCTTATTAATGATCTTATGTATTACTTCTAATTTATTGATCAATTGAGGAATTTTTCCATGCGGGTGGAATAATAGTCTTAATATGGTTTTTTGGCCCTTTGAATTCAATTCAGAGAGTTGGGAATGTTTTATATTTGGGTATTATACACCCTCTAGGTCTCTGATTTTTCGTTTTCTTTTGACAACCCTCACAAAGCTAGTAGACGTAGTTAAAAAGGCATGAGTGGCTCCTATTATGGTTGTTTTCCTATGTTGTGGCTCTGTTGCAGGCCCCACAT
The DNA here is from genome assembly GCA_034641835.2 of Pinus albicaulis. Classification (NCBI taxonomy): domain Eukaryota; kingdom Viridiplantae; phylum Streptophyta; class Pinopsida; order Pinales; family Pinaceae; genus Pinus; species Pinus albicaulis. Next base: position 755,095,322 of record CM076572.1, on the reverse strand, counting down.
CCTATGTCTCCTCTTTCTTAATAGGGTCATTCAGATCTCCTGCTTATGGGCAGTGACTTACTAATGCTTTTGCTAGATTTTTGTCAAATATTCATTCGGTCAACCCGAATACATCATAAGAGAAGTGGTTGCGCCAAGGGGAATATGTGTTGTTTTCAATGATGCACATGGGGCAGAGATATTTTCAGCAATACCTTCATGCCAAGAGCGACTCACAGGGCTGCACACACAACAGGGTTGGTCTGTCAAATTATCAACCAACTGCACTTGCTTCATGAAGAAATTTTTTCAATGATGCGAATGAGGAAAATATATTTGGAGTAATACCTTCATTCCAAGAGAGATTCACATGGTCGCACACATATCAGGACTGTTCTGTCAAATTTTCAACTAGCCACACTTGGTTCACGAAAAAAATTGTCCAAGTAAGGGTAGACCCTTCTTGATGAATCGACACTCAAAAATTTGATCCATAGCAATAATGATGTCGTAATACATATGTAGAGATACATAGATGAAATTACCCCCTAGCCACCACTATATTATACACATTGATACAATGGATAGGGGTTAGTATTTATCATTCATTGGAATCACTTTTAACCAATACTGATCTCTATTTCTCTTATGGCTTTTTCTTCTAGTTATTAATACTATGTGTCCCTTTTTGGCCCAGGCTCTTGAGAGCACAAGAGGTAAGCCCTGAGGGGTCACTCTATCAAAGCTTGATGGCTCAAGTTCTCTCTCTTGATAAATAACATGAGAAATAAATGATAAAATTATTTATTCATTCGAGTGAGCACTCAATCAATACGGGATACTAAGCTATTAATTAGAACCTTTAATCTACCCAGAATAGGTGTGAAAGTTGGGCTCAATAGCTTTATATATGTGTAGCTTTTCTAGGGTTAATAGCTTGATATTGCATATTATATGTAGTATCTGTAGTGGCAAGACCACCTCTTGGCCCATCTAACTGGTTGTGGGTAGGATTAAAGAAAAGTAGTGCCCTTTTTCACATGATGATTCATAGTTAACCCTTACGAACACACATTAGTCCTTTCTCGTTTTTTATTTATGGAAATGTTTACAAAGTCCATTGTCACAATAAATCAATAGGAGCACCACTATCGATGCAATCAATGTAAGTGCTGCTACAAACAAGTGTTTATACATCATTAAAACAACCTTAATGAGTAGTGTAATCTTAGTTATAATCAGTTTCTATTGTCGATCCATTCGAGCCAGGTTGTGATGTTATAGTTGATATACTTGTCAGGCTGGGGAATCTTCTACTCGAAATTTTCCACTATGAGACTTGCATCAAGATACGGCCCAAGGTTCCCATTTTAGTTAAATATAGTATCAACAAGTTCCCCGTTCAGCCGTTGACTTAAGCTGTAGTGTCACAACTCAAGGTCTTAGCCTTCCTTTATAGCTTCCGAGTATAATTACTAGTGAATAAGGTTTACACTACTAGATAGAATTGTATATCACTCCTAATTCTCCATCGATATATGAGCTCGCAAGGAGAATTAATACAGGTAGGTTTGATTTAGCTCAACATAGTTCAATATATCTCTTTAGTTCACAATAAAAATTATATGTATAACTAGTTATTACTAGTTCTATATACTTGTAGTAAATCTTAGTTCTAAATCCAATGTATCATCCATATTGTCACAGGGCTCCTTTTCATACAACCAATAATATTGCATATCCATGATTAAATTCTCCATTGGTAAATTTTAAGAGAAATAATAAACACCCATTCATTAGGTCTTGCCTTATACTTAAGTCAGACCCATATGACATTTGAAGTTATCCTCTTTCTTCTAGTTTCAATGAACCCATATAGAGTGATGAACAAGCTCTACTAAATTAACTAGTACCCCTACGGTATTTTCATAATCTTCCCTTCTTTATGCCTTAGCCTTCAGCCAAGCCGAACTAGCTATTGCTTTAGTTTGTGCCCCATTCCTCCTTAGTTAATTTTTATGATTTGATACTAGGCTCTATTTTTAGTCCCCTTTTGACAAGATAGGTTAGCCTCTTGCCCTCATTTTTTCCTTTAGATACTATACAAGATAACATCGAGGTGTTTTCCTTGTCCATTATAACAAGAAGTTAATACATTGATATTGAAAGATATCACATATTTGTAACCTTTCCATTTGAATAAGAACTAAATACTATATATGATATTCACATAGATATGTGTAACTATTCCACTACTTTGTATGTGAATTGATATCTCAACAACATTCCCCACCGATCTATGCATGTCAGTTGATACACCCCCATCAGTCACAACACAGGAGGTCCCATGCAATCGAGAGTCCAACAATCACAGGAGTTGTTAATTTTTCACTAGCTTATACACCTAGTTTAATTGAAAGGTTTGATGCCCTTGCACCCAGGCCCACCATATAAGACGCTGGGAGTGTTAGTTCCTATGATCCTAGAATGAATTATTAGATAATAAATTGAATAAATATATAATATATTCCTGGTATCAAGAGCTCTAATCCACTATTTCCAAGCTACTATGAAGTCCCTATTTCCAATATATTTTCTAGAGGTGCAGTACCTCCCCATCATATCTTCCTTCATGAAATAAACTTAGATCAACAAAAAATAAATTATGGGGCTCGAAATACCTATCTTATAAGTATGTCTTGTGTTGTTCTCCCTATGCAATAATACGTTCAATGTAGTACCACCCATGTCTATAAATTTGAGTTTCTATGTCTTCTTGTTTCATAAAATAAAAGAAGAAGAAATCTAGATCTAATTCAACCAGCTCTATTCCACCAAAACCCATTTACCTATGCTACAACACTAGGACAACACTAGACATGACTAAGTTAGAATTATCTTTCCCTTCCTACTTTAGCACAAGAGGTAAGCCCTGAGGGGTCACTCTATCAAAGCTTGATGGCTCGAGTTCTCTCTCTTGATAAAGAACATGAGAAACAAATGCTAACATTATTTATTCATTTGAGTGAGTGCTTAATCAATTTGGGATACTAAGATATTAATTAGAACCTTTAACATGCCTAGAACATGTGTGAAATTTGGGCTCAATAACCTTATATATGTGTAGTTGTTATATGGTTAATAACTTGATATCACATAGTATATGTAGTATATGTAGTGGAAAGACCACCTCTCGACCCATGTAATCGGATCTGGGTAGGATTAAAGAAATGTAGTACCCTTTTTCACTTGCTGATTCGTAGTTAAACCTTATGAACACACATTAGTCCTTTCCTGTTTTTATTTATTTGTGGAGACATTTACAAAGTCCATTGTCACAATAAATCAATACTTAGAGTTGGAATTTAGTACTGCCACTATCGATGCAATAATTTTAAGCGATGTTACAAACAAGTGCTTATGCATCGTTAAAACAACCTTAATGAGTAGTGCAATATTAGTTATAATCTGCTTATGTTGTTGATCCATTCAAGCGAGGTTTTGATGTCAGAGATGATATACTTGTTAGGTTGTGGAATCTTCTACTCGAGCTTCTCTGCTATGAGACTTGCATTGATACAGCCTAAGGTTCCCATTTTTCTTAAAGCTAGTATCAACAAGCTCCCCATTCAGTCGTAGTATTAAGCTGTAGTGTCAGAACTCAAGGTCTTACACTCTTGCCTTAAGTTCTAGCAGACTTAGTCCTTATTCATTAGCTACATGGACTACCTCATGCAGTAGCGCCATCTATAATAAACCCACCAATCCACATATGATGTGTGAACAGAGAGAGTTGGGTACCATATTCAATATCTAGCTACGAATAGTGGGGCATCTAATACATGTGGTGAGCTACAACAATAGTTAAAGATCCTAACATAGTTAGTTTAATAGCTAATTTAGCATGCCATGAGGTAGTTAAGATCTCGTAAAGGCATTTATGTCCCTCCCCTGTAAATGGACCTTTATGAGCTTATAAAATGTCCTTGAGGACCTTCCTTTGTAGCTTCCAAGTAGACCTACTAGTGAGTAAGGTTTACACTACTAGATAGAGTTGTATAGAAATTACTTATTGTCCATCGATATATGAGCTCACATGGAGAATTAATACTTGTAAATTTTCTTTAGCAACATATTTCAATCTATCTCTTTAGTTCACAAAAGAAATTATATCTATAACTAGTTGTTACTAGTGTTATATACTTGTAGTAAATCTTAGGTCTAAAGGCAATGTATCATCCATATTGTCATAGAGCTTCTTTTCATACAACCAATAATATTGCATATCTATGATTAAATTTACCATTTTTAAGACAAAAGAGGAATAATCAACACATATTCATTAGGTCTTGCCTTACACTTAAGTCAGAGCCATAAAGTATTTGAATTTATAATATTCTTTCTTCTGGTTTCAATGAAACCATATAGAGTGATGAAAAATTGCTACTAAAGTAACTAATACCCCTACGGTATTTTTGAATCTGCCCTTCTTTGCACCTTAGCCTTCTTCCAATCCAAACTAGCTATTTATTTTGTCCATGGCCCATGCATCCTTAGTTAATGTCAATGAGCGGAGACTAGGCTCTATTTCTAGTCCCCTTTTGACGAGATAGATTAGCCTCTTGCCCTCCTTTTTTCCTTGTGATACTATACAAGATAGCATCGAGGCGTTTACCTTGCCCATTGTAAGAGGAAGTTAATACATTGATAATGTAAGATATCACATATTTTTAACCTTTCCATTTGAATAAGAACTCAATATTATATATGATACTCATATAGATACGTGTAACTATTCAACTACTCTATCTATGAACTGATAGCTCAACATTCCCCACCGGTCTATGCATGCCAGTTGATACCCCCCCCATCATTCACAACACAAGAGGTCCCATTCCATCGATAGTCCAATAGTTACATGAGATATCAATTTTACACTAGCTTATATACCCAGTTTAATTGAAAGGTATGATGCCCTTGCACCCAGGCCCACAATATAAGAATATGGGAGTGCCATTTCCTACGATCTTGGCATGCATTATTAGACAAGAAATTGAATAAATATATAATATATTCCTAGTATCAGGAGCTCTAATCTGCTATTTACAAGTTACTCTAAAGTCCCTATTTCCAATATATTTCCTAGAGGTCTAGCACCTCCCCATCATATCTCCCTACACGAAATAAACTTAGATTAGAGAGAAATCAATTATGGGGCTAGGAATACCTATATTATACGTTCAATGTAGTACCACCCATGTCTATAAATTCCAGTTTCTATGTCTTCTTATCTCATAAAAGAAAAGAAAAAAAATGGATCTAATTCAACTAGCTCTATCCCACCAAAACTCATTTACCTATGCTACAATACTAGAACAACACTAGATAGGACTAATTTAGTAGTATCTTCACCATTGTGATTTAGCTGAATGCCATCTCTTGTACCTTGGGAATGGATTAACGTTTTGATATTTTAAAGAAAGAGGAGAACTACTAGGGATTTTTTCCAGTTCCTACTCTCCTACCTAAACAATATTATGTTCAATGGAATATACTAACATAGATACGATTCAATTTTCCATAGATGATGTTGGGTTGTATGTGCTGACATGCCATACATAGGAAAAATGGCACATATAATATTCAAGGTGGTTGTTACCCATGAGTTGATGTTCCATTTGATGCCATACTGAAATGGATACTACTACCAATGGCTTTCTGCATTCCATAGTTTCTTCTAACACTTCCACTTTAACTATCTATGAAATCCACTTTTGTTGTTGCTCTTTCTATCTCTCTTCATTTTCAATACTCATGTTCTATTTCTGCACAATCATGTTTATTTCGTACATCTCACAACTATTTTGTCTCTGTGAGAGAGAGCCTTACTCTCTCTGTGTTTCTTCTGTTCAAAAGGAAAACCCTAGTAGCATGAAAACTATTACAATTTTGTCCTTTACAGCTAAATGAAGAAACCCATACTGAAGATTTCTTGTTGTTGACGGTCTGCCTCTAGATGGCATCTTTAACACTGTGCCTACTATTGATTGAGAGGATTTTTTTGATATCTCCATACTGGTGATGTTCTTTCTCTGGCTCTAGCATATTGATGTCTTTACCAAGACATAAGTAGGATAATATGTATTACTTATATCATGGGTAATAGCATATGCCAACCTTGATTTGTAGCTCATCATTAAGAAAATCCCATCTTAGACAGAAAACCGACTTGGCAACAAGCATGAGCTTTCTAAACTCCAATTGAGAAAACCCTATTGGTATGATTCTCAAGGGCACAAAGAATTTTAAATGCACACACAGTTTAACTAGATATGTTGTGAGGTTACCATAATATCAGCTTAACTTTGGTAGTTGAAGATGAAATGGACGTAGATATAAAGTGATGGCCTACAATGTTGATTCAATGTAATCAAGGTGATAGTTTCACATACCATATTGACGTAGATATTTTTTCATTATCATAAATGAAATAGGGGATATTCCTTGATTCATATACAAATTCTCTTCATAAGAAGCTATGCTACTGAGATTTCATAAGTTCAGAGTTTACAACAAGACTTATATTTCACTGGTGCACAACACAATGCTTCATGGAAAGTGAAACATATTACCTAGTGCACCGATATTGATTGCAGATCAACTATGAACTTTCGTAGTGGATCACTTCAGTCAGTTTATTTATCCCATCTCCTACATAGTAGTTTATAGAAGCATAACATATTCATGAATAAGGATCATGTTATGTGCTTGTAGAGTGGTTCCAACTGTATAATCTCTGGGATTATCAATCCCAAAATGACTGTGAATACAACCCCTATCTCTTAGAGACTTCAGTGCATGAACATGTTGTTTAGACAACCTTTCACCTACCAATATGTGCTTTATTTTATGATGAACGAATAAACCCTTACATAGGCTCCATGATCTTCCAATAAAAGCTACATGGCTCAACCTTCTTATGTATTTTTGGTCTCAGTACTTTCTACAGAACTCAACTAGCAGATAAGGATGCTCGTGGCCCTTTTTGACATCATATTCATTCGTCTCATATTGTTGATCATGCCCATGGGATGTAACAATATTATGGCCCTTCATTGGGATCAACTCATTTAACAATATAGAAGTAACTAGAGCCCTCTTTATGGCAATGAAACTCTCCTTTACAATGAGAAAATCAGTCCTCCAACTCAGAGATACTCGACCTCCTTTTTGACATAAATTCCATCCTCTTGTGCTCAGAGTTGTCATTTTTTGACCAACAAGGAATAAAGGACATTGATCTGAATGCAAATGGTTCAAATTTTGCTCTCGGACATAGAACAATACTCAACTATCGAAGTAACCCACGAGACCAAGCCAATAATCATTATGTGAAATTTATATTGCCATGGATCTGCTCATATGCGTAGAGATGAGTTATGCAATAGAGAGACATAGTCAATGCATGTAAAAACTCTAGGCTGGACATTGTCCAAATAATGGTTAAAGTCTGCAATGTATAATAATCATAAACCCTTGATTGATTCATGAATTGAATTTTCTTCATAGGTCAAAGGAAATTTCAAATATAGACTATTAGATCTACTTTTGATACACCTTTAGTGATTTCTTTTACTTTGCTTAGGCTTGACCTCACCTGAGCTCTAATACCATGTTAATTTTCAGTTAACATTTTCTTTACTTAGGTCAGTTAATTTAGTGAGTCATATTAGCCCAATTCACCATTTTATTTCAATCAAATAAACCATTATTATGTTGATGGTAATTGAGGAAATAACATAAACCATTATCATAGAGGACAAGCCAAGACAAGAGAACAAAAAATTAGCTCAAGCCAGGGAAAGAACCTAAGATTGGGAAAACCCTTGATCGAATCTTCTTATTATTAAAATCAAATGTTCAGTAGAGAGAGAGAGAGAGAGAGAGTACAATGATTTAGAGTCAGAATGACTTTCCAATATTAAAGTCTGATAACACTTCTCTTAGACCCAATCAATCCTGTGGTTAGGGAAATTGAGATCACTATAGAAGGTTAAAAATTAATTCTTTCTACTATGGGCTTCCTTATTCTTCATGATGTTTTCCTTAGCTCACTCTAGTAGTTGTTCTATGACCATATTAAAGCCATTGTTTTCTTTATCTCAGTGGATATTTGGATAGGGTTTCAATGGCATGGTGCTTGGGCCCTTCTTTAGTACTTGAAGGACTTCAAAAAATGTGGTTTTCACTCTAAACAAGGCCACTATACTTTTCTATTGTTATGGCCTCCTTTAAGGTATCCAAATCACCTCCAATAACCACCAAATTTTTATAATTTTTTGTCTGCAAATTTCTATAGCAGCTCGGCCTCGTGAGCAAGTGACTCTAGGGTTGTGGCCCAACTATAAGAGGGTCTCCTAGCTGCGGCCATGTTGTTGAGAGAGAATCCCATGCGGTACTAGCCATAACCCAGTCACAAACATGCCCCAAGCCATAGTGCAAATATTCTATTGAACTGGGACCTGTTGAGACCATAACCCTAACCAAAATAGTCCCATTCATACTAAGTGTGAGTTATGGACTTACTGAGATTGCGGAGGCACAGTTTCATCGAACTACAAACAAGCAAGAGTCATCCTAAGGAAACCACAGAGAACACCATCCAAAATTACTGAGGTGCGCTCAGAGAAAAAAAGTCATCCAAAATTCCTAAGGTAGCTATCTGAAATTGCAGATCCAAATTCATACTTTTTGAGGAGCACCTCAATTGGCTATATATAGTTTTTTGATATAGTTGAAAGGTTCCATTTGTTGGGTGAGCCGACCTTTAAATTTGAATTTTAAAAATAAAATATTTTCCTCTAATTACATATTGAAGTCAACTTTGAATGTCTTAGGTGGGAGGCATTAATAAATAAAATAGACACCTTAATTATTTTCAAAGTAAAAAATTTTCCAGACAATTTAAATTTTCAATTTGGGGATCAAGCAAAATTCTTCCTGAAGTTTCCTCATAAATTTAACATTTTCTTTTTTAGGATTCTTAATTCACTTTGCATTAGTTCTTCACCTGAACCATGTTGAGATGATCAAACAAAGTTGTGTTCCATTTGTTTCATGTCAGTTTTGTTACCTTGGATATTCCCCTTACTTGGATTAACATGGGAGTGTGATTAACTTTCTAGATGCAAGCCACTATAACCTGCAAATTTTCAACTAACACCCCTGTAACAAATCCTAATGTGTTTTTTCCACCTTTAGAAGTTTCAAACAAAGAACCTAAATGCCTCCAATATGTCACCCTGAAACTTAGTTTCTGGCATCTCATCCTTCCCTTGTAAGATTTTACCTTTAATTAGTTATTCAACAGCTTCATATTTCTTCACAATTAGGCTCACTTCAGTAATATTTGCAATCCCATTCTTCCTACTTATGGGTTCAGTCCCATTTGGTTCTTCTTCAACAATTTCTAAAGTCAACAAAGTTTCACTATCTTTATCATTAGTGGTGTTTCCAATTCCAATATTGCCATCTAAAGGTTTGGTTTACTTTTATTCTTCAACAACTTCAAATTTCGGCAGAGTTAATCCATTCATATCACTTTTTCCATAAGATTTTTTTGAATTAGTGCTTATGATTTCATTACCAGCCTTGGAAGATTCATCGATAGGTCTGTCTTTTGGACTGATTGAAATTTCTTGTTTGAGGCGAGAAGGTATTTCACTGGACTCTGACAATAAATATTTTTTGGAAAATGCCTTTTTTAATGATCTCCCGGCAGTTATCTTTTTTTCCATGTCCTTATCTGCAGTTGTCTTCATTTCTGCACATACCCATTACTCTTATTCTAGTCCAAAATAAATCCAGATGTTATATAGACTTGATTTGGATCACTTTCATATTCTACACCAACATAGCTCTTTCTCCGCCCTAACTTGGGTGATTTTGGGCAGGTAAGAGGTAAATTCTTCAGCTGAACCTTTGGCGGACCTGCTTCATGATAGAATTATGGCATGGGAGATGTTTTAAATCAAAATTTCAAACTTTTTCGAAGCATATTTATCTCATCTTCTTGCATCTCCTTTGTTTTAATGTGCAATTGGTTTTTCTCCACTTCCTATGGTTAGGGATATGAACACCTGCATGATTTGATTCTCTCAATTTATGTGGGATTACATATGTTGTTGTTTCTTTAAGTTATATTTACTATTTAATCAATTTTATTTCAATAATATATTTATTATTTCTAAATTTACTATTCAAAAATTCTTTGAGCACTCTGAACTCCTAAACCATTTCTTCTTAGTTTAAATTTACTATTTACTATTCTTTGAGCTCTCTGACCTCCTGTACCTTTTTTTCTGGTTTAACTTCCCTATTTACCATTCTCTTAGGTATTTTAATTCCTATATGATTTCTTCTTTATTTAGGTGGAAACAGTTTGTATTTTATTCTCGGTTCAGGGATGACATTAGAAAATGTGGAGGGTGTAAATCATTTCTACACATACCCCTTAGCATTGCGTTTTTTTTTATATGTGGGCTTCCTTTCTGTGCTATGTTGTGGTCTATCATCGACCAAGAACCATAAAAACAAATCTTTGTTTTGTGGTTTTTATAGCTCTAATTTTTGGCAACCATGAAAACAGATCATTATTTGGTGATTCTTGTAGCTCTTTTGTACATATAATTGGGGTGTTCCCTGTACACAATATTTAGCACTGTCTCTACCACCTGTCCATCTCGAGCATAGGTTTCATTTGCAGGAGTGCATGAACAACATATTGGTTCAATTTCTTAAGAATCTCCTTACAAGTTAGCTTATGTTTGGTAATTTTTTTAGTTCAATGACTTCTTCTTTGGATCATGTGAGAACAAAGGTGATATATAAATGGAGGCTTTTTCAAGTGGAATATTTTATGTATCTATCTTCGGGATCCATCACATAAAACTTTAAAAGCATTGATTTCCAATGTGTTTCGAACCAATCAATGTGATTCATCATCAGGACGAAAATATTAAGAGAAAATATGATCCAACATGAATATATAAAAGGATATCATTGTGTTGTTTTTAAATTGAAATCAATTAGGAGTATCTCCATGTTGTTTTTTATTATCTATATGTGGATGACGACCATTGTCATTTATTCATGCCATGACTCTGATTGTATAATTTTTTTCTCTGGAGGAAGTGGAGGAGACTTATCATACTCATGATTTTTTGTGTCATCATCATAGAATTATCATTCTAAAGTTTTTTTGTGTTATCATCATCTTCGTCTTCTTCTTAACTTGTGATTGTATGTGAAAGGGACTTGGTCACATCAAGAACATTTGTGCTAATTTCTACACCACCCTTTCCTCTTCCACCATCATAAATATATCCACCTCTTAAGACCCTTTCATCCTCCATCATCATAAATCTATCCACCTCTTAAGATATCTCTAGGTCTAAATAGTATTCTAAGATTAGGGGCTATTAACCTCAGTGGCTAGTAAGCTTAGTGGAGGATTTGTTGGTGGCTGAATTTTTCCTTGTCAAAGTTTTTAGGACTAGTAGTGGTAGTAGTCATTGCAAGAACACTATTAATTATTGTACTATAATTGATATTATTTATATTAATCATGTAACTCTTTATAGAGGATGGAGTGGCTTGAGTCCTCCTCTCTGTCTCCATCATGGAAATCTAGTTTATATTTATAATGGGTCATGTTAAATTTTTGCGATGTTGGAAGGGTGATTTGGGGAATAAGTATTCATTAAAATTGTGATCATGAGTTCTATAGTTATACTTCAAATTAACAAGATCTCTTCAGCTCGAGGGTAAGTTTTTTGGGGAAATGTTGCTACATCATACTTCTCTAAGAAATCTAGTCTACTTGCCTTTATTGCAAAATTCGAGAACACAAACTTTGATACCAATTACTTTGGAATGGGACAATCCTTACCATATAAAACAAAGAAGTTATTATTCCATTGTAAAATAATTCATCCTTCTATACGAAATCATCTTATTTATATATGCACACTATTCAATATTCACCATCTATTCTTCTTGCATTAATGGTATCTCCCACATATTCTACATATTGATATATGCCCACTTAACACGGCATATAGTAAAATTCTTCCTAAACCCCCTGTTAGGATTAGGATGATATTTTATTGGGAAAATTATCACAATACTTACCACAGAAATACATTTATGTGCTTGATTTTTAGGAGATATGTATTCTCATCTTGAGCTAAAATGCCAAAAAAATCACCCCCACAAATTTATTATCTCCATTAATGACATACATGAAATTATATGGCCATCCACATATATCAAACATATTTATGAAACTTAGTTAAATAGTATGGGACAATGAAAAAGAAATTGATGTTTATCCTTCACTTTTTAATAAGTCAGCCATTATTAAATTGTATGTCTCAGTGAAAAATGACTCAGGCTTGTTTCTACCTTCATTTTTATTCATTGGGTGTTTATAGATACTAGCTTTAAAAATTTCTTTCATTATCTAATCAGGAAGAGTTAATTTTTTTTCAATCGATGTGTAGAGTGGACATGTTTGTGCCTTTACCAAATTGAAGATAATGGGAGGAAAATAAGCATTCGAGTTGGAAAATGTGTTTTCAATGGGCATGGATCTTGATGTCCTGGATCCTTCACATTGCCATGGCCATCCACCTGTGCCACCCAGTTGGCCTTCCAGGGAAGCATTGATCAAATATATGACATGAACAAGAATAATGATCCTAAAGAGGAAACCAAAGGGAAGGTGACAACTAGGATTCTATCCATTGTGATTGAGCATGAGAAAATGCATCATGAAACTCTCATTTACATGGTAACTTAGAACAAGAAAATGGCATTTTCAAGGAGAGACGAGTGGGCATCAAGAAATTAGCACTACTAATATCACAGAAGGGTCTAATTTCTATGATTTCCATGGACCATGATATTGAACCAGAAGTAATGATTGAAGCTGGGGATGTAGATTTAGGGGTTGATTCATGGGATTTGACAACATTTGTGTGGGATAATGAGGGCCAAATATTTCGTACCAAAGTTTCAGATTTATTTATGGTAGCTGCAAAGCCTGCTTCTATCAAGGATTTCCTGTGCTTCATGAGTCAGGGGCTACCCAGACCAGACTCTCTGGAGAAAAGAGGATTTTGCATATTTTTCAGAGAATTGATTCTGGTACCCAACAACATGGTCATTGGTGGATTCAAGCAAGCACTGTAGTGAAGTTGCAGAAGAACTTGTATATGTGAGCCTTGCAGAATACAAGGCCCTCTGCAGAGGTATGAAATGTAGAAAATAATTCTAAATTTTGAAAACGTTATGCTTCTCAACTCTCTCATTACATATAAAGCTAAAAACAACTCCAAAAGGAGCACTGCCAAACTTTCCCTTAAAATCTCTGATTGAATTTGCACATGAAGTTGAGGAAAAAGTGGAGGAATGAACATATTCCTCTAGCTTTGTATTCACTTGCTTGGGAGGATTCACATTATGGTCATGTAGATACATATTTTCAGAGAGAAAAGAATTGCAAGAAACTTGTGTATCGAGTTTCATTAACATCTTGTCTATTTTAGGAAATAAAGAGATGGGGTACAGGAACCAAAAAATCCTTATTGCAACTCTTCATGTTATATTATAGTTTTGCATCATTGAAATCATAATCTATTTATAAGGTATCTCCAATTGGCATTAATTTTTTAAAATAACTTTATTTCTCAGTTCTTGAAAAACTCAAACAACATTGCAATGATTTCTTTTGCTTGGGGAGATCCAACAAAACCTTACTACCAATCCAAATTTTATCATTTAGGTAAATTGATATGATACATTTAGTTATTGTAATTTGATGATGCATTCTAGAAATGAAATCACAGATGGTAGGAAGTCCTCAACGTCTCAAAATTATCCTTCATGTGGCTATAAGAAATGGAAATGGAGGACATTTGAAGGCGCAATTCCAGATAGCTAGGACTGACAAAAACTGGGAACAAAGGTTACTGAGAGATGTTAGTAGAGCCCTCCTTGTACTCCTTTTAAGTATTTTTGAGGTGGATTAACATTATTTTTGTTGATTAGCTTTCATTTTAGAAGAAAAACTCCCAACTATATAGCAGAGTATGAAAGGAATATTGAAACCTTACTAGGGAGTATGAATTGAAGAAAAAATAATTCTGCAAGGCTTGGATGTCCCTTAATGACTCTAATCATCAAAATGGGGATTATGAATTGAAGAAAAATTAATTCCGCAAGGCTTGGATGTCCCTTAATGACTCTATTCGTCAAAATGGAAACCTGAGGACTGAAATCGATAATATGTCATTTCATGTTGAATGTCTAGGTGGAAGAAATTGATATTTTTTTTCTTATTACTGATAAGCCAATGAATTGGAATTATCTGATGAAAAAATTTACTTGTGATCAAACTCTAGAAGGCTAAACTTCTCAATTAAGGGAGTTTCAGGACGCATTCGAAAGGAAGAATTTTTTTGGGCTTCATCAGTTCAAGTTTTGAAGGCTAAAATTCAGATAACTTTGGTATTAGATAGTATTAGCTTAAAATTTTAAGTTGAATCTTATTCTTGTACTACACCTTGTCAAATATTCTACGAATAATATTTTCAAATACTTGGTTGTAAATACTAAAGATATATTATGATAACCTTTCAGAAGAGACGCTTAAATGTGCTAGCGCTATCCCTGACATTGTTGGGATGACATACATTGTGCAATCTCTGGGTAAGTGTGATAAATCTTCTATTTCTGAGAAAATTATTGCTAACATTTTATTAATTTTTATGAAGAAGTTAAGTTCTATAGCATTAATACCTCAAGAAGAAGTGCAAAAAATAGACAATGTAAAGGAATAAGCTTTAAAACAAAGTGTTGGAGCTTACATGCAAGTTGTTGATTGCATTATTTTTATGCATTACACAAGGATCAACAGGTTAGATAACAAGATTTTCTTGCCTTTTTTAGGAAAAATTAGAGTATTCTGTAGGTTCATTGAATGATACAACATAATATGATTTTTATAATTGACACTGATACTTTTTTGTCAATAAAATTTCCTAAGACTAAATTTTAACCATATTAAGCCCAAAAAAGAAATCAACACTTGTAGAGGTAGGTTTATTTGTTCAACATTCTGCATCTAATTTACAAAAATATGCCAGAATCATGTTTTTGGTGTGTAGTGACAAAGGTTGCAAAGCTCTTCACATTGTAACAAAACAGAGGACAAAATATATGTCTCAATTATAAAAGTCATATCTTCTTTATTTTAAGTAAATAATATAAATTTACATAATCCATAAATATTAAGTTTCCATCGATAAAAAGAAGGCAATTAATAACACATATGAATCATAGCACATCAATTTCAATGTGTATTATGTGAGTAAATGCATGTCATATTTATTTGACATAATTTATAGGAAACCCACACCCTATTTGTAAGAGGGCAAATTGATAGAATTATGCTCCCTTGAATAATTGATTTAAGTGCACATGTTGGCATTTGTGTAAAAGGCCTATATAACCGGAAAGACCTAAATCTTCAGTTATTAGTGACTTCTCATTTTTTGTTATGAATGTATGAAACAATCAAAAATATCAAAAGAACATCTTGAAACACATGGAAATCACACCAATCATTTGTGCAAAATTTATAATCTAAAATAGGTCATCTTATTATTTTTTTTTACATTCAACCCAAGACAAAAGTAGGTATTATGTTCATGTTCATACCATTATTCCAATATATGTTTCCAACTTCTCCTTGCGAATGATAACTGGCCACAACTGGAAATCATTTTAGGATTCTTTACATTCGAACCAAGACAAAAGTAGGTATTATGTTCATGTTCATACCATTATTCCAGTATATGTTTCCAGCTTTTAATTGTAAATGATAACTGGCCACAACTAGTTAATTCTTTCCATTTAGGGCTATGAAGTTACAACATATTACTTTCGTGTTGCAGCTTTCACAAAATCCACTGTATAACCACACATTTTTCAAGTTGACACATTAAATTTCTTAGAATATAGAATTTCTAAGCATATTGTATTCTATTTTCTTGCTTAACTGACTTACTTCTTTGCAGGTCAATGCAAAATCAGATGCATTTTTTTTAGTGGAGTTGTTGAGTAATTTTTTGGATCTTTTTTTCATAAATTGGACAATGACACTGCATGTATTCATTCTACAATGGCACAAATGACAGATATTTTCAAAAATAACGATGGCACGAATGACATATATTTTCAAAAAACATGATGGCACGAATGACAAATATTTTCAAAAAACATGATGAAGAGTTGTGGTGCCACCTAGATGCTACAACCAATAAATTCTAGCATGATTGCATTCCTTGGGAATAATAGCTATATAAAGCTACTTTCCAGAAAAACTAAAGAGTTGATTGGGACCTTGAAAATGAATGGTGTACTTTGTTTTGCCGATGATGGAAGACAATTCCCAAGTTTGTGGGAAGATGAGCAGGTATATCATTGAGATCTTGGAATGAAGAAATGCATTCGTAGGGGGGTTAACAAGTGTTGTGTTAACATTTCAGATTTCATTGTTTCTATTGTCAGTAATGTATTTTCCACTGGATCAAACAATGTGATTGTTAATATTTATAATAGGAATGAATTTCTTGGGGGAAATAGGAAACCACTCAAGACCCTTAAAAATATTGTGACTATAATGGATAATTTTAATTTCAATTGTGAGGCACAAATATTGGCTATTTGTTAGAGTATGAAGAAAGATAATATGCGGTTGGTTCATCTCCCTTCTTACATAGTGTTCGCCAATTGGTAGTCCTAACATCTCCCTTCTTGCATAGTGTTCACCAATTCGCAGTCCTAACATTTTTTATATATAATAATTGGTGTACATCAGAGGCCCATGCACCCCAAAGCATTTCTGTTATGAACTGGACCTTCATGAACTTCATCCATGAAATTGTGCTACTTTTATAGTCTAACCCCTTGCATACATTTTTTCTTGATTTAAAAAATGTGTCCGACTTTGGCATTATTTTTTTCAATAAAATGTAAAGTTGGATTTCTGTATGTTACAAAGCATTAAACACCCTTTCTTGGATGATTTTCTTCTTATCTATCGTATACTATTTTTGTGCCCTTTTACACAAGTTTTCTTCCTTTGCTCTTCTTGGTATGATATTTGTTCCCAATTTTTTCAGGATTATCATTTTTCTTTTATTTTTATTTTTAGAAAAATTACAATAGAATTTGAAATGTTTGGTATTTGAAATGTTTGGTAGTAATGTAGTGTTTTGTTTTTTCATTTTCTATTGCAGAGTGGCTACTTTAAATTAGGAAGACAAGTGGCTCTTCTCATGGCGTTTTGTAATTACAGAGGGAATTGTATTAAGGATGGTCTAATTTGAAGACATTGCATTAAGTTTCCTCTAATTTATGAACTTTGTGCATGCCAGGACAAATTTCTCATCTGCCACTATACCATTTGTGCATATATTGGATCATACAAAAAAAATATTTTGCTGAGCTGACTAAACATGACTAAGGCCATTGTCACACTACACAGCTGCTACACATGGTGAGCTGACTGACCATGACTAGGGCCATTGTAACTGGACACAACTGCCACACATGTTGAGTTGAATGAACATGACTAAGGCCACCATCATATTACCTTATCAGGTCATATTTTCACTTCTCTTTAAAGTTTATTTTTATTTATGATGGATAGATATAATTACATTATTTTTTATTAGGTGCTTTACATTGATGCAATATTACTTTATATCTCGACTATCTAAGAAACATTCCACATGTGGTTTCAGGCATAAACAAAAAAAATTCTATTTATCATGGCCAACAGTTTAAGGCTTCTGCCCTCAAACTGTAAAGAGGGTCCAAACCTATGCCTCTTTGGAACTGTAATTGAATAGCAGGATGTTAGCATTGGTTACATTGAATGGCCAAGCAGATGATGGCTATACACTAACCTTCTCTTCTAGTGTGGAAGTTAAATATGAGGAAATTGTTGAATTTCATTTTATATCGTTACTAACAGGTAATGATAACTGTGCTGGATTATCTAACTTGCTACAAAAATTTTAGTGATAGATAGGAGGATGGATATGCCAATTTCTCTATACCTTATCTTTAGTTGATGTGAATATTTTCTTGAAAAAATTCATATTGTTGGAATATATGAAGAGTGGAAACATGCCAAACATTTAAACCATTCAATAGTTGTGGTAAGATATTATTAAAGGCTTGTGATAATTCTAGTTACTTTTTTTTGTATAATTAGATTTAATAGTTTATAAATTATTGTATATTATAACTTGTTGTGTGAGTCATGCTACATGGGTGTGACATTGAACTAACTCCATTGAGTTATTTATATCAAGTTAAAAATAGGGGCTTCATGATTTCAAATTTTACAAATATTGAGCCATTATGTGTCGAACATTTTTTTAAAATCAATGCCTATATATGCAATTTCGGGGACTACCATAACTCTCACATAATTCTTTAAAGGGCGCTAACTCAATGGAAGAGCACCTGTTTTATAAGCATGATGTTGGTGGTTCGATTCCACTGTGTCCTAATATGAATTAATCAATGATATTGTAATTTATTTTTAATTAAATACTTTTAATATTGGTTTATTTCAAAAGTGATATATTTGTCTAGATTCATTATTTTATATTGCCTCTAAAGAGACAAAAGTGATGTTGTATTATCTTTGAAACTATTTTTTTATTGTCTCTAGAGAGACAATAGTTAGGATCAAAGACATTGTCTCTTAAAAGACAATATGTCTGTAATCCCAACTATTGTTTCTCGAGAGACAAAAATAAATTGTAAAAAAATGAAATTTTCTGTGGTCAGACAAAAATGTTTGTGTTATATATTGTCTTTATAGAGACAATATTTTAAGACGATTTAATTTTAAGACAATTTAATTTGAGACACCTGCTTAAAGACAATACACAAGTTTTCTTTTGTGTCAAGTTAAGACAATTTACCCAAAAATTGTCTTAAATATTGTCTTCAAACCCCCATTTGTGTTGTAGTGATTAGTTTGTGGGCCTAGTTGGATAAAGCCAAATAACCCAAAAACAATTCTAAGCCCCATTTAAAACAAGTGGAGAAATGTAAAGTATCTTGGGTTGAAAGCCTACCTTACTCTTTAAGCTAGGGTGTAAATAATTTCATAAACACGTTTATAAGTTAACTGAATTCTAGAACGTATGGGTTTGTTGTTATATGTTGTGAAAGTATTGCTCTCAAAATATATTAAAAAAAAACATATACATAATAATCATAATAATGCATGTCTTCGCGAAGAAGAGAGTGGATGATAACTCGAAACAAATTTAGTATTAAATTGATAGACATACATATAATACAATAGCAAAGATCGAGACACACAAGAACCATATGCACATATCTAGACATATCACAGCAAATACCTTTTCAAATAACTATATATATATATATATATAAGTTTAAATTAAGAGACAAAGGCCTAATGTTCAAAAGCATGTATTCCTCTCCCTAGAGATAAATCATCTCAAGTAGGGAAATGGAACCAACTCGGTGTGAGGGAAAAAACTTGAGACAGCCTAGTGAGTTGGAACATGGTTGGAGGAGGTCCAATAGAGGAAATGGAAGTGATTCATCAAAAAAGAGGATATTGAGGAAAAAAACGACACTAAGAGAGAAAATATTCTTGACTTGGTTGTCTCTTAAAACGTACACAAACCTCCCGATGTTAGATATCTTTAGGTGGTCTTGTTCTCGTCCATGTTAAAAAAATTGTTCTAGAAGTGAAACTGACTCAGGGATAGTGCTAGTAAAAATAGCCTAAACTCATTGGTTGGGTGGAACACTGTTTTCTCTTTAGTAATTTTGCGGTAGCCTAAAAAAAATAACACTAGATAAGTGCTTATTTGAATATCTATATTTTATGTTTATTTTTCAAATGTAAATAGGTTACTGAATTTGATAATTTTTTCGTATGGTAAAGAAATGATAGGAAAAAAAAAACATTTAAATTGTACATATCTTGACATATCACAACAAAGACCTTTACATATAAGTACATGATATGATATGATATGATATATATATATATATATATATATATATATATATATATATATATGAAAGTTTAAATTAAGAGACAAAAGTCGAATGTTCGAAAGCATGTTATTACCAATCAATAATAAATAATATGAGTTATTTAAGATATCCAAATTAGTTAAAACAAACACTAGTCTATATTAGCCATGAAATCTTGGTCTGGATTATACAATCGGGAAAGTTAAACCCTCGACATGACGGCTCAAGTCACTAAATATAAAATATGTTGTTAATCAAAGTACAAGGGCAATGATCATAGCAAAGAAGTAATTACACAAATGTTTTCTGAGAGACCCTAGCCGAATTCTTAAAACCCTCGTTCAACTTACAGTTGTAAGTCGATCTGTAACCAAAATAAGGGAAATTAGAAAAACATGTGATATTTAATGGGTTTCAAAAACCTTCAACACCCGCTCCTATTCATACTAAAATACCCGTACAAGGCGCGAGGGAGAGAATACTAAATATAACAGAAATTTACAAACGAATTAAGAAAAGGATAGCAACAAAAGTTTAGAAAATTGTTGCTAACATGAGTTTGGTTCTGGAAAGGATCCTAGAAGAATCTTGTCAAACACAATGGTAAAAGTTATTAACCCTGAATACAGTGATGCGTGGTTTGACCGAAATTTTTCTTGGGTGAAATTCAAGAGACCGCAGTTCAAATCTCATTGAGTATGTGGCTTGCTATGATCTTGACTCAAGGAGTAGGCTCCCCCTTTCCTGAGGGGTCTCAACTCTTGTTGAATCATAAGATCTGGTATATCTGACTTGCAGACTGTTGGATATATCCTGGTGTTATATTGGCGACCATGAGGATTGATCCTGGGTCTCCACTAAATTACTCTAGAAAATTACTGATTCACCATGTGTTAAAAAAAAAAGTTATTAACCCTGAAGCCGATGAAAATCCCTATGAATTGATGTGTATAGCGAATGATTAAAAACAATTCTCAACTTTCCCTAACAGAATTTTCAACATAAATTAACATGCATTTTTCCAACAAAAGAGTGGTCCACATCAAAACCATAACAACACGTTAGGAGCCAACTAAGGATCAAAGGCACCCATCGAGTGAGATAAATAACCCCAAAGAAACCATCCAAAATATTATTTTCTCTATAAACACAATTATTGTAGAAATTTAATAGTTTCATAAGCTTAATATCTGTTGAAAAGCCATCAAAACGCTTGAATAAAGGTGAACTATGTCATAGGGCATGGTGATTAATAAGTCCTTAGTCTGCGCTAGCAGGCCTAACAAATTTTCTGAGGATAGAGCGAAAGAATTGTATATGCTGGTACCAACGAAAAAAAAAAAAAAAGTCAACCATATATTTACAACAATATGAAAATTGTAGGTATTCTGTAGACTCGAAAGAAATAAAAATCTGAAGGAAAACGAATGGAGGGCAATTTCACAAAGAGACTCGAACCCTTACCTTCTGCAGGTGTACCATGTCGAAACAATGAATCCATCCTATCAAAAAGAATCAGTAATGACTAAACAATGATGAGAATACATGTCTCTCTGAAATGGAGTTGCAGGGCCTCTCCAGAAGCAAGAGAGGAGGAGGTTGAAAGTTTGATTTTATTTTTAAAGTCAACCCAATCAATAAATTCATCCTTGTTCAAATCACTGGTTTTGACTTAGGTTTTTTTATTGAGCCAAAAGAATCATTCTATAACCAGGTAATGTGTAGGTATGCCAGTTACTTGAGTCTTACATGACTCTTCTTGCTCATTGGTTTAGCGAGGATCCCAAAGAATCTTGCGTATGATCGTATGTGATAGTATGACTAACTTGGGACAGAGGGATGCACAGAGATGGAGTGAACTTGGGTTTTAACAGCATGCAGATATTTGTCATTGTGCATTTTTGTGAGGATTGATCTTATTGGTTTAGTCGCTCCTCCTTATTGGCTATTTTTTGCACTTTCCTACACGTTGATTCTGCTGTCATTCATGAGTCTTCATGCTCATTGGCTTAGAAAGGGCCCCAAAGAATCCTGCGTATGATCGTATGTGATAGTTGGCTTACTTTGGGGTAAGTTTTGAACCCAGTTTATATGAGCACCTAGTATGCCTTTGAAATTTTCCGACGAGGTGGAGATTGGCATCATCTTTTTTCTATATATAGTTTCTTTTATCATTCTCTCGTCTCTTATGACTCTGTGCTTTTCGAATGAACGAAAATTCGGCTGATCCTGCTACTCCATCTACCTCCTCAACTTCCTCATAGCCTTGTGACATTTGTCACAATTGGCTATGTCTGTGGCGGATGTGGTTTGACTCTTTTCATCTCTCTAGGCCATGCATAAGTTATAGTTTTAGGCTCTAGGGTAGATGGTGGATTTGTTCCGGCTGCTTGTGCTGTTGTTGTTACAGCGATTAGCATCTACTTCGGCTCTCCTATTCTTCTCGGATTCCTGCTTCAATTGAACATTTTCCGATGGTCGGAGTTGATCAGTTAATTCTTATTGATCAGTTGGTGCGCCTACCTTCCGATGTTAATGCTTTGATGCAATCCAATCCTAGCGGATCAGGTGTTATGAATGGGACGTCGTGTCGAGAATCCCCAATGTGATTCTGTATCATTGCCTTCTAATATCTCTTCTCCTTAGTATGCTCTGTCCACGGACCTCTCCTTTCAATGCCTGTGGTACATTGCCTTTTATCGGCCATATTTTATTCATCCAGGCTTCTATCGGGTATCCCTTTCTGGAAAAGGTATGTTCTATATGTCTAGGTGATTGGAGCTCTGTGATTAGACTCTTTTTTTTATTCCCAATCCTCAGACGAGCTGTACTTCTGCTACTTCTTCTATCTGGGTAGTAGGGTTTTGTCATCTTTCCTTGGATGTTTCATAGCTGCTGCAAGAGATTTGGTGTCCTTTATAGAATGGATTTGGATTTGCTTTCGGGTCTCTGTATGTGACTTTTGTATGTGATTGGGACTGGTCTCCGTAATTTCCACCCACTATTTTTCCTTCAAGTATCCTTGTTACTGTTTTTGGCCGACAACCATGGGTCCGGGGTGCAGGGGACCGTTGGTCCTACGGGAGGACCTCCTCTCCTCTAACCTTTCTGCACAAGAGGCCTTTATTGCGGCTACGATGCAAGATGAATTACAAAGTGACAGGATTAAGAAGGTTGGTTGTACTTCTTCCCGGCATTCCCTGGGCCCTCAGCCTGATCTGACTGCGGAGAAGGTAAAGTCTCTTTCAGAACACACCTCTCACATCCCCGTCACTAGATCTTTTCCTCCCAATCGAAAGAGAGATAGCAGACGGCGGAGAGGTAAGAATCGATCTTTTTTTAGGCATGCACAGGAGGTGAAAGAGGTGTTTCTGGATAACGAAGACATTATTGATAGAGTATGTAGCCTCCAAAAACGTGCGCTGGTTGGCAGATGGATCTATGCTGACGCAAAGGAAATTGATATGTATGAATGGGCTCGGAGGTGTTGGACCAGGAAAGTGGGATACATGCCTAAGATTAGCATGCTTATGGGGAACTGGTTCACTGTACATTTCATGCATGAACATGATTGCAGCAAGGTTATGGACAGGGTCTGGGTATCTGGTCGTAGCTATCTTCAGATCATGCCATGGTATTTAAGTTTTGACCCTCTTGTGGATGCACTGTGGAGCAAGTTCTTATGGGCCAAATTACCTGGTCTCCCGCTTGAATACTGGACTGAAAAGGCTCTCACTGCCATTGGAAAGTCTATTGGATCGACAAGGTACGTTGATCCAAGGAGTGTAGGTATCCTGGACAAACGTGTTGCATGGATTCTGATCAAAGTACCCACTATGCATCAGCTGGTGGGGGATGTAGAATTGATCTGGGACAGAAGACGACACATTCAGCGTGTCGACTACTGGGGTATCCCCTTTAGATGTCTATGTTGCCACAAAACAGGCCACCTTAAAAGGGAATGTCCATCCAGATTCATGAAGGTGAGATGGAGGCGCAATTATACTTTGACAAAGGGGAATGGCAGCTTTTCGTCCTTATCCACTGAGGGGGAATCCTCGGGTAAGTCAATTACTTCTCCTAGTCAGAACATAGAGAAAGTTCACCATGGATACAACGCTGCTTCTGATGGCCATAATTTTTTTTCCAATGGACACCTTTCTTTTAATGGCAAGGCTGGCCATGGGATGTCCACGCCACCCCCCTCAAAATCCTCTCCAATCGCCGACATCCCTGCTCGATGTCTATCAGCTAATGTCTGTACTCGCCTTCGAACAGAAAACGACCCAAACACCTCTAGGGGCCTCCCCCTTCTATCTCACTCCGCTGTCACCCAGCCTACAATTCCTCTTTGCTATGTAAACGACCCTCTCATAAATTGCGACCTACCTACTGATAGTCCCCTCTCTACCTCCCCATCTATGCCCGCCCTGGAATGGGCCTCTCCTTTTAATGATCGAACTACAGCTGTCGATCAGGTTTATGAATCTCCCAGGAATGCTACCGAGACTGATCTGGAAGGTCTTCTAAAGAACCCAGATCTGGACCTCGCGAAGTTGATGGTATTTGCTAGAAAGTTCAGTGAAATTTCTCCTACTATATCACCTGATTCTGCAGTAAATATCACAGTTCGCAAAACCACGAAAAAGGGGTCCAGACATTTCAGAGGGGAAAAAAAGACCAAATAACTCTACAGGGGAGAGATATTGGATCTACAGGAGATACTTGTCTTGGACATAGAATCGGAATGGGCCCTTAGAGCGAGCCGCCCGAATGGAGGTGGGACATGAACTCCGTACTATCTCTCAACATCAGAGGCGTTTGCGATCCCTCTAAAATAATTCACCTCAGGGATTTGGTTCGAAGTATTAGACCTTCGATCATATTTCTTCAGGAAACACTTTCTCTCCGCAAAGCTGCAGTTGACTCCATTATTGAAATCTGCTCTGGTTGGAAGGTTGCTGAGATTGATGCTGTGGGTAGATCAGGTGGCCTCGCAGTCGGTTGGGACGAGCATTTTTTCAACTTCACCGCATACAAATTCTTTGGTGGCATCCTTCTTTATGGTTTTATCAGGGGTACTTGCGAACAGGTGGCCATTATTAACCTATATGCGCCCTGTAGCAGGAAGTCGGAGTTCTGGGATAAGATGGATAATAGTGGGTTGCTGGACTTGAAATACTTGATGATGATAGGGGATTACAATGTTTCCCTTTTTGTGGATGACTCTTGGGGGAAGAAAGCTAGGTTAGACAGGGCTGCTGGAAGAATATTGCACATCCTTAATAGCCGAGATCTGGTTAATATCAAGGCGCATCCTGATGTACCCACCTGGTTAAACCACAGGTGTGGAGATGACTACATCGCCAAGGTTCTGGAGCATGCCATGGTCAGCACAAGGTTGATTAAAATCTTGGGACACATGCGTCTCTATGTCCAGGAGTCTTCTCTATCGAATCACATGGAAATTTTCTTGTCGTGGCGACATGAAGCCTTCAAAAAGGGAGCCCCTTTTAAATTCAATAGGGTGTGGCTCTCGGACCCTGATTTCATAAAACTGGTTACAAAATTCTGGAAGGATGTTGCGGATGCGTCCCCACATGCGGGTGGATTGGTTGAGAAATTGGTGGATTTCAAGGTTACTGTTAAAAGATGGGAACGTGAAAAGAAGCACGCATAGAGATTGGAGTTGGCTGAGATCTTTGGGCACATTTCCTGAACTTATGATATTTTTTTAACCCACCCCCCAGACACAGGACAATATGAATTACTAAAAAATTTGGAAGATAGGAAGATTGAGCTTCTTAAGATCGAAGAAATCACGTGGAAGTTAAAGAGCAGGAAGCAATGGCTCAAAGAGAGTGACCTAAATACTAAGTATTTCCATGCATGCGCATCCGGTAGAAGGGCTAAAAATGCCATATGGAACATTTTCAACAAGGAGGGATCCAACATCTCTGACGAAGAGGAGATTAGGAGATATGCAGCAGAATATTTTGGAGATTTCTATAAACAAAATGATGGGATCTCTTGCCTCGACCGACAGTGGGTACTTAATCACATCCCGGTGATGTATGACCAGAATACTACTGAGGGTCTCATGGCACCCATATCTAAGGAGGAATTACTGCAAGTTCTTAAATCTTTTGCCAAGGGAAAAAGCCCTGGGCCAGACGAGTGGCCGGTAGAATTCTATATCTGCTTTTTTGATATTATAGGAGACGAATTGCTGGAGCTGATTGAGACGATCTGAATCAAGGGATAGATGTCGGGTGCCATTAGTGCCACATTTATTGCACTCATTATGAAGACATCAGACCCTATTACCTTCTCAGACTACCGCCCAATTGCACTTTTCAATGTCATATACAAGATCTCCTCGAAGCTGATTGCAAACAGGCTGAAGGCAACTCTCTCTAAGTGGATCTCGAATGAACAGTATGGCTTCCTAAATGGCAGATCAATACATGATGCTGTAGCCATCGCACAGGAAGCTATGCACACTATGCATGACCAGAAGCAGGATGGCATTATCTACAAGGTTGATCTCTACAAGGCTTATGACTCAGTAGACTGGTCCTTCATTAGATTGGCTCTCTACAAGATTGGTCTGCAATTACCTGCCAT
Source organism: Pinus albicaulis (assembly GCA_034641835.2). Classification (NCBI taxonomy): domain Eukaryota; kingdom Viridiplantae; phylum Streptophyta; class Pinopsida; order Pinales; family Pinaceae; genus Pinus; species Pinus albicaulis. The sequence continues at coordinate 755,068,547 of CM076572.1, read as the reverse complement.
TAGATGGATCATGGTGTGTATATGTTCGGTACAGTATAGTGTCATCATCAATGGGATCCCATCTACTTTCTTCAACGCTGGATGTGGGTTGAGACAGGGTTGTGCACTGTCTCTGCTCATCTTCCTTCTTGTCGTGGATGGCTTCAACAGACTGATTAACAGTGCTGCTCGGGAAGGAAATTTCACAGGTATGCTGGTATCTCCTCAGGTCAGGATCACCCACTCTCTTTTTGTTGATGATTTACTAGTTTTTGGTTGCATCCTCCGCGAAAACTAGGTTTTCCTTCACTCTCTGTTGGACAGATTTGGCTCAGCCACGGGCCTTATCATCAATAAGATTAAGTCTAAACTGCTATATGATCATGGTGAGGAGGCGGAAGTACTTCATATTGTAGAGGTTCTGGGGGTATGTGCTGCCAAAACATCTAATGGCATCACCTACTTGGGTTTCTGATTAAAGCCCTGCTCATATATGAACAAAGACTGGGAATGGATAGTGGAAAAATACAGGAACAAAATATCGAAGTGGACCAATCGGGGGCTCACATTGGGTGGGTGATTCATCCTCACACAAGCTGTTCTTTTGCAACTCATCGTATATTGGGGTCACCTGTACCTTATTCCTACGCAAATTTGCAATAGGATCTATGCCATCATGTCACATTTTCTATGGTCTGGGGTGGGCTCCCAAAAAAAATTCCACCTATGTAAAATGTCGGAGATCTCTCGTCCTAAGGGTATGGGCGGGTGGGGTCTGCTGGAACTGAGGACATTCTCACTCGCCTTATTAGCCAAATCGTTATCGAAGGCCTTGACAGGTATCGGCATCTGGTCGAACGTTATGTTGGAGAAATATGTGGGTACTAGATCTATGGAACTATACATCCTGGGCCCAATGACTCCTCATAAGGGTGCATCAATGATATGGAGGAGTATATCTAAGTGCCTTGAGATTATCAAGAAGAATGTGCGGTGGAAACTTGGTAATGGGAGGCGGATCCCTATCCCATGCAGCTACATATTGGGCATTTCTAATGAACCTGGCTTAGACCCGGATTTCTACCACAGGCTGACTCATAGAGGGCTCATCTTCATCTCTGATTTAATCTCACATTGGGATAATGGTGCTCCTATTTGGAAGGCTTTTGAGACACTTGGCTTACAGGATGATGACAGGGACTCTTGGCAGATCATCATCAACGCATTCCAGGGGGCTGGTTTCTTTTATCAACCACCTGGTGATAGGATTGTGTGGGGTGGGTCATACAAGGGCTCCAACATCTGTGTAAAGGAATTGTATTCAAATATAATTGCTGGAGACACCTCCTACCAAGTTATCCTTTGGTTCATAAAGGCGTGGAAATGGAGGATTCCCCACAAGATCACTCTTTTCAATTGGCTTCTCAGGAAAGGGAGGATCCTCATATGGGAGAATCTACAAAAAAGCTTAGGCAGACCTTCTGACCATGTACAAACAGAGTCCGTCCCTGGGATATTCTTTGAATCTGAGCAATGTGGGCATTTGTAGATGATTTCTGTTAGGTTGCTTTTATCTTGGTGGCTTTGTCAAGTTGTACAATTCTTTGGCATCAAGGATGATGAGATATCAAAGGCTCTTCCAATAGAGAATATTGGGAGACAGACACTCATCGAAAAACCGTGTTAGATGGAGGCACATGGGACTCTATCTAGGATGTATAAGGCGGATACGGAATGGCTACAAAATAAAATTCGTTGGGAGAATTAAATCAAGAGTTTTATATGAATTGCTGAGCCACATGAGATCATATCCGCTCTTTTTAGATGGAAACTAGTGGGGAGGAGAGACAAACATGTTTGGGCAGCTTAGGTAAGAAGAATGAAGCATACCTTCTTTTGAGCAGCGACCTGGATCAACAACAAAGCGGAACACGGCTCTCAAAAGTGGTCTGGTAGCCCTCCACTTGAAGATTCCTTGCATTGATATATATGGAGACTCCGAGATTGTTGTCGAAGGAATCTCGGGCAGGGCTGCTCTCCAATGTACACATCTCTGTGGATGGGTTGATCATATTGCCCACATTCTTTCTCAGTTTCAGAGGACATCCTTCCACCATATTTATAGAGAGTTGAATAGTAGGGCGGATAGGCTTTCTAAATTAGGGCTAGAACAAGATTTTGGCTTCATTACTATCACAAAATTCAATGATAACAGGGAAGGGGCCTCCTTCACTATCACATTGTAGGTACTTTTCCTTTGGGTCACTGTAAATATCCTTCTATGTTCTCTATTTTCTTTTGCAAGAAAGTTACTAGGGAATGGTCAACAGGTATCTATGGTCCTAGACCTTTATCTATTCGGAGCATTTGCTGGGTGAACACACCTGGAGATGTGGTACTGGAGCTTTCACTCGATCTGGGACTCTCTCTGTTGATATTTTCTTCTTGGAGATGTGGTTTTTGGGGCTTAACTGTACCGATGCAGGGGCTGTATTGAGATTGCTAATGAATCATCCCCTTCTGTGTACCTGTTTTATTTTTTGGATGCTACCATGGGGTCTACCTTTCTAGTGAGGATGCAGTATTTGGTGTCATATTATGACCCTTTTTTTTTCTCGCCTTCTATGGGGTGCAATGCTGGTTTTGGGGCTCATTATTTATTCTAGTATTGGGTCCTTGTCTGACTGATACAACACAGACTTCTAGCTCTATTCCAACTAGCCATGTTGCGCCCTTGATGCATCACATTTGACAGTCAGCAGTCATATGGATGGACCTCTTTCTCTTTCGGTCCTTTGAACAGGAAGTTTGGATGCTCTGTATTTATCTATGATGTCTTTTTTGCATCTCTGTATTCGATCATTTTGTTCCATGTTTTTATCCTATCTGGGCAATAGTTGCCTGGGCGCCTTGGATCCTTCATAGGGATCAGTATACTATTTGGATCCTTTGTGGGTTCAATGACTGGTCTGTGGAGGTGATTACCTGTGATTTTACCTCTGTCTGAATGGGACACCCTTTTCTCCTGTCGGGAAATGGTTTTATCCTCTTCAGATGCGTATGTATTGGTTGATGGAATGTTTTCCTTTGTTATATAAAAAAAATAGCGATTTTTCTCTTGGTGAAAAAAAAAGAGAGGAGGAGAGCGAGTTCTAAAGGAGCAAGACAAAGGACGGTTAGTTACCACAACCAACATAACAATTCTGCGCTTTCGATTGCAAATCTAATCTAGGTATGCGATTTATCTTTTGACACATCGACATTCCTCATATGGGACATATGTCGGGATTGGAAATAGTTGTGTGTGACAACTAAGGATCTCAAAATTTCATTAATAAAAGGGTTGCGTAATGGGAAGAGGGTTGGCAGAAACAATTATACATACATAAATTTTAATATAAAACATGACCTTGACCAATACGACTATGTAAACCATTCAACCGTACAAAACCCTTGAAAATCTATAACCAGTGAAACATTTTATGCATAGGTGTTGTCACAACTCCACATAAAGTAAACATTTAATAACCTTATATATGTGTGCTTGAAGATTCATACATACATTTTATAATAGTTGAATGACCAAATGAATAGGATGAAGGAAGGGTTAATGTAAACTTTATAAAAATATTTTGTAAACTTTAGTTAGAATCATAGTAAATAAAAAATATTATGTAATGCATTTGTTATTCCCAGTGAAAGAAATAAAATAGGATGTAGATTGAGAGATGTTGCAAGTGGTATCAAATCCATAGTTTCCATATTATGCCCTATTCCACGCAACAAAGAGAGCAACAAGTTGTGTTTTCTTCTCTACAAAGAAAGAGAAATGAGGAGAGGAAGTGGTACAATCATCACATCATTTGTACGACCAACTATAAGGTTTAGTTCGATACTCGTTAAGGGACCCAATCCAGAAATGTGGCTCTAGTTGGGGGAAGAACCTCAGACCACAAATGCTATTCTAGTGAAAATTGTACAACAACTGAGAATGGATATGTCCAATTAAAGGGAAGTTAATAAACAACTAATGTGATAAGAAGAACACATCACTAATATTTTAAATGATAGATATAATCAGAGGATTATTTCCCCACTCTTGATAATGGGAATAGATCAAAGTCACACTAAAAAAGGGATGAAAGTATAACTGAGAGAAGTCACACATGGGAGTCAGAAAGGGATAAGGATGTGAATGCAGAAAAATATGAAAATGCTTATAACAGATAGAAAGGGGGGAAAATACAAAAGACATAATGACAAGGGGAATTTAGGAAAATTAAACCCCCAATATTTGAAGGTGAGTTAAAGGAGGCAAAAAAAGCTTGGTTAGTAAATATGAACAAATGCTTTCATATTTATGAATATGATAACAATTTGAAATATCGTTTTGCGATAAACTATCTCCCAGGAAAATCCACTTTGTGGTGGGAGGAAGTTAAGGCTATGCATGTAATCAATGAAAAAGGAATATTCTAGGAATATTTTCATAAATATTTTAAAAATAAGTACTTAACTAAACAATTTTATGATGATAGAGAAAAATAAGTCCATGACCTTAGATTAAGTCAATTAACTATGGACAAGTGTGTGAAAAATTTTACTTCCTTGTTAAGGTATGTCCCTTACATACGAGAGGTGAAGGGTAAGGGGTAATGTTTCATAAGTAGTCTACCTATGATTTTGAAGGAATGTTTAGAGTTAGATAACCCTAAAATATGGATGAATTTGTTTGTAAGGCATGGATATGCTATCTGTAAATTAAATAGAAAGGGAGGGTAGTGAAGTTTGGACTGGCTAGAAAGGACATAAAAAATTGCAGAATGAAAACAATGGAAAAACCGTTAATACCAAGAATTTACATAGAAATCGGCAAGGTAAATTTGTGAGGAAAGGCCATTAGAAGTCTCGATTGTAGAGTGAGTCAAAATGAATAAAATTTTCAAGTAAACTTGAGACTAGTCAACCACAAAAGCCTTCGTTGCAGTGCTGGGGTTTTGGGGAACCACACTATGTTAAAAATTATCCTTATCGTGGGAGAAGAGAGTAGGAAACAAATATATAATAAGAATATACCATGAGTGAATTGGAAATAAGTCCTCCTAAAATTAATGTTTGACTGGAATATAATTAAGTTGAATATCAACCTACAATGATTGAGTTTGAAGGTAACATTTCTAGCCATGTTGTGTCCAATTTAATAGATAGTGGAGAAAGTTTGAGCTATATCAGTCTTAATGTAGTGAAGCTATGTCATTTAAAGGCTAGCATGTTTAAATATCCATGGCTAGTACAAATAGCCACTGGGGAAAAACAAGAGTGATAACAAAGATGGATAATTATCTTGTTGAGTTAGTTGGTCAGCCAATAAAAGTAAATATGAATATGTTATCCTTAGGTTCTTATGATGTTTTAATTGGTATGGATTGGCCGGAAATCATTGGTCCCTTTTAAACCGCAAAGATAAGAACATTAGTTTCATTAACGAAGAGGGTGTTAGACAAGAAATCCAAGGGATAAATAAACTTATAAAATTGAGACCAATGACGACCTCATAGTTTGTTAAATGCATTAGGAAGGGTTGTAAAATTTATGTTGTCGAAGTGTGTTACACTAACTCTAAGGATAGTATAGGCACCTTAGAAAATTTTCCAATTGTCCAAGACTTTATAGATGTATTTCTAGAATAGATTCCATGTTTACCTCCTAAACGAGATATTGATTTTACAATTGAATTAATTTTGGGAGCCACCGCAGTATCCAAGGCACCCTATCATATGAACGTACCAAAACTAGCTGAGTATAACATCCCTTCTTTGTTTTAATTATTTTTTATTTAGAATGAATTTATGTTAGTAATAATGATGGAAAAGCCATGAAGTACATTGATATATTTATGTAAATAAGTATTTTTGCTAATAAAAAAAAATGAAATGATAGTACTTTGGAATGAGACACATGATGTTGGGTATGTGTTATATTATTTCCACGACTAGTCGCGCACCCCAGGAAAAACAAATTGGACCCTATTTTTCAGTGGGCAGACCCGCCCATGGTTTTTTGCATGGATTTGCACATGGTTTTGGGGCATGATGGTTTTCGACCCCTGCTATTTTGTATATCCGGTCAAGGGAACTATGGTTATTTTCTAATCCAGTGTTAATGGATTTGGGTGTATGTGCTTCGGCATGTATATATATGTGTTGTAACACTAAAAGGAATATAATGAAAAATCAAGCTAGTCGTACTAATTTGGGATCCAGGGGAAAATCTCTGTGTATATCTATTTTATGTTTTATGCTCTCTCTATTGTTTATTTTCTGTTTTTAAGATTCGTTTGCAGATAATTTCTGTACAGGGTTAAAAACCTACATTTGGTATTAGATTTGTTTCAACTTCAAGGGGACACCTTTTCTGCTGAGGGGTTTTTTTCTCGGGCCTGAGGTAGACCCTGTTCAATGGGAGATCCGCGGGATCGATTCTTGCGGTGAAAGAGGATGGCGAGTGGCAGGAAGGTAGAGATCGAGAAATTTAAAGGTTAGATTTTTGAGTTGTGGAAGCTCAAGATGGAGGATCTACTGGTGGATAAAGATAGTGGATCACGGTAGATCCGGGTACTAAACCAACGGTAATGTCGGATGAAGACTGGAAGAAGCTAGATCGAAAGGAAAAGAGCACAATACAGTTGTGTGTCTCAGATTCAGTATTGTTGAATGTATCTGGGGAAGCTACGGTGAAGACCTTGTGGGAAAAGCTAGGGACTTTGTACCAATCTAAGTCTTTGGTTAATAACTTGTTCCTGCAAAAAAAACTCTATAAACTAAGGATGAAGGATGGAGACTCGGTGATAGAGCATATGAACGCCTTCAATACTGTGGTAAGCTAGCTATCATCTTTTGATATTAAAATCTCAGATGAAGATAAGTGCATTAGTTTGTTGTGTTCTCTAAGAGATTCGTGGGACATTCTAGTTATTGCAATAGGTAGCAATACAACTACCTTGAATTTTGATGACATTGTCTCAGCCTTGTTGTCGGAGGAAATGAGACGGAGAAATATGGAGGTTCAGAATGGAGATGCCTTATCTGTACGAGGAAGGTCCCATAACAGAAACAAGAATAAGGTTTCGAGTGGGAGATCTAAATCTAGAGGGAGATCTAAATCTCCTGGAAATTTTGTAAGGTGTGCTAGAAATGCGGAAAGCAAGGGCACTACAAAAAGGACTACAGATCTAAAGCTCCTGAGAAAGGAAAGGGATCTAATGATGCTCCTTTTGCAGAGGAAAAAATCACCTCGGATGAAGGTGGGGATGTGTATTTTCCTTCTTCTTCAAATACACATGTAGATCATGAGTCATGGTTGATTGACTCGGGTGGATCCTTTCACTTCACTCCCCATAGGGAGTGGTTCTGTGAGTATGAGAAATATGATGGTGGTGATGTCTTCCTAGGTGATGATAGGAAGGCCACAATCATCGAATGTGGAAAAGTTAAGCTAAAGCTGCAAGGTGGAAGGATTATAACACTTCCTAGTGTTTTGCACATTCCTGCATTGGCCATAAGTCTGATTTCTGTAAGCAAGATGGATGATGCAAGTGTAAAACAATGTTTGAGAAAGATACCTATAAGATGGTTCGGGGAGTACTGGTATTAATGCAGGGAGTTTGGATTGTAACTTTTTACAAGCTTCAGGGCAGCATTGTTATTGATGGGTGCAACATTTCTGTGGTTCTTGAAAGTGGAGCGGAAAGCCTAGCGGTTTCTAGAGAAAAGACCATGCTATGGGATCAAAGGCTTGGACATATTGGAGAGAAGGGCCTTCAGATCCTGCATGGAAATGGTATGGTAGAAGGTATGTATAATAGCTCTCTGGATTTTTATTTCTGTGAACATTCTGTATATGGGAAGTAGAATCGGGTGAGTTTTCCTTCTGGTGCTAAGAGGGCGAACAAGATATTAGATCTTGTGCACAGTGATGTGTTTGGACCTGTGTCGGTTCTATCACTGGGTAAGTCTGTGTACTATGTTTCATTCATGGATGTCTTCTCAAGGAATAAATTGATATATTTGTTGATAAAGAGATCTGAAGTCTTTGACAGATTTAAAGAATTTAAGTTTTTGGTGGAAAACCAGATAGAGAAGAAGATAAAGGTGTTGAGTACGAATAATGGTGGGGAGTATTGCAAGAAGGAATTTGAAGAGTTCTGTAAGAAGTGTGGTATAGCATGGTAGAGGACTACTCCATACACACCTCAATAAAATGGAGCAGCAGAAAGAATGAAAAAAATGTTGATGGAAAAGGCAAGAAGCATGCTTAGTGGTACCAGGTTAGGACAAGAATTCTCGGTAGAGGTAGTGGAGACTGCATGTTACTTGGTTAACAGATCACCTTCATCAGCGGTGGAGGATAAGACTCCACATGAGATATGGACTGGTAGGAAACCCTCTCTTTCACATCTGAGGGTATTTGGATGTGATGCATATGTACATGTTCCAAAGGAGAAAAGGACCAAGTTGGATAATAAATCTGAAAGGTGCATCTTTATTGGGTATAAAGATGGTTTAAGGGGTTACAAGATTTGGAACCCAGAAATAAGGAAGGCTGTGTAAAACCAAGATGTGGTGTTTAGAGAGGTGAAAGATGTTGTTAAACATGAAGTCCAACCAAAGGAACCTGAGAAGATAGATTTTGAGCTAAAGGAGGATGAATCCGACTCTACAATAGAAGAAGACTTAGAAGAGGAAGAGCCACAAAGTCTAGTTGTGAGAAGATTAGTTTGAGAAAGAAGACAACCATAAAGGTATAGTCCATCTGCTTTCTATTCAAATTTTTCTTTAACTATAACTGATGATCATCCCAAAACCGTCAGGGAGGCCGTAGATTTAGAGGATGGAAAAATCTAGAAGGAGGCCATGGTTGATGAAATGGCATCCATGCACAAAAATGAGGCATGGGATCTGGTAGAGTTTTGGCTGGAAGGAAGCCCATCGGGAGAAAATGGGTGTTTAAGAAGAAGATGAATGTAGAAGGAAAGGTGGAGAAATACAAAGCTCGGTTGGTAGAAAAAGGTTATTCCCAGGTGCCGGGAATTGATGGGTGATATTTTTTCTCTTGTTGCCAAAGTTACTTCTATTAGACTACTTTTATCTGTTGTTGCTGCATTTGATTTTGAGGTAGAAAAGATGGATGTGAAGACAAAATTTCTTCACGGGGTTCTGGAAGAGGAGATCTACATGAAGCAACCTGAAGGCTTTATGGTGAAGGGTAAGAAAGAACTGGTATGTAGGTTAAAGAATTCTCTGTATGGGTTAAAAAAATCACCAAGGATGTGGTATCAGAAATTTGATACCTATATACGGGGACTTGGCTTCACGAGAAGCAAGGAGGATCATTGTGTTTATTTTAAATTAATTAGTGACCATCTTATTTATTTCGTGTTGTATGTGGATGATATGTTGTTGATTGGAAATGACAAAGAAATTATCCAAGATTTGAAGACCCAACTGCTCTCCAAATTTGACATGAAGGATCTTGGTGCTTCAAACTATATTTTGGCCATGGAAATTAAGAGATATTGGGAAAAGAGGAAGCTGTGGTTAAACCAGAGGAAGTATGTCGAGACTATATTGCAGAGGTTCAATATGCAGGATATTAAACCGATGAGTTTTCTAATTCCTATAGGTGTAAAGCTGTCTGTTGAACAGTGTCCCAAGACACAAGAAGAAGAAGAGGATATGTATCATGTTCCATATGCAAGTGCAGTGGGTAGCCTGATGTATGCAATGGTTTTTACTAGACCAAAAATTTCACATGTAGTGGGAGTATTGAGCAGGTTTATGTCAAACCCAGGGAAGAATCATTGGGTAGCAGTGAAGTGGATTTTCAGATATTTGTGTGGCGCTAGTGATTATGGCTTGTGCTACCAGGGAAGACCAGGATTGGAAAGAGTGTTGGAAATTCGTGGTTTTGTTGATGTAGTTTGGGCTGGAGATATGGAACAAAGAAGATGTACAAGTGTGTATGTGTTTAGCCTATTTGGAGGTGTAGTCAGTTGGATGAGTAAAACGTAGTCTGTAGTGGCTCTTTCAACTACAGAGGCATAATACATGACAACCACTAATGCAAGCAAGGAAGCAGTTTGGTTGCAGAGATTGTGTTCAAGTATGGGGTTGGTGCTGCAAGCTATAAGGATAGACTATGATATCCAAAGTGCAATTTTCTTGGCTAAGAACCCTTCTTATCATTCAAAGACAAAGCACATTGATGTTCAATATCACTTTGTGAGAGATATGGTTGAGGCTAAAAGGGTGTTGCTGGTAAAGGTGGACACTTTTAAGAATGTTACAGATGCATTGAAGAAGTCTGTGAGCACTCAAAAGTTCTCTTGGTGTAGAGAAACAATGGGTGTTGCAGATCTGGGCCAATGAATAAGCTGTCTTGTGGCCCCATGCGGAAAGAAAACAACAAGTGGGAGAATGTTGGGTATGTGTCATATTATTTGGACCCTATTTTTCAGTGGGCAGACCCACCCATGGTTTTGTGCATGAGTTTGCACATGGTTTTGGGGCATGATGGTTTTCATCCCCTGGTATTTTGTAGATCTAGTCAAGGGTTAATGGATTGGGGTTTATGTGCTTCAGCATGTGTTGTAACACTAAAAGGAATATAATGAAAATTCAAGTTGGTCATCCCCATTTGGGATCCAAGGGAAAATATCTGTGCATATCTGTTTTACGTTTTATGCTCTCGCTATTGTTTATTTTTTGTTTTTAAGATTCGTTTGCAGATAATTTCTATTCAAAGTTAAAACCTACACTTGATGATGAGATTATTTCTTGAGATACTTCTTCTATGATAACGATTCTAGATAAGATTCTAGATAATATTTAAGGGATAGGAGATCAAATCCATTAAATATCTTAGGTGGGAAAAGATGCTATGTTTGGATAAGTATAAAGTGCTCTCAGAGATCAAATACAAATTTTAAGGAAAATCCTAGGCAAGTGGTTGTGGAGGACCACAAAAACAAGACATTGTTAAAGGGAAAAAAATATATTATGGAAGAAAGGTATGAAATACCTTGGAAAGAAATCAATCGAGGTTGTTCATTTCCTTGGAAAGTTCTCTCAACTCAGGGGGAATTAGAGGTAAAAATCATGGTTGGATGGCGAGTGTGCTCATTAAGTACGAATTTCTACTGTGATTCTCGTTAGGAAATATGTGCATATTTACTCTTTAGAATAATTATGAAATTATTTCGATGCATATGAATTCTATCAATAATTTCGATGCCTATGAATTCTAAAAATTATTTCGAGGCATAAGAATTCAATCATTAATTGTGATGCATATGGTTATCAAAATTATGCATTTATTTTAATGCATAAAAGTGGATGCGGATGGTTATCAAAAGTAGTATATTGTATTTTAAGGGACTGGGTATATGAGGTGAAAGAGGACTCATCTTATTGTATTATGAAATTATATATTTGTATTGTAGTAATGGCAGTGATGTAGATGGATAAATGTTAATTTTCATCGATTATAACGATTCTAGTAATGGTTAGTGAGAAGGGAATAGTGTAATATAGAATTTATTCTAATGTGAGGAATTAAAAAAAAATATGCTACATATTAATAAGTTTTGTAAATATCTGTTCATATGGTACATAAATGAAAAAAATATATTGTAACCAATATTTTTCCTTCATAATCACTGTAAAGTTATAAATAGTTGGTTATGTTTCCTTAAACCTTAAGTATCAAGATTAAGTATTGAACATGGTCAATATTGGGTAATATCCATTGTAACTTGCAATATATAAAAAAAAAAAAAATAGTTATATGTAATTAAGAAAGAGAAGGACAAGTTATGGTAGAACCAGTTAAATCAAGAAGGTAAACATGTTGGTTAGGGGAGTTAAATATTAGTTAGAGTAAGTTGATTTATCTTCTCCTAGGGATCAGTGGAACATCTGGGGTAGGTTTTTAAGAAGAAAATATTGAATATAATTTCATCAAGGCCTTTAATGAAGAACAATTATGTAACAAACTCTTTAGGGATGTAGAGTTATCCCAAAAGTAAAATAGGAATTATAGACTTAATATTAAGAATAAAATATTTATTAAAGAAGAAATAATTCAAGGAAATAAGGGTTGAATGCATGACCGACCTACCTAGATTAATACGGGAATGATATTGTTAAAATTTTAGAAAATTGCTACTAGACAAGAGGGAAACCAAAATGAAAGGTCATTGTGATGTCATAGGATATAATTATCTTACTGTATTTTAGGATGTATTTACCCTTATTGATTCATGACTTAGATAATTTTAACTATTGAAGTTAATAAGTGTGTCCTATAGTGATAAAAATAGCCATAAACTTTAGGGTAAAGGGAAATCTAGGCATGGCATGTTTAAATTATGGAAATCGAAAGTAGATTTATTTTTTTATTCATTATATTACAGAATGGTATGAATAGAAAAATTAGAGACAAATCAAGAGAAAAAAGACTTGTGATATAGAATGCTATGAACAGAAAGCCCAAGAGAAGTTGAGAATTAACAAACAATAATGACTCATATAGAAAAATGTGTCCATACTCCTTTTGTAAAAGAAATAATAGAAACAAGGACCTACATAGTCCTTCGTAATGATATCACCATAAGGAAAGCACAAGAATTCATGGAATAGTCATATCAAGAGTTTATAATATTAACTATCTGATGTAGTCAAGACATCTTGGGAACATGCAACAAGGTTAGGGTCAAAATGAAACCCAACTATGTTGGAAATACTCCCAACCACCACCATGAATAAATTGGCAGCAACCCAAACTTATGTAGGGAAGGATAAGCTCAGGATCCAAATCTGCAGAGGTTTTCACACAATGTCAAGAAAAAAAGTACCTGAGCCTCACTTTGCATTTAATTCCTTACCCACCGAATTCACATACCTTTTTCCCACAGTTCACAGCTAGCAAGTTTTAGCCTTTACCTGTTAAGCTTTCACCGAAACTTACGTTTCCACCAAGTGATTTGGTGGGACCCATCATACCTTGTCGCATTACCAAATCTGCCCACAAACCTTTTTTATCGCCTTACTCCTTACCTTTTCGTATTTCACACTTCTCGTTGTTTACCGCGCCGCATATCGCACTTCACACATCTTAGCATTTACTGTTTAAGCCCCACACCAAAATGTGTGATGTAGCAATGCAACATCGTCATTGCACATTGAAAATCTTAAATATCACACTTCGCATGATTTACCGTTTACCTTTTTGGTGCCCATAGTTCACACTTCGCACTTTTTATGATTTACCTTTTTGTCGCCCACATTTCGCACTTCTCATTTCTTATGACTTACCTTTAAGTGCCTGAAATTTATCTTATTTAAGCTACGAAACGATTGTCATCACATGTCGCAGACTCAGGAGGATATCTCCCACAACATATATGTTTTAAGTTATGATGTGATAAGTGCATCACACATCGCAATCGAAAAAACTTAATTTTTCCTGTATGCGTGAGTTGAATGTTAAAATTTCTGAAATATGATTTGTGATGAAGGCCCAAATTCGATGTGGTTTCAAAGCTGAAACCCATAAAATTTCAAGTTCGACAGTTTGTGTTTTGTATGCAGTTTCATGTAGAAGCAGAAGAATAGATTTGAAGGAAGATTTGGTTGTTATACGTTCATTCCTACATTGAATTGCATTAAAATATTTAGGCTCCACCATTTTGTATTAAAATTATGTAATTTCATATTTTTTGAGAGATATGAATGAATGAAGAAAAATAATTCCTCCCCTATGTCTCCTCGCTCTTTTTCTGTGCGAATTTTTGTTTCTACAATTTTGCATTCTCTGTGTTGTAAGGGGAAAATGCATCCCTCTGTTGTTTATTTCCATTTTTCAACATGGTATCACAGCAGGTCCAGGCTCTTAGTGAAAGAATGAGCTCTTTACTGAAGAAGCGGAAAGGTTGTTTTGAGAAGCGGATTCTCCAACAGTGAGAATGTTTTTTTTACAAAGTTAAGATGGCAGCAACAGGCACAAGCCTGACTAATCCTCAACTACCACAGTTCAATGGGAAGAATTATGATTATTGGGCCATTACAATAAAGGCCCTATTTGCTTCACAAGATATTTGGGAGCTGGTGGAAAATGGTTTCCAAGAACCAGCAGATGCAAAAGCATATAATGCTTTGACACATGCAGAAATAGATTTGTTGAGGGACAATAAGAAGAAGGACTCCAAATCCCTCTTCTATATTTTCCAAGAAGTGCATGAAATTTTTTTCCCAAGGGTTGTAGCAGCAACGAAGTCCAAGGAGGCATGGGATACTCTCCATACAGCCTGCAAAGGCATGGCAAAGGTGAAAACAACAAAACTTCAAACGATAAGAAGAGATTTTGAAACTCTTTGTATGAAAGAGTCTGATAATATAGACTCATTCTTTACACATGTGATTGGGTTGGTTACCCAAATAAGATCTCATGGTGAGACTCTTTAAGGAATGAGAATATTTGAGAAAGTCTTAAGAAGTCTACCATCAAGGTTTGATTCCATAGTTGTGGCCATAGAAGAGACAAAGGATCTATCATAGTTTTCAGTGGATGAGCTTCATGCATCACTTATGTCTCATAAGCACAGATTGAACAAAGAAACAAACTCCTCATTGGAGCATGCATTTAAGACACAAATGTCATTTGGTCAAGGTAGAGGTCAAAGAAGATAAAAATACTGAGGAAGAGGAATAATCCCACACATAGGTGGAAGAAGCAGCCCCACAAGCACAAGTATAAGGGGTAAAAATCAAAATCCAAGCCGGGGCTCAAGCCAGAATCAAGCACAAGGAAAGAGGTATGATAAATTTCATGTCTAATGTCATTAGTGCAAAAAGTATGGTCATTATGCAAATGAATCTAGAAAGAAGAAAAATGACATGGGTAGGAAACCAAGTGTAAATTTTACAAAATAAAACTAGAACCATGAAAATTTGTTTTTAGCTTGTAATGTAGCACAAGAAAAACAAGAAGATATATGGTTCTTAGATTTAGGGTGTAGTAACCATATGACTGGAAACATAGCAATTTTTCCAATCTAGATGAAAGTGTAAAATCTAAGGTGACATTGGAGACTGATAGAAAAGTCTCTATCATTGGAAAATGGAGAGTAAATGTTCTGACAAAGAAGGGAGAGAAGAAGTTCATTTTGGACGACTATTATGCCCCTGGCTTGAAATGTAACCTTCTAAGCATTGGACAACTCATGAAAAAGGGATAAAATGTGTTTTTTAAAGATGATGTGTGCCCAATCATGGATAAAAATCCAAGTAGACAACTCATTGAAAAGTGCATATGACAAGAAATAGAATTATTCCTCCCAATATGAGATTAGAATTGAAGGAAGGAGGTGTTGTAGCAGCTATCACGCAAGAAATATTTCAAGAAGAAGTGAAAGATGAGAACTGGTTATGGCATTTGAGATTTGGTCATCTCAATTTTGGAGATTTGAATTTGTTGCATATAAAAGGCATGGTAGAGGGATTACCACTCATAGAGAAACCAAACAGCCTATGTGAAGGCTGCATCTTGGGAAAACAACACAGAGAATCATTTCTAGGAGGAAAGAGTATAAGGGCAAAGGCACCTTTGGAGATTGTCCACTCATATTTATGTGAACCAATGCAAACACCATCATTAGGTGGCCGTCATTATATTTTGACACTTATATATTATTACACAAGGAAGACATGGGTCTATTTTATAAAACAGAAAATTGAAGTGTTTGGAAAGTTCTACCACTACAAAGCTCTTGTTGAGAAGCAAAGTGAACACTACGTAAAAGTGTTGAGAACTGATAAAGGTGGAGAATATATCTACAAAGACTTCCTACATTTCTACAGGGAGCATGGAATACACAAGCAATTTACTACAAGGTATACACCTCAGCAAAATGGTGTATCGGAAAGAAAGAATAGGACCATCATGGACATGGCAAGAATTATTTTGAAGGCAAAGAATTTTCTGAATGATTATTGGGTAGAAGTTGTCTCTTGTGCAACATATATCATAATAATATGTCCAACCAAAAGTGTGATGAACATAGTTCCAAAAGAATAATGGAGTGGAACAAATCAATTTGTCACTAACATGAGAGTGTTTAGATGTGTGGCATATGCACATGTCCCGAATCAGTTAAGGAAGAAGTTGGAAAATAAGGGGGAGAAATGTATATTTCTTGGGTACAGTGATGAATCCAAGGCTTACAAGCTCTATAATCCATCAACCAAGAAAGTAATAATCAACAGAGATGTTCAGTTCATAGAAGAAGAGTCTTGAGATGGAAGTCTAGAGAAGACAGTAAATGTGAAGACATGTGTGTCTCATGAAGAGAAAGAGGAATGAAATGCAGCAAGTAACTCCTCAATGGTGGCTCCTCCTCCACCTACACAAGCTCAATAGAGCACGCAGCAAGAAATAAATAGAACAACATTGAGAAACCAAGGAAGTGCTTCTCCAAGCACACCACGAGGATCATCAACTCCCTCGAGTTCAAGTGGAACTCCAAGAACATATTTAGCAAATATAAGAAGACCAAAATTCAGAAATTTATGAGCAAGAATAAGTTGATAATAGTGCTGGTATGAATTCTTTATTTTCATTACTTTGTCATGTTGATGACCCAATCCATTTTGAAGATGCAGTGAAAGAAGAGAAGTGGATTGAGGCAATGAATGAAGAAATAGGAGCAATAGAAATAAATGACATATGGGAGTTAGTGGATCTCCCACAAGGAAAATAAGTTATTGGAGTGAAATGGGTCTATAATACTAAGATCAGCATTGAAGGAAAGATAGAAAGGAACAAAGCAAGGCTAGTTTTCAAAGGCTACAAGCAGCAACAAGGAAGAGACTATGAGGAAACCTTTGCACTAGTTGCAAGGATGGAGATAGTACAGACAGTGTTATCTATATTAGCACAACAAAAATGGAAATTTTATCAAATGGATGTGAAGTCAGCATTCTTGAATGGAGTGCTAAAAGAGGAGGTGTATGTTGAACAACCTCCTGGATATGAGATAGAAGGCCAAGAACACAATGTGTGTAAGTTGCGAAAAGCTCTTTATGGGCTGAAGAAAGCACCACGTGAATGGTACAATAGGATTGATGCTTACCTTATGGACAATGACTTCGACAAGTGTGATGGTGAACCCACACTCTACATTAAAGAAAATGATGGTACTAATATTCTTATTGTTTTTTTCTATGTAGATGATTTAATGTTTACACGCAATGGTGTTTCTCTCATTGCTAATTTCAAATCAATCATGAAAATTGAATTTGAAATGACTGACTTGGGATTATTAAGATATTTTTTGGGCATAGAAGTAAAGAAAACATAAAAGGGAATTTTTATCTCCCAAGAAAAGTATGTTGCAGAAATTTTAAAAAGGTTCAATACGCAGAACAACAAGCCATCATCAACTCCAATTGTCATGGGGTTGAAATTGAGCAAAGAATATTGCAGCAAGAATGTCAACCCGACATTGTACAAAATCATGGATGGAAGTCTAATGTATTTGACTGAAACTAGGCCTGATATAATGTATGCAGTAAGTTTGATATCTAGATTCATGGAGACACCCAAAGAGACACATTGGCAAGCAGCCAAGAGAATATTGAGATATGTAAATGGAATGAAGGAGAATATGTAAATGCAACTGATGATTTTAAGTTGATTGGTTACACTGATAATGATTTGGCTGGAAGTGTTGATGACAGAAAGAGCACATCAGGGTATGTTTTTCATTTGGGATCGGGATCCATTTCATGGGCTTCCAAGAAGCAACCAATAGTTTCATTATCAAAATCAGAAGCTGAATATGTAGTAGCAACAACAGAAGCATGCCAAGCAGTTTGGATGAGAAGGATTTTGAGGGATTTATTTCATGAACATGACAAAGGAAACACAATTTTCTGTGATAACAGTTCAACAATTTCATTGTCAACTATTTTTTTTTTCCACAAGAGAACAAAGCATTTTGATGCTAAATACCATTTCATCAGGGAATTAGCTAACAATGGTGAAATTATGTTGCAACATTTCAGGTCAGAGGAACAATTTGCAGATATCCTCACAATGCCATTGGGCCAGAAAAAAAAAAATTTATCTCAGAAAGTGTCTAGGAATCGTTAATGGCGACAATTGTGATTAAGGGTGAGTGTTGGAAATACTCCCAACCACCACCATGAATAAACTGGCATCAACCCACACTTCCATTGATTTTTTGTTGCAGGGAAGGACAAGCTCATGATCCAAATATGCAGACATTTTCATTCAATGTCAAGAAACAGAGTACTCGAACCACACTCTGCGTTTAATTCCTTACCTGCCGCATTCACTTACCTTTTGCCCGCAGTTCGCAGCCCACAAATTTTAACCTTTACCTCTTAAGCTTTCACTAAAACTTAAGTTTTCACCGATGCGATTTGGTGGGACCAATCATACCTTGCCACATTACCAAATCCGCCCGTAAACCTTTGTTATCGCCTTGCTCCTTACCTTTTCGCATTTCACACTTCTCATTGTTTACCGTGCTGCATACCACACTTCCAACATCCTAACATTTACCATTTAAGCCCCGCACCAAAACTTGTGATGTTTCGATGTGACATCATCATTGCACATCGAAAATCTTAAATATTGCACTTCGCATGATTTACTATTTACCTTTTTGGCACCCGCAGTTCACACTTCGCATTTTTTATGATTTACCTTTTTGCTGCCCACATTTAGCACTTCAAATTTCTTATGACTTACCTTTAAGTGCCCACAAGTTATCTTCTTTAAGTTGTGATACAATTGAAATCGCATGCTGCAAGCTCATGAGGATAGCGCCCACAAGATATATGTTTTAATTTGTGATGTGAAAAGTGCCATCGCACATCGTAATCACAAAAAAATAAGTTTTCTTATATCTGCCATGTTAGATAGAATTGTGAATTATGACTAAAACATGCTTCCCTAGTTAGATGACAGTCTAGAACAATATATTAAAGACTATATGACTACCTTTCCTAACTTAGAGCAGACACACAGAAAGGATTAGAGGCTTACCTATAATCCAAGCGCTTCTAAATGGATCCTTCTATCGCTTCTGTTGTAGCCTCAAATTCAAGCGGTTTGTGAAAAATTCTTCCTGCAAGAAAGAACACTAAAACAACAAAAGATAGCAATAATACATATGTCTATTCAAGTTAGTTAGCTAAATTAGTAAAGCATAAACCATATACATCAACTAAGATCTTGCAATATGGAAAATCAAATCCAATACAGATGCATATAGGGAAAAGTAAGTTGTATTCTTTATTGATGATAGAAGGAGAGGTTACAACCCAATGAATGATTTTAAGTGACCCCTCCAGAAATGATCCTCAGCCCCATCACATTATAAATCTCTCCAACAGCTGTTACAAAAATCTAACTCTCAATTGAAAATCTACCAGCATTTCTCTACTCAAATTCTTCCTTCTTAAGCACTCAGATATGTGTTCAATTTATACAGGAGCTGAAGATTGTTTTGCAATAAATGACTTTCCAATAATAGGAAATACATATTCCCAATCTTGTATATGTCAAATGGACACTTGGATTTGAAGCTTGACACATGTGAACTCTTCTAGAAGGCACTGGCCAAGTGGAGATTCCAGAACAATGAGAATTGTGCTCCCAATGTGACCAACACACTTGTGAATGTCAGGAAGTGATTTGCAGAGCAACCTTGCATGGTGCTACCTGCATATGCAATGAATTTAGTCCCCTTAGAGGCAACATTGGTGAGCTCTCATATGCTATATAATAAACTTAAAACTTTGGAAACCTTTGCTTGATGAAAGTCATGCTTGATTTGTCTTGTTCTTGCCTTAGGGCATGTAGCAACTTGAAATGATAGGGAATGATAGACCCTTAGTCATTGGTCTTGGAGATGATGCACAGTTAACCAGGTCATTAAGAATTATGCCCAAATTGACCTATAACAATTGCCCCCTAAAGCATGAGTCAAAGTAATAAAAACATTTGATTGAGATGCTTTACACTGTGATGGGTTGGAGATGAAGCGGAGTGGTCACCTGCATCAATATTGCAATACATTACATCATGATATATTATTTGTGATCATAATTTCTGAGGGTAGGCATTCCCATGTTCAGCACATAAATAATCTAATAACATGTACATAATTTAGAAAGTCATCAACATTGGAATGTTTCCCAATGCAGACATGCCTACAGATATAGGCCCATGTTTGGATGATAATCTGTATTTAAGGTCACCATACAAATGATGTGTACAACAATCCTGAAATCATAGCTCGGATGGCTGAAACTATATCTGGGGTCTTCTTATCTCATTCACTCTATCATTCAGGTACAAGTCTAGCCATGTGAATATATGATTTTTCGTCGAACATGGAAAGACATCGTTTGATTACCAGCTAATGATGTGATTTTTTATAAAAAACGAGAGAACCACCATTAATTAAAATGGCCCTCAAGGTGTTGCAGTACATTTCATAAGGCATGAATAGAGGATTTGATGTCAAATTCCAAACAAAATATTTCGATCAAAGGTCTAGAAGCGAGGATCTTATCGATGTTGTAACAAGCCTCAAGGTACTGGAATCTGATGTTTCTACGTGAACTTACTGGATATTTATTTGTTGTTGATAGGAAGTCACCTTCTTGTGAAACAGGAGTTACTGATTTCAGAGACAAGGGTATGACTTGATATAGCAATTTTCAGGGATGACAGTCACGAGAATGAAGGCTTACAAGTATTGAAGAAGGATGATTTTATTCACTGGATGAATTCTCTTGAACATATTGGCGACACTGTGATGATTTGGCAGCATTGACCCAAAACCGAAGTGAAGGTATGATGAGCCATAGGTATGAATGAACCATCAAGATGATTACCCAACCCAAATAGTAACGAACATGGAGTGAAGGAAGTGTCATGTTCAAGAGCAACTTGCTACCATAAAGAAATTTTTCTCACTTTTCTGAAATTTTCCCTGGTCATTTTTCGACCAGTACCTCTTTATTTTTTAACAAGCTTGAGGAGGGTAACATTTTCTTGATCTATAATTCAACCCTTCGGGTGAATAAAGGATCTCTATTTAATAATTTAACGAGTCTAGCGATGAATGAAACTCGATTCTTGCCATGATCGATAATCTCATCGCTATTTTATGTTTTAAAGAGCTTAACGATAGTGATAGCCCGGTCCTTTTTCATATTTAGAGAGTTTGAAAAAGAGGACGAAAGAAAAATCCATAAGTAATTTTTCGTAAATTTGTCACTCAGACCTGAAAAAGTGTAAAATAATATCTGAGAGAACCTCTTTGGTCATGTTTAACTAGGGTATTCCTTTTTTGTAAATAATCTATCTCGGTCTGGAAAAGGGTTAAACTTATACTGAGTAGATACCAATTCATTTACTTTTACGATCTCGAAAATACAAGTGCTCGATAATATTTTCACATTATCAGTCTGAAAAGAGCTAAAAGAAGACTCCAGGGGCTCCTTTTTCATTGTTATCGAAGCTCGAAAAAGAGATAAAAGTGCGCTTCAAATCCTTTTTCATTTTTAACAAAGCTCGAAAAATAAGGGGAAAAAGTATGCTTTGTGGTCAAGTCATTCTTTGAAATAAATCTACATGACTAATCTATTCATCACTTGTATGTCCTATTCAGAACAACATCAAATGGATTAAAAATACCTATTTCATGATAAAAAAACATATTAAAACAATAGTCATAGCAATAACTTTAATTTGAAAATAATTAAATGACTATTAAAAAGTGTTTTACTATTCATTTTTACCATTCCATAGTTATCATTTTCATTTTGGAGCTCTGAACCTGATTTTCCCCCAAACTTCGGCGGTCGATTGCGTGCAATTGGTAAGAATGTTTTGAATGCCCCCTGCAAGAGCACATGTCGAATTCCCCCTACAAGAGTAGATGCCCCCCAAGCTTAATTTCATTCAACTAAGTATATTACTCGTTACTAATAGCTGGATGGAATGAAGGTTCATTATAGGGGAGGATTTGTTTCATTTTTTAATGAGCTTGACACAAGAAAAGAACTATGCTCATGACCTATTTCATTTTTTAACGAGGTTGAAACAGTAAAATAACTATCCTCATAGGCACTTGTTTTATTTTTTAACGAGGTTGACACAAGAAAAAATAACTATCCTCAAAGCTTGTTTCATTTTTTAACGAGGTCGACACAGTAAAAGAACCATCCTCATAACTCTGTTTCATTTTTTAATGAGGTTGACACAAAAAAATAACCATCCTAATTATGCAGTTGGACTAGTGAGTGTGTGCTGGAAAATACGTAGTCTAACAGAGTCATCATTTAAGGATTTTGATGAGCACCAAAAATGATAAGTTATAACAAGTTCTGACAGGTCTTCTCCAGGGTTTTCATTGAATTTTGGAATTTCCGAGGGTAATTTCTATGGTATCACTGGCCACCAAGGAGAATAACTGATGGGATCAACTTGACATTGCACTGAAGATGTGAATAAAGGATCAAGCCATTAAATACTCACAAAGGAGGAACCAGATAGGATTCCATATGATGACATGGGTGAATTAATGGACAAAACATCGAAGATGAAGCAACAACAGATGTTGTCGCAGCTGAAATAGATGGTTTAGTCTGGGATTTTATCTCAGCCATGGTCAAATGACCCAGTGTATACCCTATAGAATCTACAGGAATTCAAAGTGAAGCAAGATCATTAAAAGCAAAGGAAGGTGATTGCGGAAAAGACTCGTACAGGTAAATCTCCTACTGAAAATGAGTTGGAGTTAAAGGTATCTCACCTTGTGATATTTCTTCAATCAAAATCAAACCAGGTGGAAGAAATTTGTCATCAAGCCCAAAGTATATTTCAGGTGGTTGAATGCTTGATATGGTAGACTCAATGGCTACAATTGATTGTGGAGTGACCAACAAAGAAACAACTTCCAGTTGTTCAACTTCGGGATCAAAATTTTCTCCACCTAGGGAATATAGCAACTAAAATATAAGGGGATGATAGAACCTATTTCATTGGTCCTAGGGATGATTTCTAATTTGACCAATAACAGTTGCCCCCTAAAGCACTATGGGATTCAGATCAACTTCCGGTTGAACAACATCGGGTTCGGGAGGTATGGTCTCACCGATTGGATGGATCGTGACCACTAGTACCTATGAGGACTCCGTCTCGACAAAAATAGACGAACCAGGATGTGTAGAAACAATTTGAGCTAACTCTGGTTTATTGGAAAATGATGCTTCACCAGAGGTACTGATAGTACTGGTTTCGGTAGAGTGATGTCGCCTTCGCCGACCAAGAGTAACTTCTGGTGGAAAAGGTGGTTTCAATGCTAGTCTACGCGAATGACGATGAAAAGGATTTTTTTCTTCTACAATGACTGATTTATTTTAACCAAGACCAAATAAACAAAAAAAAAGGGTAATGCTAGTCAAAAGGTTTACCAAGAAACTGTGAACTGAAGAATACCTCTTGGCGAACCAAGAAGTACGGGTAGGCAATCTCCCTGAATGTTGTGTTCGGTGTATCACAATTTACAAGGCAGCTAACTCGGCTCACTATGGATGGATAACAACCTAAATTTTTCCTCCCAAATACACCCAAAGGTACATGGAGGCCCAAGTCTGTATTAGCGATGTCTAATGCGAAACCACATAGTGAGGGTACCCCTTTATACTTGTCATACTTTAACACCGCCTGATATACCCGAAAGTACATGGAGGAGCTATGATATATTTACGTACATGGAGTGAGGTATCACACTCGGAATGTATCACAGACAAGTTAACGACAGCTGCTATGTTTTACGATGCTGGAACACGTCTCTAGCCTAGACGTTCTAAATGTTATTGTTATGATTCCAATGCTTTGTTAGGTAAATTGACATTAATTTTATGTTGATCTTGCTTAACAATTTTCCTTTCAAAGGTTCACCACGATGATGTATTTGGAAAATTCCTGAAAATTCCTAAAATGCAACTAAGAATGATAAGAAATCTTTCACTTTTAGTTTTTCAATGAAAATCCTAGCTACTAGAGGGAAAGAGAAATCAATTTGTGAGAAAACAAATCAAAGAACACAAACTAAATGCAGATTTAGTAATTGTTCCTTTTGCAAAACACACAAACCACTACATGCAAATGCAGGTTTTTCTTTTGAGTTCCTTTAATGTTATGAATGCAGAAAAGAAACTAAGTGCACTAAATCAACAAAAACAAATTCCTTTTACTTTTGCAAAATGAGGAATATAAACAACAATATCTCTTTTGAAGGAAAAATGAGGAATTAAACAACAATTTTTCCTATCAGGAAATTAAGAATTTACGAAAATTTCCTTTTTCAAAAGCAAATGGATCTAATGGAACAATGAAAATACGTTGAAATTAATTTTCCAATGATAAAGAAAAACGCTTTAAAAAAACATTGAACAAATTTTCTTTCAAAGGAGGAAGAAGTAGATAAGATCACTGGTCAATATGAGGCTCAGGATTTTCAAAACACAACAGAAAACAAACTAAAACAAATTGAAATGACAAACTCAAATGAATTTGGATGGTTTCAGGAGGCAACGCAGTCCCTAAGGGGAGAAAATGTGTTGTAAAGCACCCCTGAATGGGAGACAGTGCTATGAAAATCACCCTTGAGTGGGAGACAGTGCTCTGCAAAGCACCCCTAAGTGGGAGACAGTGCTCTACAACGCACCCATGAATGGGAGAAAGTGTGATGCAATGCACCCCTAAATGGGAGAGAGTGCCCTGAAATGCACCCTTGAATGGGAGAGAGTGCTCTGCAAAGCATTGTGTCTTGACCAACAGTGCATTGGGCACAATAGAGATTCAAAACTTAAGCTACTAAACACACTTATAATGCAAATTTTGATTTCAAAAAGCCTAATATTTGTGAGTAACAACTACTGGGTGAATAAATAAAGTAAATCAAAGGCTAAGTCACCTAGATCTAAGATAAATTCTCCCTCGCAAAGTCGCCAATTTGTTGGACAGAATTGTGAATTACGGATAAAAAACGCTTCCCTAGACAAATGAAAGTCTATAACAACAGATTAAAGAGTATACGACTACCTTTCCTAACTTAGAGCAGACACACAGAAAGGATTGGAGGCTTACTTGTAATCCAGGCACTTCTAAATGGCTCCTTCTATCGCTTCCGTTATAGATTCAAATTCAAGCAGTTTGTGCAAAATGATTCCTACAAGAAAGAACACTAAAACATCAGAAGATAGAAATAATACATATGTCTATTCAATTTAATTATCTAAATCAATAAAGCATAAACCATATACATCAACTAAGATCTTGCAATATGGAAAATCAAAGCCAATACAAATGCATATATGGAAAATTAAGTTGTATTCTTTATTGATGATAGAGGGAGAGGTTACAACCCAATGACTGATTTGAAGTGACCCTTCCAACAACGATCCTCAGCCCCATCAAAATATAAATATCTCTAGCAGCTGTTACAAAAATCTAACTCTCAATTGAAAATCCACCAGCATTTCTCTACTCAAATTCTTCCTTCTTAAGCACTCAGATCTGTGCTCAATTTATAGAGGAGTTGAAGTTTGTTTTGCAATCAATGACTTTCCAATAATATGCAAGACATGTTCTCAATCTTGTAGATTTCAAATGGACACTTGGATTCGAAGCTTGACACATGTGAACTCTTCTAGAAGGCACTGGCCAAGTGGAGATTCCGGAACAATGAGAATTTCGCTCCTAATGTGACCAACGCACCTGTGAATGTCGGGAAGTGCTTTGTAGAGCAGCCTTGCATGGGGCTACCTGCATATGCAACACACTTAGTCCCCTTAGAGGCAGCGTTGGTGAGCTCTCATATTCTATATAATAAAATTCAAACTTTGGAAACATTTTCTTGATGAAAGTCATGCTTGATTTGTCTTGTTCTTGCCTTAGGGCATGTAGCAACTTGAAATGATAGGGAATGATAGACCCTTATTCATTGGTCCTGGAGATGATGCCCATTTAACCAGGTCATTGGGAATGATGCCCAAATTGACCTATAACACGAAAGTTAAATGTTAAAATCACCGAAATGTGATTTGCGATGAAGGTGCAGATGCGATGTGGCCTCAAAGCTGAAACCCATAAAATTTCAAGTCCAACAGTTTGTGTTTTGTACGCAGTTCCATGTAGAAACATAAGAATAGAGAGAAATGATGATTTGGTTGTTATATGTCTGTTCCTGCATTGAATTGCATTAAAATTTTCAGGCTCAACCATTTTTGTATTAAAATTATGTAATTTCATATTTTTTCAGAGAGATGATTGAATGAATAAAAATAACTCCTCTCCTATGTGTCCTCTCTCTCTGTCTGTGTGAATTTTTATTTCCGCATTATTGCATTCTCTATGTTGTAAGGGAGAAACACATCGCTCTATTGTTTATTTACATTTTTCAACAAGCTAAGGTTGAGAGATATTTCATAATCAAATTATTGGCAAGGAAGCTACGTACCTGCATATATATAACCAATTAATAAACCATATCAATAATATAAGTTAAGAATCGACTTGAAACTTGACTGTAAGATTACTTAGAAAAAAATGGAAATAATGCGATTTAGTCATTCGTATACCTGATAGGATCCATAATCCAGTGCAAACCCTGGAAAATAATAATGACTCGAAGTTAAATTATTTTAAGGTGAAAACAAAAAAAAGGTTAACTTAAAATAAAATACGCATGATGAGATCGGTAACCAAACTCATAGACATAATTAGGGATTCTTCTAGGAATGTACCTTTATGGTTAGTCTGCCAGGGCTTCTTTATTTCACATTGAAAGAACTAGAGTAATTAGGGTTTAGTGGCTCTAGAGCGTAGTCACGAATTCCTGCACAGAAGGCACAAAATGAGAAGTTTGTTAGGGGTTAATATTGAAAGGAATTTTATTGAATGTAATAAAACACTATGTCAGTAAGAGAAGGTTTTTTTTTTACCCATGGAAAATAAAAAATGCAAGGGGTAGGTCATAAAGGGGAGCCTTGTTATCCATGTACCTGGATGGTGAAAGATACGAAAAACCTAAATTTCAACAGACTGAGTGAGTTCCTATTACTGTAACATCTAGCTAGAAAAAAAGACAATTGAAAACATGCCAGTTACATCATAGCATAAATGTGCAGAGAAATTACCTTGCTAAAGTTACTAAAACGATTAAGGGACAGGGACACAATGTATCTCGATTCTTTGTTTGAATATAAATCATGAGAATCATTTTTAGCCATGGATATATTCGTGGGTAGTGTGGCAAGAGAAACCGAAGAGTTGGGAAAATGTCACCACTCTGGAAATAGAAGTCAAAACATGGTTGAGAATCGAGCGCCAAGTAAAACCACCAGCCATAGAAGTGATAGAAGGATGAAAATAAAAACTGAGTAACCACATTAGGGTTATGTGTAGGATGATTCCCTTGAGTAATTAGTGTGTGCTCCCAAGCGAATAATCATTGTGGAGGAGGCCATAGGCATGCATGTGATGAAGGAAGATGTGGTAGAGGTGCATAGAATACGGGGTTTCCAATACAGTCCGATCAAAAAATGCCAATTAATATCATTGGAAACCAAAATATAAACATAAATTGTGTATAGGGGATAATCTTAGTGCCAAGATATTTGCATACCATGAGCAACCTTATTTACGCACAACTATATATATATATATATATATATATATATATATATATATATATATATATATATATATATATATCTATATATATATATAGTTAATACATACATACATACATATATAAATATATATATATATATATATATATATATATATATATATATATATATATATATACATAAATACATATATATATATATATATATATATATATATGTATTTATGTATGTATTAACTACAATCCAGATTGGATCAATAAATATGACAAGGAACCATATACCCCCAACGAGACAACAATGATAAATGAATCAAATAAATATATTCAGAAATATTATTGGATTATGTAGGAGATGACACCTTGGTGAAGCCACTAATATATTAGTGTCAATAAATGCATAAGGAAGGTATGGTTAAAATATGATTTATGCTTCCACTTTATAGAAAAGGGTTTGGTCATTCTTTGTATTAGTTAAGCATGGTAGTAGGAGGAATAGTTAATTTCATGAAAAAAAATTTGACCAGTAGTAAATTGTGGAGTTGTGACACTAATTTAACATTGCAATTGTAGGGATTGATTGATAATAATTATATTTGGCCAAGTGTGTCACCATGGGGATCCCCTATACTCTTTTTAAAAAATAAGGATGGCACCCTAATGCTTTGTATTGACTACCAATAGCTAAATAAGTTAATTGTTAGAAACAAATATCCACGACCTATGATTAACGAACTATTTTATTAGGTTAAGGGTGATACTATGCTTTCCAAAATTAATTTATGGTTGAGGTATCACCAAATATGAATAAAAGAAGAAGACATATGCAAAACAACATTTATTTCTCATTATGGGAATTATAAGTTTGGTGTCTTACCTTTCAGGCTTACTAACACCCCAACCACATTTATGGGCCTTATGATTGCTATATTTCATCGTTATCTTGATAAATTCATGTTTACTTTTATTGATGACATTCTAATTTATTCAAGGAACGTGGAAGAACATAAAATATGCTTGCAAATAGTATTACAGACCCTACAAAAGCATCAATTGTACACCAAGTATAGAAAATGTGATTTTTATAAAGATCAAATACAATATTTGGGATACATAATTACTCAAGTGGGTATATTTGTAGACCTTGAAAAACTTAAGACTATCATCGAATGGACCATTCCTAAATCAGGTTGCATATATTCATTCTTTTATGGGCTTAGTAGGTTATTACTTCCATTTTCTAGAGGGGTTCTCTAGAGTAACCTACCCTATAACCTCTTTGCAGAGAAAGGGGAAAAATTTTCACTCGACAAAAAAGTTACAACATAGTTTTGAAAAAGTAAAACATCTCTTCACTACAACCCATGTTTTAAGGATTGAAGACTCATAAAAGGAATCTTTTGTTTGCACAGACGCATGTCACGAAGGGCTTGGAGGCATGTTAATGCAATAATTTTGTTTGGTGGATTACGAATCTTGGAAGTTGAAATAACATGAGAAAATATATCATGCTGATTAGTTAGAATTAACAACGGTATTCCACACTTTGAAGGCATGGCAGTATTATTTTTTAGGCAAGAAGTTTATCTTAATGACTGATCATAGTAGCTTGACTAGCTTTTCTAAACTACTCAACATTGATCCTCACCAAGTATGGTGGATTTATTTCCTAAGTGAATTTGAGTCTTATATAAAACATTTCAAGGGAAAGGAAAATAGGTTGGAAGATTCTCTAAGTAGAATTTTGAATTGTATATATGAAATTTCATTAAAATTTGATTTTATAGATCATATTAAAGAATTCGCCCTAAGAGACCCATAATGCCATATTTTATGGAATCAAATTAAGCAATGGAAAAACTATGTAAAACAATTAGATTATTAAATTAATGAGGATAATTTTCTAACCTACAGAAACAAAATTTATTTTCCAAATTAGCAAGCTATTAAACAAATAATTTTAGATGAACATCACATAACTCCCTATGATGTCTACCCTGGTTACTAGAAATTAATTACTTGAACATTTTTTTTGGCCTCGTATTAGGAGGGATGTGGAAAAATATGTAGCTAATTTTTTAGAGTGTCAAGAGGTCAAAGGTGAACACCAACACTCAACAAGTTTACTTCACCCAACACCCATTCCTGAATGGAGATGGGAAGTCATTACATTGGATTTTATTACAGGTATACCTAAGTCAAAAAGGTAAAATTATTTTATAATGGTTGTTGTGGATAAATTAAGAAAATAAACACATTTTTTTCCTATACATTCAACATACAAAATTGTTCAAATCGTTGATATATTCAAGAGAGAAATTTTCCGTTTACATGGTATACCTAGAGTAGTAAGTTTTAATAGATATGTGAATTTTTTCTCCGCTTTTTGGAAGGACCTTTTCATAGGATTAGGCACTCAAGTAAAATTCTAAATTTCCTACGATCCACAAATGGATGGGAAAACTTAATGGGTGAATCAAGTGTTGGAATATATGCTAAGCATGTACATTATAGGGTAGCCAACCAAGTGGGAAGATTATCTCTACTTGATAGATTTAAAATATAATAACAATTATCATGCTTCATTGAGAATGAGCCCATTCGAAGTAGTATAAGTGAGAAAGTGTAGGACCCATATTAAGTTGAGCATTCTTGAAGATAAATTAATATTATCACCTTACATGTTAAAAGAAATGAAAAAAAAAAAACAGGAAGGTACAGATGAATATGAAAGCTGCTCAATATCGGAAAACAATTATGTACAAAAAATAAGGACCTACAAGGAATTTCATGTGGGATATCACATGTCTGTGAGATTAAACCCTAAGAAGAGCACCTTGAGATGGGGAATTTGTGCAAAACTGGCACCGTGATTCTGTGACCCTTTCCAAATATTAAGCCGTATCGAATTGTTTCCTATCAATTGGATTTACCCAGTCACATACATGCACCTAACATACTTCATGTTTCTCAATTAAAGAATTATATATATGATCCTAAACACATTATTATTATCTATTATCTGTGTGTGTGTGTGTGTGTGTGTAGATTTGAAATGATTTTATGTATGTTTGAGGATAATGATTGATGAGAAACTAATAATATCTCTAATTACTGTGATTGTAGGTCAAGTTAGACGAATAATTCCTTATCAAACCTCTGCATATTTTCGATCAGAGAGAAATAATGCTATGGAAGCGAGCTCTCACACAGGTTAGAGTGTAATGGAAGCACTTTCTCCTAGAAGAGGTAACCTAGGAGGATGATAATTTCATGCGAGAGGCATATCGTAGCTTGTTCTGAAGGGCTAAGAAAAAACACTGAGGATGGTGTTTCGCTTGAGGGCAGGGAAGTTGTAATACACTTGGTGGAATGAAAATATTTAATTTAATTTTACTAAGCTAACTTGGCAGATTTCGGGTCATATAAAAGGCTTGAAATGAATAGGTAATAAACGTGAATGTTTATTTTATTTTATATTTAATTACTAAAAATTGGTTATGGTTAGAAAAATAATTAGTGAGCGAAAATATGCTAAACAAGAGTTTCACTTACAAGATAGTTGGAAAATAGTAATTCCTCTCCCTAGAGATAAATCATCCTAGCTATGGAAACTGGAGCAAAGAGGGTGCGAGGGAAAAATGTTGGGGAAACCTAATGACTTGGAACCTCATTGGAGGAGATCTAAGAAAGGAAATGGAATTGATTCCTCAGAAAATTATTTGTTGAGGGAAGGCAAGATGCTGCCATAAAAGGGATTCTTGAGCTGGTTGGCGAGTGGATATCCTAATTAGACCTGTAAGGCCTGTGAAAACCTAGATAGAAATAGTTTCGTTAGATAGCTCTAGATGGACCTATTCTGGTCCCTCTCAAATGAAATATCCTAGAAGTGAAACTAACTCAGGGGGAGTGTTGGTAAATATTACCTGGACCCATTCGTTAGTGGAGCAGTATTTTCTCTTAAGTAATGTTTTAGTAGCCTAAACCAAATAAAAACCGATAATTTCTTATGTGAATATATTTGTTTTATTTTTATGTTTCATATGTAAATGGGTTATTGAATTTGATGATTGTGTTGTTTGGTAAAGAAATTATAGGAACACGAAAAATTTAAATTTTATTGAGGGATAGATTAGTATTTGGCCGAAGCGGGATAAATCCTAGCAACCCAAAGGCAGTTTTGTGCCTCTTTTAAAAGAACTAGAGATATTTTTAGTTAGCATGGGTTGAAGGCCTACCCTACTCTTGAAACTAGGGTGTAACTAATTTTATAAGCAATTCAATAAGCTAATTTAATTCCAAAAGGTATGAGTTTGTTGTTATGTGTTTTGCAAAAAATGATCTAGAAAAAATATGTACATAACAATCATAATAATGTATATCTTCATGAAGAAGACAATAAACAATAACTCAAAGTTGATTTAGTATTAAACTAATAGAAAAAATATAATAAACATAAAAAATGATACAAACAACAACTGGATGCATATATCAAGACACATCACAATAGAGACTTTTCAAATAAATAAATAAATAAATAAATATATATATATATATATATATATATATATATATATATATATATATATATATAATGTTTATACTAAGAGACAGAGTTCTAATTTTCGACATCAAGTCGTTAACAATCAACTAATAGATAATCCATGTGCATGAGTTATTTAAGCTATCAAAATTAATTAAAACAAATACTAGTCTATAATAACCATGAAATCTTGGTCTAGATTATATAATCATGTAAGTTAAACAGTCGACATGAAGGCTGGAGTCTTCAAATATATAAAATGATGTTAATCACGTGTAAGGTGAATTACCATAGCAAAGAAGTAATTACACAAAAATGTTCTCAAATACCCTAATCGAATTCTTAAAACCCTCATTCATCTTGCAACCGTAAGTTGACATATTAATAAGAAAAGGGGAAATTATAAAAACGTGGAATATTCAATGGGTTATGAAACCTTTAACACCCATTCTTGTGCAAAGTAAAATACCTATACAAGCCATTAGGGAGATAGTATTAAATACAACTGGTGGGCCTTGGTATTGCACCAAAAATAATAAAAATTCTAGAGGCTATTCTACCTTACTTTATGAACCTGGGGTTCATAAAAACTTGGAGGTGACAATGCTATATACACAACAGATGCATTATACGCATGCCATCCTCTTCTAAGTCCTGTGAAAGGGTGTTATTTTTAGGGTTTCTGAGTGAAGTCTATCACACTTATGATTTAGACCTAGAAATACAGGTGACTCAAAACCATTATTCTATTAACCATCAAATGACTGTTCTGAAACAAGAAAATACATCTAGCTATTCTGCAAGGAAAGAAATCTGAAAGTTAAACTATGGAAAGAAATAGAAGAAAACTAGGCATCTTCATGAATTAAATGGTTGAATTGAAATTGTAGAAAGAAGGATAATCTACACACACATTGTTGGGCCAAATGGCTAAACACACTCTGCTACTTCATGCTTTAACTATATTTCTTTTATTCATGCATCTAATCATGACCTAATTATGTTTGTAAATGCACTGTTTTTCAGCAAGGAGGAGAAGGTGCTAAGGTGGCTTAGGAAAGTTTTGAAATCATGGACGCAGGGTTGAAGGTGTCTTGATGGTTTTTGAAGGTTTGTATGAGGTTGATGATGGTTTCTGGCCCTAAGGAGAGACCCAATGGTGTTTCTAACTTTTTTGCTACAAGTTTCCTGTAGTGCTAGAGCAAAGTCCTGAATTACTACAGGAAAAAATATGAGGGCAATCTGAGGCCAAAAATGATTAAGGAAAGTGTAGGGAAGGTGGTATGAAGGTGTTCTTAGATGAATGAAAGGTTTCCAACCCATTGGCCAAGCTCATAACCTCTTAAGAAGCCTATCTTTCACTTCCAGGGTTGCTCACGACGTGAAAGTGAAAATCTCAAAAATAGGGTTGAAGGCGATTTAATGGAATGAAGGCTGATGATGGGTGAGAAATGAAGCTAAGGGTGCTGGTGAAGTCTTCCTTTGCTATGCTACTTGATTCTGCAAGAAAAATTCATGTTCATGCAAAAAAAAAATTACAAATCTATGATGAAGGAAATGGAAAAGATGAGTTGAGTTTGGGAAACAAACATACTTAAGCATTCAAACAGAAATCTAACTCAATATTCTAGACATGTTCATGACACTAAAAAAAGTAACTATTTGTTCCAAGAAATCATAAACTAAAGAGAAAATTTGGGCCTCTAGTGAAGATTTTCCCTCCTCAAGCTCCAATGAAAGACATGAGAGAGGGAGGATTGAAACACAATTTTCTGAGATTATAATCTATCTAGCAACATTTATGCAAGCTTAACTACAACAATGAAAAAAGGAAGCAAAATAAAATCAGTGAATTGAAATGTAAGAAAACTAGATAAAAGTCATAAAGAAAACTAGCTACAATGGCGTAAAACTAAACATGAATACACAAGAGAGTCTACGGCCAATCGATTTGGTGCTAACCCACAAGCCTAGACCTTTGAAACAAAATCAGTGAAGGAAAATTTGAATACTCATCTTATTGAAGAAAATAGTGTCAATACATAATCATAAAACTCTCAAAAAACCTATTACATGAGCTAAGAGTCTATTAGATTCCTTCAAATTTCAAATCCTAATGAGCTCTTGCTCGACCCTATTAAACCTAGAGGGAAAATACCAACAACTCCCTAAAATGTAGGTGATGTGTCCTCTTTGATTGCAATAGAAGCGGAGCTTTGGTGCACTTGATCTCCCACTTGCTTGGTTGCATTTGATTTCAAGTTGTTGGAGTGAATCTCGAGGATCCCTTGGCTGCTTTTGCGAGTTAAGGAAGTGTAAAATCCTCCTATAATCTCTCCTTTCTATCTACTCTAAGGTTTAATTGAAAAATATTCATCAAAAGTGCAATATATTCGTGATTATCCTACTATTTGTGATTATCCTACATTTATCTCATATTAGGCATTCGAAGTATGACAAGCCTTAATTACCATTTGCATTAGAAAAATAAGACCATAATATAATTTAAATGTGAGAAAGAGAGACTTAATAAGGCTAAAAAGGTGACAATTAATCCCTCCAATTATACCTAATGATGGAGCTCATCATCACCCCCTTACCAAATGGTTGCTCATCTTCTGAGAAACATAGTCGTCCTTCTACATCTCTTTCAAAGCTTGAATGGACCCTCTCACTTCCCAAGGAATAAGTGTGGGAGTCACTTTAGGAGGGTAAAAGCCATCATTATTTTTTGCTTCCTCCCATTCTATATTTTGCTCATCTTGGTCTTTCCCAACATAGAGTCCCAACAAAAAATGTGGACTGAGTTTCAAACCAAGCCACTCAATCTTCTTGGACTGCATGGACCTCTTGTATAGTGGTTCCATTTCTATAGCACTTCTCAATATCTCTGGTGTGTGGTATTCCATATTTTTAAGACTGCAATGGAGGCCATTCCATCTCCTTTTACTAGCCATTATGCATTCATCTCCCAACTACCTAGAAATATCATCAAAGTCGGCCATGGCTTATGCTTGTGTTCTAAGGTAATTTTCTGCAAGTGAAACATCCTTTTCTATCTTAATATGGTTGTTTATGACTCCCATAGGGCTAAATAGTTATGCCCTAATGTGTAGAGGCTCCCTCTTTTCTCTCCTCATGACCCTCCTTAATTATTGTGCTCTAGCTTCCTCATTAACCATCTAAGAGGATAATTCCATTAACTACATGTCTCCCACTGTCGGATTAGGGTCCCAAATGTTCAAGTATGTCAACACAAGATTGTGCATGTAGATTTTTGATATCTTTGCATTGTTAGCCATACTTGACTGGTTGCAAAAGTCAATGAATTGTTTACAGTTCTCAAAAGGTAATCATCCATGAGAGGCTAGTGTCCTGATTTGCAATAGGAGCCACTATTATTTTAGGCAGACTGCATAGGAGTTTGATGGGTATCTATGTTGAATGGCCTTCATGAAAAAATCTTCCATGGTGGCCATTTTGTTTCTTTTTGTTGAAGTTGATCTTGCAAACTTTCATTCTCTGCATGGGATTCCTGAAGCTACTCTTTCAATATGGATTCTCTGAGCATAACATTAGACAATAACCCTCCCAACTCAGTCACTTTTCCCTCCATGACCCCTATTTCATGCACACCTTTGGTTGTAGGAATATTCATCCAAATATGAGTGTGTTCCCTCTCCTCTTCTAACTGATAGAATAAAGGTACTATAAAATTATGAGGAATCAATATGTTGCCTTCAATAAATGTATAGTAGGAGCTGATATTTGGCTTAGGTATAGGGTGTGACACTATTGATACATCTTTACGGACATGTTTTGGTGAGGTAGGCCCCTCCTTTTCATCTTTCTCTTCCTCCCATTTGGCATCTTTCCCTTCATATTGTGCTTTTTCCTCAACTTTGTGGTCCTCTTGCCCAGTCATGGGTCTCTTTTCTCCCTCATCCAAGGCTTATTTCTATGATTCTAGGATTGTTGGAGCAAAGATATAGTTTCCTGTAGCAATTTTTTTTTTACCTGTGACAAAATCTCTCTTGCTTGTTTTTCCCTTTTTTTGTATTTTTAGGGCCTGTGGGGGTTGGTATATGTGTAGGGGATGCCAACATTGCTAAATTTCTTCTTATGTATGTCACAAGGGTCCTCATAGGTGAGGTTACCTCTTGAAAATTTCCTCCTTCTATCCTTATTTCATCATCCTTCTTGGGTGACTCCTCAATGGTAATAGGGCTTTTAGTTGGAGTCTGTGCTTTCCCCTGCCTCACCATTTGGCTCTTCTAGTCTTGAAATACATGGATGTTTGGCTCTTCCTATTTTCTTTCACTGATGTGCTCAAAGTGGCTAGGGTATTATCCAATTCCTGATACTTTATCTCTAGTGATATGCTCGTGTGTTGAGGAGAGGTATCAATGCCTAGCATAGGGTCCAATATTTCCTTCTCCTATGTTTTATCTTCCTTCTTCCCCTCAGTGTCTTCCTTCTCTACTTCATTTCCATATTTCTCTTTTTATTTATCTGCTTCTAATATCTCTTTTTTCTGTATTTCAACCTCCATCTCTTATTCTTCTTCCTCATCTTCAGCCTCCTCTTCTTCTTCTTCTTCGACCTCCCTCTCTCTGAGACTAGAGGCAAAGGTTTGTCTTGTTTGGGTGGCTATGAAGGCTTCCCTATCCATGTCTATGAATGAGTACCAAGAAAAAAGGTGGTTTAATATGCTCAGAGCATCACTCACTATCAGTTTGATAAGGCCATGGTAAGACAAATGTTGATACTTCCTTCCCCTCACCTTTTGTCTCTTGTCTATTATTGAGTTCAAGAGGAAATTAGGGATACACAATATTTTTTCTAGAGGGATTTCTCCTTGAAATCTAAGTTCAGTCAACAACCTGAAATGGTATCCATAGGCTAGGCTAAGTCTGCCCTCATAGGAAATGAATTTCATGATATGGAAGGCTACTTCATCCCATGGGCATGGAATGCTTTCTCTCCTCACTCAATTATTTTCCTCAATGAACTCTTCTTCTAGCAGAAAGAATGGTTTCTTGGCTGCAGTGCTTGGCATCCTATATTCCTTAATCCATTTGACTCCTAAGGGAAAAGTGGTGATTCTTCTGATTAGTTCAAGTGAAAGTGTGATGGCTAAGCCTCTAAACACAGTGGTGGATCTCTCCTCTGAGTGTGATTGCAGAGCCACTACAAAATATTGAGCTATCTCTTCATCAAAACCCTTGAGAAGCTCGAAGAAACCTAGCCATTGGTGGTTCCTGAAAATCTCCATTACTTTAGGATGCAATATTTTTATTTTAATATTAGTGGGCTCCCTTATGTTAAATCCCTCTCCCAATTTTATGGCTGTCATAGGAAGGTGGTAAGATGATTTTTGTTTGATAATTACTTTTGAAGGGGTATTGGAGATAATGGTCCCAAAAAAAATTCAAATTTCACCATTTAATTCCCAAATTATCATCTGTGTGTAAATTTCATGGAGAAATTGTAATTCTAGATGGTGGAAACCACTTACCTCTATCCTATGGTGTTTTTTATTTCGATATGGTGGCCTTTGGAAGTAATAACACCCAAGAATGGCTCAATTTTTCTCTCCTTATCCCTATTGATCTTCCTATGCAATTTCCTGTAGCATTTCACTATTTTGTAGAACAAGGGTACATGAAAATTCGGGCTTGATGCTCTTATCACTGATTGTTCTTATGAATTCCTTCACTCCCACTGCAAATGCTCAGTGGAGTGGGTATAATGAACCAGATCTTACCTTTATTGCATTTTTAACTGAATTTGGAGCAGAGTGTTGACTTGTACTAGGCTTGAGTTTTCCTCTTTCAGATCAATGGTCTTGCAACAGTTAATCATTTCCCAAACCTAAAAATCACCTCCTTGTCCTTATTCACTCTCTCTTGACTGATTTTAATTGCCCATGTGGCATGCACACTTAGCTTTTTCATTCAGTTTAACTTTACGAAGGTGGACCAGTTAACCGACCACCTTTTTTCCTATTAAGTCTCTAAACCTTGACATTAAACCATTTTGATCATTATGAGTGCATAGCGAGAGGTGTAGGGCCATACATAAGCCTAAATGGTGTTGGTGTGTTGCATACATGATCTGGTGTAGGGAGCTATATTTTGGTGACAGCCATGGCTCTCTTTCTTTTGTTGTGTTTTCAATTAATTTTGTTCTGAGTGAGAAACTTATTTTCTGAGTGAGCTACTTAACCTTTTTGTTTTTCTTTTCTTCTTGCAAGTGCTAAATGGAGGTCCTTATGTGACTTGGATAGTGTGTTTACTCTTCTGGAGTATGATGTTGGTGCTATCAAGCCATATTCTTCAACTTATCTTCAAATTTTGTCCTTGTTGTGCCATACACATAATTGCTACATGAAACTTTCCAATTTCCTGTAGCAACCTTCTTTTTGCTTCTTTGAGCTCCATATTTCTTAGGGATGAAGTGAAATGGTTTATGGAGGTTAGGGATGGAAAGATGGAATGAGTGGAGTGATGGAGAAGCAAGGGTAGAGGTCTCATTCCAAGGTATAAATGATTTAGCACCTAGTGACACAACATAGGGTTTAAAGAGTGAATCCTTTCGCATGGAGTGAATTGAGGGTTAGGAGTGGTAGGTATAGGGAAAAAAAGAATTATCATGCTATTTTTGAAGTTTAAAAACCTTTCATAGAGATTATTTTCTCATAATAAGTTTCTTATATCATTTATATGGTTTCCTAGAGTGCTACAGGAATCCTGTAGCTGCTAGACTTTCCTGTAGCAATTACAGTCAGGGAGGAAAAATGAAATTTTCTGCCTACCTATGAGGTAAAATGAATGAATGGGTGCATGTTGGAGTGGTACATGGAGTGTGTAAGAAGAGGATAGGGAGAAGTAAGGAAAAATTACTCCTCTCAATTAAAAAACCATCTTTAATCAATAACCTGCAAAACAAAAAAACAAGTAAGTGCATAGGTATCATCTTTCTCTTTTTCTTCTTATTTCTTTTCTCTTTTCTTCTCTTTTTTATTTTTTTTATTTTTTAAGGCACGTGGGCTGCCTACAAAGAGGTTTTCAACCAACAAACATGCCTTGGGAACCTCCAAGAGGTTTTCACCCAAGGATATTTTTTTCTTTCTTCTTTTCCTTTTTTTTTCTCTTTTATTTCCTCATGGAGGCTTTCAACCCTAGAGTTTATAGCCTTGGGTGCCTCATAGAGGTTTTCATCCATGACACTTTATTTATTTTTTTATTTCCTTATAGGAGGTGGAGGCACTAGAAATGTTGGATTTTCCAATGACATAAACATCCCTATTTATGGAATTTATAAATTCAGCCCTAGACAGGGGATTCTTGTAAGCTTTGAGCCGATAACCATTGACAAGGAGGGGAATCCCCTCCTCATCGATAGTCCACTTTGTAGGGTCCCAGCCATATTTTCATCAGTTTTCCTTTGAAATCATTGAACATTGAGTCATACAACACTTCCCAATCTCCTTCTTGAAAGGTGTTCTCCTTAATGCGCTTGTCATGCCGGACCTTCCTTTGCAGCTGAATCACTTCTGTGTGAAGGAGTGATTGAATCTTGAACTCATCCAACCCATTAAATTGCAACAACGATTCTTTTTGGGCCTTTTTTATATCTATATATAACTCAGCTGTCATCCTTAAGGTGTTAAAATCAAGAAGAGCTTTCTTCCCATAGACCAAGTCAGAAGGAGTGAACTTTGTTGTTGTTTTCCAAGTAGTGTTGTAGGACCAAGTAGCTTCTACCAATATTTCTGACCAATATTTTCTGCTACTACTCACAACCTTGGTGAGGATATTCTCCAAGGCTCTATTGGTCACTTCCACTTAGCTATTTTCTTGAGGGTGGTAGGCAGTGGAAGTCTTATGATTTATCTTATGCCTCCTCAGAAGATTCTCAATGAGATGAGATGTGAATTATGCCCCCTGATCAATGAATACCACTCTGGGCTATCCAAATTTATATAACACATTCTCTCTCATAATTTCTACTACCTTCTCCTCAGTTGCTACCTTTACTGCCTTTATTTTGTCCCACTTTGTTAGGTACTCAATGAAAACTATGATATAATTTTCTTCTTGGATGGTGGGTCAATGGGTCCAATGAATTCCATGCCCCACTTTTCAAATGGCTCTAAAGCCACCCAAGGGTGCAGCAACATCTCATCCCTCTGTGTAGGCTTCCCCATCCTTTGGCACCAGTCACACTTCTGGCATCCTGGTGGAGAGTAGGCCAATAGTCACATGCATGCCAAGCTTTGAAGGTTGTCCCTTTTACTTCAAGGTGCCTTCCACAAGGGTTATCATGAAATGCGAAGAGGATTTCAAAAACATCTTCCTCCCTCACACATCTCCTGAGAATTTGGTCAGGGCCCAACTTGAAGAGATTTTCTCGATCCAGGTGAAATGGGGGCTTTTTTTATAATATTTCTCTTCTCCTTGGATGAGAGGTTAGGAGGGAAATTTTCAGCAACCAAGTAGCTAGCTATGTTAGCAAACCATGGAGAGAGTGCTTATAAAGAAAATAGGTGTTCATCCAGGAGCTGATCATCCACCATTCCTTCTTCATTTGCAGGTAGAGCTAACCTGTAAAGAAAATAGGTGTTCATCAAGTAGCTAGTTATGTCAGAAAACCATGGAGAGAGTGCTTATAAAGAAAATCAGTGTTCATCCAGGAACTGGTCATCCACCATTCCTTCTTCATTTGTAGGTAGAGCTAACCTGGAAAAAAAATCTCCAACAACATTCTCCTTTCCATTTTTATTAACAATTGTTAGGTCAAACTGTTGTAATAATAAAAAACATCTAATTATTCTAGCATTAACATCATGTTTGTTCATTAAATATTTTATGGTTTCATGGTAAGTGTGTACAAAGGTCTAATAACTAGTGATATAGTGTCTAAATTTTTTAAAACATGGACAATGTCTAACATTTCCTTCTTTTTGACAGTAAAATTGAGTTCGGCCTTGGACAAGTTCTTACTAATGAAGTAGATTGTATAAGGTATTTTGTATCATAACTTCCCCAAGGCTACCCCCAAGGCTACCCCCATAGCTTTGTTTGATGCATTTGTGTGTAAGTGGAAAGGAAAAGCCAAATTTGGACCTCAGAGAATGAGGGAAATAGTTAAATTTCACTTAATGAGCTCAAAATATGCTTGATATAGACTGGACCACGTAAACTCAGAGTCTTTGGCTAAGGAACTAAATAGTGGCGAAGTCAACTTGCTGAAAAATATTTGATAAACCTTCTATAATAGGCATCTAAACCTAAGAGACTCTTGACATATCTGTTATTTTGAGGAGAAGGTACCATTTTGATGATGTTGATTTTGTTCAGGTCCACCTGTATTATCACTTGGGAGATTGGGTGGTCCAATACTACTTGTGCTCTTTTCAATAATTCACACTTTACTGGGATCAAGGAGAGATGCATATCAATGCACCTTCTCAACACTTTTCGCAAATTGGAGAGAGATTCTTGGAAGTCATCCCCATAGGGTGTGAAGTTTTCCATGTAGATTTCAACTAAGTCATGGAATATCTCAAAGAAAATTCTCAAGACAGCACCTTAAAAGGTAGTTGGGGAATTGCACAACCCAAAGGGCATGACTCTGTAAGCAAAGGTACCCCAAGGAAATGTGAAAGTAGTATTTTCATAGTATTTAGAGATAATTTGGATCTGGCTATACCTGCTGAACACATCTAAGAAAGAAAATAACGTATTTCCTGTAAGGCCATCCTGGACTTGATCTATAAAGAGCAAAGGGAAATGGTCCTTCTTGGTGGATTTGTTGAGTTCCTGATAATAAACATAGATTTTCCATTTTCCATTCTTCTTCGAGACTTGATCTAGATTTATTCAGTAATGCAACAGAATACAC
Source organism: Pinus albicaulis (assembly GCA_034641835.2). NCBI lineage: Eukaryota > Viridiplantae > Streptophyta > Pinopsida > Pinales > Pinaceae > Pinus > Pinus albicaulis. The sequence goes on along the minus strand of CM076572.1, from coordinate 755,026,317 downwards.
ATATAACCATAAGCACAAAGATGCAATGGAAATAATACTTCCTTTTATTAAAATAAAATTACTGAAATATGCTTATAGACAGGGCGTTGGTAGGCTATCTCTGAGAAGAGATGTGGTGGCTACAGTCCTCTGAACTGTGTTACAATACAACCATAATAGAAATAAATAGCTAGGGCACTGGTAGGCTTATCTATGTGAAGAGATGTGGCAGCTACAGGCCTTTGAACTGTGTTACATTGAGGCTCGAAGGCCTATTACAAATATAATGGAAATAGATGAGCGAGGGCACTGGTAGCGTATCTCTGAGAAGAGATGTGATGGGTAAGGGCCCCTCTACTATGTTACAATGAGATGTAATGGAAATGAGCGGGTGAGTGTGCTGGTAGCGTATCTCTGAGAATAGATGTGACGGCTACAAGCCCCTGCATTATGTTACAATGTAGACATGATGGAAATAAATGAGTTAGGGCACTAGTAGTGTATCTCTGAGAAGAGAGGTCATGGCTATAAGCCCCTAAACTGTGTTATAATGAGGCTCGAAGGCCTATTTATTTTTGAGAAACGATATAAAATCTGAAACATCCAAAAACCTAACCCTAGGAGATGAAGCACCAAAACTATGGGTCCCATTTGGGTAAATTGGTGTTTCAACTTCCCGGGGGTGTTATTTTGGCATCCAATCTCCATTTGACATGCTCAATATCTCATTATAAATATCTATCCGAGGACTAAAAATTTTGTGTGAGAAAAAATTTCTCTACAACCTATGTTACTCCCGGTTTTCCAAAAAAAACGTTGTTTAGGGCATCAAAACGGCTCTGGAAGTTCAGGACCCGAAAAATTTCTAAAAATAGTATGTTGTGCTGCAACTTAAAAAAAGAAAGAATTGATGGTGGGGGTTCAAATGGAATAGGTTGGCAGCCACCAATATCAACCTAGGTCATTAAGGCCCTAAAACTACTCCGAGAGTCCAAGACCCGAAAACTAGCTAAAAATAGTAAGTTGTGCTGGAAGTGAAAAACTTAAAGAATTGATGATGCAGGTCCAAATGGAATAGGTGGGTGGACACCGATATCCACCTAGATAATTCCTTTCTCCTTAGGAAGAAATGTTCCCCATTGCATTAAGTTCCTCCATGAGGGGAAAAATTTGCTAAACTTGGTATTGGATTTCTCCAACATGTTGCGGACTTGTTGGCGGACGTGCTGGATGTAGATGTGCCACAGGTGGGCAACCGTTGAAGGATATGGGAAAAGTTATCCATCATCGCGTTCCTATATTTCATGATGGCCTACTCTAGCAATATTTTGATAGGATCTCCTTCTCCCTTGTCTTTCTTTCCTTTTTCCATGGGGGATCGTCGGGGTTCGCGAGGTTGATCTTGCAACAGTTCAACCAGATCGAGCCTGAACTCCTTATACCCTGACTGCATTGGGGACAAGCAAAGTAAAATAGAGAAAGAGTGAACCGTATTGATACCATTGGTCTGGATTTATGCAGGAATGCAATAGAATACACATATAACCATAAGCATAGAGATGTAGCAAAAAATAATTCTTCCTTTTATTAAAATCAAATCACTGAAATATGCTTACAGACAGGGTACTAGTAGGCTATCTTTGAGAAGAGATGTGGTGGTTGTATGCTTCTTAACTATGTTACAATACAACCATAATAGAAATAAACATCTAGGGCGTCAGTAGGCATATCTCTGAGAAGAGATGTAGCAGCTACAGGCCTTTGAACTGTGTTACTTTGAGGCTCAAAGGCCTATTATAGATATAATGGAAATAGATGAGCGAGGGCACTGGTAGCGTATCTCTGAGAAGATATGTGATGGCTACAGGCCCCTCCACTATGTTACAATGAGACGTAATAGAAATGAGTGGGCGAGGGCATTGGTATCATATCCCTGAGAAGAGATGTGACGGCTACAGGCCCCTGTACTGTGTTACAATGTAGACATGATGGAAATAAATGAGCTAGGGCACTAGTAACGTATCTCTAAGAAGATATTTCATGGATACAAGCCCTTGAACTATGTTACAATGAGGCTAGAAGGCCTTTTTATTGTTGAGAAACAATGTAAAACTTAAAATGTCAAAAAACCTAAACCTAGGAGATGAAGCGCCAAAACTGTGGGTCCTGTTTGGGTAAATTGGTGTTTTGACTTCCTGGGGATGTAACTTTGGCATCCGATCTCTGTTTGACACTCTTAATAGCTCTTTAGAAAGATCTATCTGAGGACTACAACTTTTGATTTAGCAAAATTAGTCTATAACCCATTTTGCTCCCGGTTTTCCCCAAAAACATTGTTTAGGGCCTTAAAACGACTCCAGAAGTTCAGGACCCAAAAAACTATTAAAAATAGTAAGTTGTGCTGCAACTTAAAAATGGAAAGAAATTATGGTGGGGGTTCAAATGGAATATGTGGGTGACAAATAATATCCATCTGGATCATTAAGGGCCCAAAACTGCTCTGGGAGTGTAAGACCCGAAAACCTGCTAAAAATAGTAAGTTGTGATGGAAGTGAAAAACTGAAAGAATTGATGGTGCAGATCCAAATGGAATAGGTGGGTGGTCACTGATATCCACCTGGATCAGGACTAGGACAAGAGGAGATACCCATTCACTGCTTGATATAGGATAAATGAAACCTACATCCAACCATTTATGCAGTTCTTCCTTGACTATGTCTTTCAGAGTAGGGTTCATCCTCCTTTGGGGTTGGTACATAGGCTTGCACCCCTCTTTAATGTAGATATGATGTGTTCACACCGAGGGATTCACACCTTGTATGTCCTTGTAGTCCCAATCAAATGCATCTAGGTTTTATTTCAAAAGCTGACATAACTTCCCTTCTTCTTCATTTGAGAGTTTTGAGTTAATTTTCATAGATTTGGATGGGAAAAATTCCATAACCTTGGTGGTTTCATAGGTGAATCAACTGAGTGCAATCCCATCCAAGGGTGGTTTTTAGATTCTTTGACTAGGTTTTCAAGTGGACTGTCAGTGGGGGACAAGTTTTGAATTATTTGGTCAATGAATTCATCTTCATTAAGATGATCCCCTCTAAGAACAGTATCTTTGGTAAAAATGGGGTAGGGTGTACTGTTGTATACTTCATCTTATTATTCTTCATAATCCAACCATAAATTTAGATCATGGTCAATGGAAGGCTGGGTAGGAGGATATATACAAGTTGTTTAGATAAGGGTCCATTCTTAATAGTCATATTTTTGGCTCGAAAACTGATATAACCATTGGGAGCGGGTAACCAACGTATCCCTAAAATGAGAGGATATCCATTAACTTGGTTTTTGGTTAGAGAACCAGAAAATATGTAAAATAGTCCCAAGAGTAAATTGAAATCACAACGTCCTCAAAATTTCCTTCTAAAGTCACCGTGGATCGATCTTCAAGTTGTAGAACCATTATGGTTTTCCTTAAAGTATCTTGGTGGTTGAATTTAAGCATAGTTTCCCTGGTCATTACATTGACGACATCCCTGAGATCAATCAAAGTATTAGGGACTATGACACCATCTATTTGCACATTTAGAACTGGACTACCAGGGTCCGGGTACTTTGGGAATATCACCCTTCCAATCATTAAGTCACACAGTTGTCCTACTACATTGATGGTGGGGGTATCTTTCTTCTTTCTCCCAAGATTCTTGAAGCACTTTTCCTTTATGAGCCTATTGTAAATAGAGACATCCTTAATGGCCTGGAGAAGGAGTATTTTTACACACAAATTTTTCAATTCTCCCAGAAGTTCGGTCTCATCTAGTGTGTGCTCAATAGAGTGGAACAAGTGCTCGAGAAGAGGAGGTTGTTGAATGTGAGTGTTACTTTCTTACTTTTCCTCCTCAACCTATATAAGTGGAGATGGAGGATGGTTGTCTGGGATTACTCTTCCCGACCTGAGGTTAATCTCTTATATCTCGACAACATAAGCTGGATAGGATGTCTCTCCACCGTAAACCTATTGTACATGTTTATTGTTCGGGTTTGAATTGGGCTGTGCAGGCATCTGAGGCAAATTGGGTGGAGCAGGATGAGTAATATGAGGTTGAGGTTGGGGTGAAGGCATTAGAGCAAGTATTTGAATATGCTGAGGCCTCCACCCTTGTGATGGGTTTTTTTAATGAGGTGTTTGAGGAAAATACTACTGAAATGGTTGGTTCGCTGGTTGAGGATGATATGGAGGGTTGTAAGTCCAAGTAGGAGTTGTATGCCATGATGGAGGAGTGGGAGTGTACCAATATTGCTTAGGTGCATTCTGATTTTTGTGATAATATGAATAATTTTCACCTTGCATACCCTATTGTTATGATCGAGGGCCTTGAGGCATTCTCTGGTTGATGAAACAAATTTTTTCTGGTCCTACTTCCCCACCTTGATATACATCTTTGGGTCTAGGTAAGGAGGGACATGTTGGAACGGGGTCTCCTAAAAAGCTGTGAAACTGGTCCATTTTGAATATTTTTTATTATATTTAGTCTAGCGCAAGGTTTTTTGGGCGGGTCAAAGCCCTGAAAGCATTGTAATGGGTGAAAGGGTAAACTAGGGGTCCGAAAACCATGGGTTGTGGACCATAGGAAAGTATACGCTAGATTGTTAGAAATAGAGATGCATTTTGTATTGTAAAGGATAAGAAATGATGAGCTATTAATGTGGATAATGGTTTAAGATATCTGTTTTGGTTTTGGGGAAAGGACTTCTGCTGGCTGTGTGCGTGGAGATCCAAGTCCAGCTGTGTGCGCAGGTTGGGAAGGGAATTGTAAGGAATAATTGATGAATGAATGAATGTGAAAGATTGTTAGAGAACTGAACCTGTGAGTACTTTTGTGTGAATTACTGATAATTGTTGTATTATGCATTTTCTTTCTTTTAGCTGCAGAAGATCTGTGTATTGTGGTTTTGGGATCTAGATCTGTTATGTTCTGTCTATGTACTATGTTATAAAAAGCATATAACTATAGATCTAGTGAACATGGATGCAAATATAGACTTAATTAACTCTACACAGAACAAGATAACCTAGGATTCACAGGACCTAGCACAGCTCTGCTTGCCTTACCCATCCTTTTTGAGGGTGCGGAAACCTGGTTCCAACACCCACCCATACTAGTTCGGGTGAGACTTTGTCCTGCGCAAGTAGGTCACTGCCGAAAGGGCTAGTAGTATAGGGATTTGTTGGAAAACCTTGCACACCGAACCCGAGTGAGGACCCCTCAAGCCAACAAATGGTTCTGCTGCTGGGACCAGAAGAAGTTTGAGAGAGGGATCGGTAATGACAAGAAAATGGGGGAGATCTAACACGGAGGTGAATGAATGCTACTTTGGGTGAAAACACAACACGGAGTGGTAAGTACTATCGAACCAATCAAGCAGAGAATCACTCTCCTAGTAGCTCGTTGAAGGAAGCACCTACGCAAGCCTCCGGGAAAACAAACTAGAGGAAAGCATGGCAGTACATTTGAAATTACCTACCTTTAAGGGCACAGTTGACGAGGAAATGGAGCAGTTCTGGTTCATAGCCGACTCGGTATGGACTGCGCAAGAGGTGGTAGGTGATACTACGAAAAAAGAATAGCTATCCCTGGCCTTCGAAGAATGGGCTCTGGACTGGTATATGCGGTATATATCTCAAAACGGGAGCACCTCACTTCAAGATATTAAGGATGCCATAAAAAAAAAAATTCAGAAGCCGAAATCGTAGTCTCAATTGGTGGCAGAAGTAAAAGACTTCAAGCAAGGTGCGTTTGAGTCAGTATGGGAGGTCGATCAGTGGTTAAAGAAAGCAATCAGGGAAGGAGGGTTCAATTAGGATGACAAACATCATATGGAATTGTTCATCGTTTTGTTGCTACCTCACTTGCGCATACCAATGAGCCACCCGACCTTCGAATCATAGGAAAAAGCCTTAGAAGTTGCCATGAAAATCGAAGCCATGCCTAAGGAAAACACGTTGGGGGGAGTGTAGAAAATTCAAGAATAGCTCAGAGCCATGCACTTAGAAATACAGAAGTTACGAACAAAATGAGGAAAAGGAGTCAACTCCGACCTCTGGTGCATAAGATGTCAGGTGTCTGGTCATACCAAGGACCAATGTCCTCTATTGATGGATTACCTACAGGTAGGAGGACCTAACCCACTGTGCCCTGGATCCAGCAGATCTACGCTATGGTGTGAAGACTGTTGGGTAGCAGGATTACATGATACAGCCCAGTGCCCTCGGATAAGTGTGGGTGAATTGAAGCAACAATGGTGCAGGTTCTGCTGATCGGTAGGGCACGATGAGAAGAATTACCGCACATATGACTTGTTGGTAGATCGGGGAAACCTCTATAGGGTACAATCTGATCCTGCGTCGCCGAGATCTCCCGTGACCTTTGGTGTCTCTCCTACGAGGAGCAGGGGAGGTCGGGGAGGGAGCGCAGGATGAGGACGGGGCCAGCTGATCTACTATAACTGTGGGGAGGTAGGGCACTTTGCCAGGGACTGCCTGAATCCCACTAGGAAATCCTATAAATATTGCAAGCAGCTGGACCATGAGATCGAAGACTGCCCGATCTTGATAACGAAAATGCAAGACAAATAGCCTACCCCCATGCAAAATGTACAAAGAGTCAAAGTTGAGCTGAGGATTGCAGATCCAAGTGTAAAAGTCATGACGTGCAGCAGGGTGGTCACCTAGGGAGCAATATATGAGCCTGCTTCTCGGAAGGAAATGAATTTCAAGGAGCAAGAGCCACTAGAAACCTCGACATAGCTACCAACACACTCCCCAAAAGAGGAAGAGGTTGAGCCCTTTCCAAGGGCATGTCTGAAACTACTGCGCAACCCACAGGATGTAGAAAATCTTCACGAATTTCTACATGACCGCGCAGTCCAGCCGAACACGATGGTTGAGGTTAAGGAAGTAAACAAATTACACAGCTATAAGAGATGCACTAGGAGGGAAATGCGGCTAACTGCAGAGATTGGCGACTATGAGATAGATCAGGTTATTCTTGATCTAGGATCGGATGCAAATGTCTTACCAAAAAAAACATCCTAACGAATAGGATAACCCAAGTTAGACTAGTCCACCATCCAGCTGCACATGGCGAATAAACAAAAGGTCATCCCTCTGGGAAGGTTGCCAAAAATCATGGTAGATATCGCAGGAGTAAAGGTCCTAGCTGACTTTGAAGTAATATAAATCATGGAAGATGCGAACCACTACCCTGCACTCTTGGGACTAGACTGGGATATAGACGTAGGGGGTGTCATTAATCTAAAAAAATGCAGCATGGTGTTTGAGAAGAAATTTACGTGTGTAATAGTACCACTAGATCCCACTGAGGGTGTGCGGTACACAGAACTAGTATATGAAGAGGAGGAACTAGATCACATCTACAGGGTGATGACATAGGAAGAATACCAGGGTAACCCTACAACAGGCAAAGTATTCGATCGGGAAAAGGATAGGGAGTAATTTTCTTATCCGGATGAGGAATTAGAGAGTTGGCAGACTCGTCTACACGATGTCTCAACGCTACGATGCCCTCGGGCTACAAGAAAACTCCACTGCATTACTTCGGAGGTAAGAGACCTTCCCCACTTTGATGGGTCTAGTAATGTCCAGAAATTCTTAAGAACATTAGGGGCTAGGGTGCTAGAAGAGCGGTGGCTATAGGCACTCAATCTGGCTTTACGTGGAACACCTCCATGCTGGTGGGATACCCACAAGAAAGCATCTCCGAACTGGGAGACATGTCGGGCTAGGATGATTCTGCGATTTGCACCTCCTGCTAACGTGCGCACCAAGATATTCCTGGGACCCGAGGATCCTCGCATGCATCTGCGTACTTGGACAACCAAATGGTCCGACCAAAACCCCGAAGAATGGATCCATCTATTTGTGCATGCCTTGGGCCCTATCCCTGCTGCTTGGTACTTAGATGCGGAGTTACATCAACATACCTGCCACTGGGAAATATTAAAAGAATATTTTATTGGAACATTTAGACTAATTGGGGGAACAGAGATGCTTGATGAAGCTCTATAGGAGATCGATGCGTTTATCTTCAAAAATCCTCACCCCTGCACCACACCAGCCTTCCTGACATGGGAAGCCCGGGTGCAAGACATAGTCAACTATCAGAGCTTGGTGATTAACGAAGAAGAGGATAATACATGAAATATCTCTATTCCAGAATCTGAAGGAGAACACACTGTTATCGGACCATCACTATAGGATATTGATGTAACACAACCCCTTAGGCTACAAAAAGTTAATATTGGGATAGAAGAACACCCTAAGCTGGCCAAAATTGGGGACTATTGGGATGAAGGAACCTTAGAAAAAATTGCAAAGCTACTTACGGAGTACCAAGACTTATTTCCAACAAAGTTTTTTGAGCTCAAAGGAATCACTGGGGACCTCGGCATTATGCACATCACTCTGAAACCCGAGGTGCACCCTGTAAAGCAGCGGCCTTACAGGCTAAAGCCTAAATATAAGCAAAAGGTCAAAGTAGAGCTGGACAAAATGCTGACCATAGGTATCATTGAACGAGTGGAACAATCAGATTGGGTAAGTCCCATGGTCGTCCAGGAGAAAAAGAAAAAGGGGGAAATACGCATCTACGTGGATCTACGAAAGATAAACGATGCCAGCGTCCATGACCCCTTCCCTACGCCCTTCTCTGATGAAATCCTTGATAGTGTGGGTGGCCAGGAGGCCTATTCCTTCACCGATGGGTTCTCCAGATACCACCAGATTAGAATTGCACCTGAAGATCACAGTAAGACTACCTTTGCGACCGAATGGGGTTCCTTCCAATATACGGTCATGCCCTTTGGTCTCAAGAACACACCTACTATTTTTTCAACGGTCATGGTGGCTGCATTCAAGGAGTTTATTCATAAGTTCCTGGAGGTTTACTTTGATGACTAGATGGTCTTTGACTTGGCGAAAGAGAATTTCTCCAACCTACGGTTAATCTTGGATGCATGCTGAAAGCACCAGATCTCCCCGAATATCAAAAAGTGCATATTTTGTGTACCATTTGGAATCTTTCTTGGACACATCGTCTGTCGGCAAGGATTCATGGTTGATCCTGTGAAGATAGCTATGATTATCAACCTTACAACCCCCACTACGGAAAAACAACTACGTTCTATTCTCAGTCACACAGGCTATTACAGGAAATTCATCTAGGGATATGCCCTGATCACAACACCCATGGAACAACTACTAAAAAAGGATGTCTCTTTTTTCTAGAATGACGAATGTTAGAAGAGTTTCTAACTGCTAAAAGAGAAGATGATCTCTGCACCCATACTGATATTTCTTGACTGGTCAAAGGAATTTCACATACATGTCGATGCGTTAGGAATCGCCCTGGGCACGGTTCTCACTCAACCTGGAGATGGAGATATTGACCACCTTGTTGCATTTGTAAGCCGAAAACTCTCGAGTGTAGAAAGAAATTAATCTATCACTGAGCCTGACGGATTGGCCATGGTATACACATTACAAAAATATCGACACTATCTGCTAGGTGGACACTTTAAGATGTTCACTAATCATTCGGCTTTGAAATATTTGGTCAAAAAGCCTGTGTTGGGGGGGAAGATTTGCTGCTGGCTGTTGCTATTCCAGGAATATGATTTTAAGTTCATCGTTAAACCTAGGAGGTTGAATGCAGGCCCAGATCATCTCTCTCGCATCGACACAGGGGAAGAGCCTACTAACTTGGATGAAGGTTTACCTAATGCGTAGTTGTTTACCGTTAAGGTGGTTGATGCTCACTTTGCATATATCATTGAGTTCCTTACTACAGGCGTGGCCCCTACAGGATATTCAGTGCAGCAGAAGGAGTTGGTTACCCGGGCTGCGGACTTTATTATCATCGTCGGACAGTTATACAAGCAAGGCATAGATGAAATACTACGAAGGTATGTATTGGAACATGAACGACCCACAGTTTTAGCAAAAGCCCATGATGGAGTTGTAGGAGGCCACTATGGAGGAAGAGCTACAACGCAAAATATTTTGAGGGCTGGATTATGGTGGCCTACCCTTCACCTATTACAGATCTTGTGATACATGCCAGCACATTGGCCGACCTTCATGACGAGATGACATTCCATTACAGCCTCAAGTGGCCCTCTAGGCTTTTGAAAAATGGGCTACTAACTTTACAGGACCCATCAATCCGCCAAGAAAGAAAACAAATGCATGCTACATCATCATTGCCACTGAATACGTCAATTGATGGGCTGAGGCACAAGTAGTCAAAGATTGTACTTCATATATTGCTGCGCACTTCATCTTTGAGTAGATTCTAACCAGGTTTGGCTACCCAAATATCCTTATGAGCGACAGAGGTACGCAATTTGTTAACCAAATGATTCAAGCCTTGAATGAGGAATTCCGGATCCACCATGTGAAGAGTACACCCTATCATCCCCAGGAAAATGGGGCAGTTGAAGCTTTTAACAAAATTCTGGAACAGAGATTAACTAAGGTTTTCAATGCCGATCGAAGTGACTGGGATGTGTGCATCCCCTCGGTTCTGTGGGAATACCGAATAACCTATAAGAAGCTAATGGGTAGGACCCCTTCTGAGTGGTCTATGGCAAGGAATCCATTATGCCCATAGAATATGTTGTTCCTAGCCTATGCATCGATGTGTTCACTAATATGGCGGACTCAGATATCATAGAGGAACGCCTCGAGCAACTAGTGCCTTTGGAGGAATATTTGTTTATTGCTAATTTTAACCAGCAAGTTCATAAGGCCCACGATAAATCCTGGCATGAACGACATATTCGTCAAAAGACATTCATCGAAGGTGATCTTGTCCTATTGTATGATAGCCAATTTGTGAAACATCTAGGGAAATTCTGGCAGCATTGGCTTGGTCCCTACATAGTTAAGGAAATTACGAATGGCGAAGCAGTCCAGCTCACTACCCTGCACGGTGACCTCGTTCCTGGCTTTGTCAATGGAAGTCGACTCAAGCCATACCAGGCTAAGGACTATGTGGTTGCACCACCGCAATGACTTGGGACGAGTCACAAGATTATGTTGGGGACTGTTGGAATGGGGTCTCCTAACAAGCTGCAAAACTGGTCCATTTTGAATATTTTTTATTATGTTTAGTCTAGAGCAGGGGTTTTGGGGTGGGTCAAAGCCCCGAAAGCATTGCAATGGATAAAAGGGTAAACTAGAGGTTCGAAAACCATGGGTTGCGAACCATAGGAAATTCTAGGCTAGATTGTTATAAATAGAGATGCATTGTATATTGTAAAGGATAAGAAATGATTAGCTATTGATGCAGATAGTGGTTTAAGATATCTGTTTGGGTTTTGGGGAAAGGACTCCTACTGGCTATGTGCACGAAGATCCAAGTCCAGTTGTGTGCAGACCCTGCTTCTGTGTGTGCAGGTTGGGAAGGGAATTGTAAGGAAGAATTGATGACTGAATGAATGCGAAATATTTTTAGAGAACTGAACCTGTGAGTACTTTTGTGTAAATTACTGATAATTGTTGTATTATGCGTTTTCTGTCTTTTAGCTGCGAAATATCTGTGGACTGCGGTTTTGGGATCTAGATCTGTTATGTTCTATTTATTTACTATGTTATAACAAGCATATAATTATAGATCTAGTGAACGTGGATGCAAATAGAGACTTAATTAACTCTAGACAGAACAAGATAACTTGTGAATCACAAGACCTAGCACAACTCTGCTTTCCTTACCCATCCTATCTCAAAGTGCGGAAACCTAGTTCCAGCACCCACCCATACTACTTCGGGTGAGACTTTGGCCTGTGTAAGCAGGTCACTGCTGAAAGGGCCAATAGTATAGGGGTTTTTTGGCAAACCTTGCACATTGAACCCGGGTCAAGACCCCTCAATCCAACATGACACTTATCTGTGGCATGATTCTCCTCACAGACTAAGAAAACCTCTATTATATTTAATGGACAATAAATCTGGGGGTGTCTTTTAGTACATCTTGGGTAGAATATAGCCAAGGATATTTCTACGTCCTCTTTCTTCCTGTTGATCTATATTGTGTCCATTTTCAAAGAAAATGTGTTCAACGTCTCACTCTTGAAGTCTTCCAGCATATTTCCAATCCCATGCTTGATGGAGATGGAAGAGGAAGGGGTATTGGTCATACTTGGCTAGCTCTGACTCTCTTCCTAGCTACCCTAGAATGGTTCCTAAAGAAAATTGTGATTGTCTCATAAGGAAACTGGTAGATATATCCTCCTAATAGCACATTGAGGTTTCTATCACCACCTCCTCGATCCCTCGAAGAAGTACAAGTTTAAGTGATCTGGGATCAAGGGTGTAGTTGGTTCTTTTGTAATTTAACTGGAACATCTCTTCATAGTCCTCTAGGGATTCATCAGGCCCTAGAGTCATCATAAATGTTTCCTCTTTATTTTCCTTGGACCTACAATAGTACTTGTACTTTTCTTTCAAGGCTTCTTAGATCTGTGCCCAAGTAGTGATGTTGTTCCTAGGTAGACGCATGAACCAGCACAATAGTGCATCCTTGAGGGTAGATGGTAATAGCTTCAACATTTGATCATCTGATGAAGGAAATGGAAAAGATGAGTTGAATTTGGAAAACAAACTTACTTAAGCATTCAAACATAAATCTAGCTCAATATTCTAGACATGTTCATGACACTACAACAACCTAACAATTTGTTCCAAGAAATCATAAACTAAGGAGAAAATTTGGGCTTGTGGTGAAGATCTTCACCCCTCAAGCGCCAATGAAAGAGGAGAGAGAGGGAGGCTTGACACACAACTTTTTGAGTTTATAATCTATTCTACCAACATTTATGAAAGATTAAGTACAACAAAGAAAAATGGAAGAAAACTAAAAGTAGTGAATTGAAATGTAAGCAAACTAGCTAAAAATCATAAAGCAAACTAGATACATTGGCATAAAAATAAAAATGAAAACACATGAGAGAATAAGGCCAATGGATTGGGTCGTAACCCACAAGCCTATATCTCTCATACTAAATCAGTTAAGGACAATCTAAATATTCATCTTATTGAAGAAAATAATCTCCTTACATAATCATAAAAGTCTAAATAACCCTATTGCATGAGCTAAGTGTCTATTAGATCCCTTCAATGTTCAAATCCTAATGAGCTCTTGCTTAACCCTATTTAACCTATAGGGTAGCTACCAAAAACTCCCTAAAAAGTAGGCGACATGTCCTCTTTGACTGCAATAGAAGTGGGGCTTTGGTGCACTTGATCTCCCACTTGCTTGGTTTAATCCTTCACTTTTGAGTTGTTGGAGGGAATCTTGAGGACACCTTGGTTGCCCTTAGGAGTTAAGAAGGTGGAAAATATCCCTATAATCTCTCCTTGTTGTCTACTCCGTGCTTTAATTGCAAAATCTTCATCAAAAGTGCAATATCTTTGTGATTATCCTGCATTTAACCCATATTAGGCATTCGAAGTATGACAAGCCTTAATCGCCATCTAAAGTAGCAACATAAGACCATAATATAATTTAAATGTGAGAAAGAGAGACTTAATAAATATAGAAAGGTGGCAATTAACCCCTCCAATTATACCCAATTATGGAGCTCATCAATAACATTGATTTGCAAATGAAATAACAAGAGGATAGCAACAAAAGTGCAGAAAACTATTACTAGGTTTAGTTTGTTTCCAGAAAGCATCCCAGAAGCATCCCAAAACATTCTTGTTAAGCACAAAGATAAATATTATTAACCCTCAGGTGAGAAATATCCCTATGAATTTATGTTAATATTGAATGATTATAGACAATTCTCATCTTTCCCTAGTCAAAACTACCAAAATAAATTAGCATGCATGCCTCCAAAAGAAGGGTGGTACTTGTAAAAACCCTAATAATAGGTTGGGAGATGACTAGGGATCAAAGACACCCATGGAGTTATCTAAATAGCCCCAAAGAAATAAACTAAAAAATATGTTGTCTATAAATAAGATTATTGAATAAATTTTAACAAATGCATAATCTTACTATTTGTTGACAAGCTGTCAAAACCCTTGAAGAAAGAGGAAATATGTTACGTCTCGGCTCTTGTTGAGGCATAAGTTAATTGCTATTGTGTGCGGCTTGCAGGATGTTGCACCTAGCCTAGGTTTATAGTGGCAGCCAGTTGGATTTGAACCCGGGCCTTGCTCACGAACTCTCACCAGTTACTGATTGTCCTAGATCTAAAAATAAATAAAAACATGGTGATTGATAAGTCCTTAGTATGTGATGGAGAGATTGATAAATTCTCCGAGGATCGAGGGAAATGTTGGAACTAAAAAGATAAAAAAATAATTCAACCAAATATTCACAACAATATGGAAATTACAGTTATTTTGTAGACTCGAAAGAAATAAACGCTCAAGGAGAACGAATGGGAGAAAATTTCACAAAGAAACTAGAAACCTTAGCTTCAGCAGGTATACCATGTCGAAACGATGAATTCCTCCTAGCAAAAAGACTCAGTAATAGCTACACAATGATAAGAATACATATCTATGTGAATTGGAATTGCAGAGCCTTTTCAGAGGAAGAAGAGGAGGATAATGAGCTCATAAGGAGCGCAACAGAGGAGGGTTACTTACCACAACCTAATTTGGGTAGTGATTGATGTATTGACACATCAACGTTCCTTAGATGGGACATGTCTCAGGATTGGAAATAGATTTACGCGTGACAACTCAGGCTCTTGAATGTTCATTAATCAAAGGGTTGTGTAATGGAAAGAGCGTTGGCCGAAATAATAAAACATACAAAAGATTTAATACAAACCATTACCTTGGCCAATACAAATGTTTAAACCATTCAATGTTACAAAACTCAACATATACCACCAGTGAAACATTTTATGCATAGGGGTTGTCACAACTCCGAATAAAGTAAAAATTTTAATAACCATATATATGTGTGTGTTCTCGACGATTCATACAAACACATTCAATATTAATTGAATGTCCAAATGAATAAGACGAAGGAAGGGTTAATGTGAACTTTGTAAAAAAATAGTTATCTTTTAGTTAGATTCAAAGGAAATAAGAAATCTTATATAATACATCTGTTATTTCAAGTAAAATAATTTTTTTCAAGGATGTATATAGAGAGATGTTACAATCGAGGAAAAGACCATGACGTTCAACTGAATTGAGCAAGAAACAATAACGTCGGACAATTTCTTTTCACATGTAATAATTTCACCGTTATTAAGAAAATTTGTATTTTTGATTGATTTGTAATTTGGTTGAGTTTTTAAATTTTCAACGAATGAAGCCTCCATTATGATGATACCGAATTGAACTCAAATATAAAATGCAAATAAAAATTTGAATTACCTAGTATAGGTTTAGGTTATTGCGTAAGGAATTCTCCATGAATGCATTTAATGTAGAAGCCATTTATGTGTCATTAATTGAGTGCTTTTCGATGAGTCAGAAACCAATTTCATAATTTCAAATACCTGTCCACTCAAACCTGCTAAATCTTGTGTCTAAAATTCGACTCTCTCTAAAAAGAAATTACAGGAAGAAAGATAATAGAATCAGGAATGCATGTGAATGTTCGAGCGAATTATTATGAGAGCATCATCTTCCTCCAATACAAAGGATATTATCACATGCATAGTGACATGAGGAACACCCACAGAGATTAGTGATCTGGTGTGACCCACTTTAGTTGCAAAGCATCCACTGAATGCATCACAGTGAGTGGTCATAATTTATATTGGTAAAGTACTGCCATTAGGCCATAGTCCAATTGTGCATGACTTTGGGTTTCAGCTATGTTGTCAAATCAGAATGGAAAATATTAGAGATAAAAATAAAATATCATAATTACAAAGAAATACAAATAAGTCAGTGGAAAAATCTGGAAGATGAAAACACAAAATATTGTAATGGAAAAGTCATGCCGATAAGTCAAAGCTAATATCATTGAAGTGAGAAATTAAAATTAGTTATGCATATAATGTAAATTCAAGAGGTCTAGGATTTTTGCATAGCTTTGAACATGCAGACATGTCATCTTTTCATTGATATATCTGTCATCAAGTTGACCTCACCTCTTTGGTTATTGGTCACATGTGGGGACCCTCCGGGGTCTAACCCCTTCTTTAAGAACATTTTCATGGGTCTCACCACTCGTCTCCCAAGGACGACAAATCTGAAAAGTATAGTTGAGTTACTCAATAGGATGCCCCCGCTTTGGGCATGTAATGGAAGTCAAGGTTAAGAGAACAATCCTTACCGAAGGTGGATATGAAAGCATGGATGTTCATACCCAAAAATCACCTGGAAAAATCGTGCAAGTTTATGTAGGACCATGTGATTATTTGTAAATTCATGGGAATCTATCCCAAAGGAAAGAACATCCTGAGATGGACCCAACAAAAGTGGCCACTAAAGGTGCCCACGGAACTTCGATTATAGGAAGAAGTGTTTTTTACTGTCATATTCCATGATTTGGAAGATCTGAAAGGGGTTTTCTAGGGCTGCCCATATTTTCTGAACAATGCTAGACTATTCATGCGATATTGGGAGCCTTGCTATAACCCTGATAAGGAGCAGTTCTTGGTTAGCCCTACTTGGGTTCATATTTACTCTCTGTCTGAGGACGTTTGGGACCTGTATATACTATAATTTATTGGAAAGTCCATTGGGGAGTTCATATAAATCTCATAAATTACAAAGAAACGAAAACAAGCCTTTTATTCCCGCATCTATGTCTACATGAACATCTTGAATACCTTGCCAGAGTCAGTTGATATTGAGTATCAATATGAAGTGTGAAACTAACATTTTGACTATGAATATGTCCCATTCCATTCTAGGCTCTTCCATAAATACAATAATTTCTTCAGAGATATCCCTTAGTGGCCTAAAGAAGACCCTGCACCCCCACTCTGGCTATGGTCGAAAATGGGTTTCAGGAAGTATCTAGTAAGAAGAATTGTGGAGGTAAAGGGATTAGAAACAAAATAAAATTAAAGCTAGGGAACACCTCTCAACTAAATCCTAGTTCAATCCCATTCTCTATCCTTGCATATTTCTCAAATCCGGATAACTCTTGAGGGTTGGACCCAACTCCCTAGGCCCAAAAACCAATGGAGCTAGAAGGAACACGTGAAAACCTCAAAGAGAATAAAACTTGATGAAATGGAAAACACTGAAAGAAACCAATGAGGTCAGGTATATTCAACAACCCCTAATGCATGTCCAATATACTCTTGAACAAGTGAACAAGGCTACTCATTTAAACTCTTAGAATACCATAATAATTTTTTTCCTAAATATTTGGGCCAATGCAAGTGCGGAAGATATCCCACTTGAACAAGTCAACCAATTCCACTGAATCTACAGAAAATGGGATAAGAGACAACAAGCCTTGGAAAGTAACACTAAATCCTCCCTCCACATAAGAGGAAATCCACTTCATTTTGCATGCCTCTATTCCTCTTCAAGAGGGGAAAGAAAGAGAATAGGGAGGAAAAAAACGTGAGATGTGCTTCAAGAAGCAAGGGCCATATTGGTAAATTCAGGAAAAAATAATATGGTCATTGAATACTTTGCAAGATCCACTTTTGATCCTCAATGAAGATCAACCCATGGAATATTACGGGCCTCAACTCAAAGGGGAAGGTTAGGTACCTTAATGAAAGAATAAAACAAGAAAAACCATATATCATGATACTTCAGGAAACCAACGTCTCCCAGGAAAAGCTGTGGGATCTGGGTGAAGTCACAGGATCTGTTGGGGTGTTGTTGACTGTAAGAGGAGAGCATCGAATTGGATGCATATGGAACCACTGAGGGATTGGAAATCCTATTGGTTCCCTAAACCATCACCTTCTGAGATTGGGTGGCGTTCCCCAAAATCCTATCAAGTATTTTCAAATACATTGGCTCAATGGAGAACATATGTCGCATGGCTATTTATGGCCATATGAATCTACGAGACAAGAAGAAATTCCTTTGATATCTCATTCAAATATATTCCATTGACACGAAGGAGAACTGCATTGTACCTGAGGACTTCAATATGGCTTAACATATGGATGAGGAGAAAGGACACCTATGTCACCTAGATCCTTTTTCTTGTATTTTCCAATAAGTTACCCAGGAGTTTCATATTGAGGATTTTGACATTATCAATGGGCTTTTCACTTGGAACAATCAGTGGTGGGCGGGGGTGTAAGCATCAAATAACTTCAAGGATGGAAAAATTATTTTTATTATATCAACTACTCTATTTGGATTTTTTCTTTAAAGCGGCCATCCTGCAATGCCTAAGCTCCTACCATTGTCCTATTCGTTTGCAAATAAACCTTAAAATGGCTTCAAGTAATCCTCCATTTTGTTTCGAAGTCTTTCAGTTCTAGAGACCCAATTTCTTTCAGAAATTAGAGAAATGGTGGGTTGAGATTCACATTCATGGAAGATGTCGCATGGAGGAATTCCAATGGTAGATAAACTTGAGTTGAAGAAATGGATTAAGGAATGGAATGAGAGAGACTTTGGTAACATTCCTAAATAGAAGAAGAGCCTCAAGGGAATGATGCAAGAAATCCAAGAACGGGTCATCCAAGAAGGGAGATCCAAATAGCTAGTTGAAGAAGAGGGACATGTCCTTCAGGATCTTGAACAATGCCATAAGTAGGAGGAAATATTGTGGAATCAAAAGTCAAGAATTTAGTGGTTACAAGAGGAGGAACGTAACACTAAATTCTTGCATAGATCAACACTAAAACATAGAGAAGGTATCAATATTTTATCTTTGATAAACTCATAGGGAAGAAGGTTGCTTCAACATCAACACAATTGTATATGAGCTCATATCTTATTACCAAAATTTTCTCTCTCAACCAAATTTCCTCACAGAGGAGGTGATCACCTAGGTTAAACAATTTATTCAGTAGTTAATAACTGCAGATTAGAACGATGCACTAATGATGGAAGTATCTTACTCGGAGGTGGAGGAAGTTGTAAAATACCTCCCCACTAACAAATCCCTAGGACCTGGATGGATTCACAACAACATTTTTTAAAGCTGGAAGGCCCTTCTTGGAGCATGAGATTCACGTGCTGGTGGATGAGTATCAATATAAGAAAACTATTTGGTTAGGTCTTAATTCCACCTTCCTCACATTAATCCCTGAAAATGGAGAAGTGACAAACCCAAGCAACTTTAGGCCTATTTCTCACTATAATGTGATCTACAAAATTATCTTGGGAGTTATGGTCCGCTGATTAAAGCCTCTACTAAAGAACATGATTGGCCCTAGGAAATCAAGTTATGTGGATGGTAATAAAATCATGGATGGTATCATTAGGGCTCATGAAATTTCTCGAGCTCTACAAACTTCCAACAAGCCAGGTATCATTATCAAAATAGACCTATCCAAAGCTTATGATCATCCTAATTAGAATTATTTGCTTAATGTATTATATGCTTTCGATTTTTCCATTTAATGGTTTATATGGATTTGATCTTTGATCAAACACCATTCTATTCCATTTTGGTGAATGGATCCCCCATCTGCACCTTTTGAGGTTCTAGGGGCCTCAGAAAAGGGGACCCAATCTATCCCTTCCTTTTCATCATTGCTGATGAAGGGTTAAATTAATATATAAAAGTTTCGACACACACAAGGGAACTCAGGGGTATATTATTGGGAATCCATGCCCCTTGATGACACACCAACAATATGTTGATGACAACATGTTGTTTGGTCAACCCACTCTTATGGAGGCTTGGAGATTTCACATGATCCTGTAATATTTGAAAGACGCGTCAGTGACTGATATCAGTGGGGATAAATTAGATAGTTATTTATTCAACACTAACCATCATGTCCTAACTCACTTGACTCGCACTCTAGGATTTAGAATTTTCTCCCTCTGGAGTAAATATATTAGAGTGCCTTTTATCATTAACTCTCTCTGAGCATCCTATTGAAGGAAATTATTATATAGGATAGATCATATGCTTACTAACTAGACATTTAGGGCTTTGAACTTGGAAGTTAGAGTCATACTTTAAAATCCATATTACGAGATCTGCCAATAAATCAACTATTAGTACTCTCGCCCCCCCAGTTCATTCTTAAATCTCTAGCCTCAAAATTCTGGAACTTCATTTGGAAGGGAGTTCAAATAGGGTCTTTGGTCACATGAGATAAGGCTTTCTTAACCAAACGACAAGGGGGCTTGGAGTTAAGAGATCCAACAATGCTAAATTAGGCCATCAGGGAAAAATTATCATGGAGGTGGTTACAAGGAGGTTCAGAACTACGGAAACATATATGGTCTCACAAGTATGCCTGGAATATGAATGTCACAATAATTCTTAGGGGGAAACACTTTACAAATTCATCCTCTATATGCAATATGGCACAAAGAAACCCATCCCTCATCTAATACCACATTTTTTTAGAATTTTGGAATGACCAAAGAACTCTCTTCTGGGAGGAATCTTGGAAGTAACTTTCATGGTTGTAGGAAAAAAAATAGTTGAAGGAAATTTACGAATTCAATTTGGTTAGTGGAACCTCTACAGTAGTAGACTTTTGGATGGAAAAAAATCCTACATCAGTATGGAGAGCATGGAAATAACCCGAGCATTGCATATTTCATCAATATTCACTCCCATGGGATTTATTTCTCTCTGCGCTGCAAGACAGAACCATTCACAAAATTCATGAACTTGACAAAATAAAATGTGGTTATCACACAATTGTACCCTTGTTTGTCAAAGAGGTTTACAATATTCTAAGAACCTCATAGGTGGAAGACCATGATATTCTATGGAAACACATCTAGGGCAACAAAATATGGCCAAAAGTATCCATTTTCATGTGGTTAATAGGTCGTGGGCAACTGATCACATGGGATCGTATCAAGAAGGAATCCTTCTCAGCACCCTCGCATTGCCACCTCTATTAGAAGGATGAGAAATCATCAAAGAATATTCTTAACCAATATGATTCATAGAGGACCTATGGATAAGGTGCTTCTTTTGTTCAGGAAGAATGATAGATACCCCCACTCTCCCAAGAAATATCTAGAGTTATGATGCATGAATTTGCTTAAAAATTCAATTGTCAATATAGCTTGGATCCTTGTCCAAGTATTTGTTCTGTGGAACATCTGGAAATATCCTAATAGGGAAATCTATCATGATAAGCAACCTTCCAGAAGACAACTCTAGGAAATCATTCAACATAATCTCAAGGAAAATCTCCTAGCATACATATGGTATCCAAGAGACTAGAAGGAAAAAGGTCTAGAGGTGAGCATTCTAACTAAACTATACCTTATGGAGTGGTTGGTGATAGTCAAACCTTGCGCCCGACCCCACATTGGCCAATTTATCAATAGGTTCACCCTCTCGCCTAAAGGATTCACCAAGTTAAATTTCAACAGATCTTCCAAAGGGAACCCGAGCGGAGTAGGCTAGGAATATGTCTTTCATTATGATCAAGGTGTGGCCCTAATGGTCTTTGCTGAATCCTGTGAAATTTCAACCAATAATGTGGAAAAATTATTGGCATGTGAGCGAGGACTAAGTATAGCTCGAGAGGCAGGATTCATAAAACTTCAAATCAGTTGATACTCCAAAATCGTGATCGAACTCATTGAAAAACTAATTAATCAAACCCCATTTTCCAAACTATGACAAAGATAGAACCTTGAGGCTCTTATTGGGTGAATCCACAAGTATATACATACCTTCGCATATGTCATCACTGAACATATGTGGCATGAAGGAAACCAAGTTGTGGATTGGTTGGCCATGTGGGTAAATGATCCAGGTGGATATTGGTGGCCACCAACCTATTCCACTTGTGGCCCCACCATTGTTTCTTTTATTTTTCAGTTTCCTTAATTGTAGCATAGTTTAATATTTTTAGCATTTTTTCAAGTCCTGAACTTGCAGAACCATTTTGAGGCCCTAAACGAATTTTTTTGCGAAACCTAGGAGAAACATGGAAGTTCCTTTGATTTTTCTCACAATAAAATTTTTAGCCCTCAGATAAATATTTCTAATGAGGTATTGTGCACATCAAACGGAAATTGTATGCCAAAGTTACATCCCATGGAAGTTGATGTACCAATTTACCCAAACGGGGCCCGTAGTTTTGGCGCTTCATGTCCTAGGGTTAGGTTTTTGGATGTTTATGGTTTTCCATTATTTCTCAATAATAAATAGGCCCTCGAGCCTCATTGTAAAATAGTTCAAAGGACTGTAGCTGCCACATCTCTTCCCATAGATAAGCTATCAATGCCCTAGCTAGTTTATTTCCATTCCGTCTGTAAACAAATTTCAGTTCTTTGATATTAATAAAATGAAGTGTTATTTCTGCTGCATATTTGTATTTCTGGTTATATGTTTATTCTGTTGCATTCCTGCCTAAATTAAAATCAGTGGTATCAGAGCATTCTTCTCTTTCTTGATCCTTCTTTGCATGTCCCTAACGAGGTGAGGGTATAAGGAGTTAGGGCTCGATCTAGTTGAACCTTTGCAATATCAGCCTTGCAAACCCCGACGGTGACCCATGGGGGACAAAAATAAATATGACAGAGTAGGTGATCCTATCAAAATATTGCTCGAGGAGGCCCTCGAAAAACAAAAGAACGTGATGATGGATAAATTTTCCTAGATCCTTCAATGAGTACCCACTGGCGGTGCATCTTCATCTAGTAGCCACTCTGGAGGTGTAACTCCTTTTAAGGTAGAAGTAAAATTTTAAATTCCCATATTTTATTTCCAATTAGATGCTGACATTGCAGATAGATGGTTGAATCTATTAGAAGGATATTTCTTGTTTCATGAATTTTTCGACTGGG
This sequence comes from Pinus albicaulis, assembly GCA_034641835.2. Classification (NCBI taxonomy): domain Eukaryota; kingdom Viridiplantae; phylum Streptophyta; class Pinopsida; order Pinales; family Pinaceae; genus Pinus; species Pinus albicaulis. The sequence goes on along the minus strand of CM076572.1, from coordinate 755,003,408 downwards.
ACAAGATTATTTTTCCCCCATGTCAAGGACTGTTGGGAAACCTACTGCAAGAAAAAGGAAGAGGGGGAACCCTCTCTTTTCTTGGTCATACTCACTTGGAATTCTTTCTGATATGCCATCAAGGACCAATATTATCTTGTGGGGAGCTATGAGGACATATACATACATTTCACTATGCTGTGAAAACAAAGGGCTCAAGATGTGCATGAGCTGACTAATATGTTCCATACCTTGTGCACAAAGTTGGGTATCAAATATTCAAATAAATTTTTGGTGATGAAGTACCACAGTTGTCTACATAGATACATTTAGGAGGAAATGGAGTTTCTCGACATATCCTTGGTTGTTACCGCATACAAGTATGCTGCCAAGATTGAACATAAATTCAAACAGAAGAAGAGAGACTTTGGATCTGCGAATAAAAATCAAGGGAAAGGTGTCCCCAAACTACAAAACAAAGGACAAAGCCAAGGCATGGTGGCCCAAGAAAACCTACCAAATATGCAAGCAAAGAAAAACACCGCAAAGTCAAATAAGGACATGGGAAAGTGGCGTGAGTTCCATAAGAGCTCCTTCACAACACAAGTGAGTGTCAGGCAAAGTAGTCACTGGTGGCCGAGATGAAGGCTTCTAAATTAGATGCATGCTCTGAATCTGAATCAAAACTTGACAAGGGGAGTGAAAAATGGAAGAATATTATTGATGCAGATCCCAACACCACTTTTTCCACCATGAAGATCTAAAAGGAGGAACTGGAAGATATAGAGGAGGAGGAGCATCTCTTCCAATCCTAGATATGGATAAATGGTTCCTCACTACAGTTCATTGTCGATAGTGGGAGCCAAAAGAAGTTCATTTCATCAGAGGTTGTGAATCAGTTGGGCTTGCTAACTACAATATACTTGCAGTCACACACCATCAGGTGGCCTCACCGAGGACAAGATCTCAACGTCAGCCAACAATGTCACCTTCCCTATAGCATCAAGCCCTTCATGGATGAGGTATTATGTGACATTGCTCCTTTTGATGTTTGTGATGTATTATTAGGCCAACCATACTTATAGACGCAACATGTTGTGTATGAGTCCTGACCTAGAACTTTTATTATTATTTTTGGGAATAATTTGTACATGAAACCAGAGGTACCATCACCTACTGTTATTTCTTTTGTTAGTACAAAACAATGCAATAAGCTCATTTCCAAAATCGAATTTTTTTTCCTGATGATTTTCTCTCAGGGCAAGAAGAATATTATGGCCACGACCTCCACAAATTACTCCTCCGCATGACAACAATAAATGGACAACGTCGTGGAGGAGTACGGGGACATCTTCACCTCACCCACAAGGTTGCCTCTACACTGTCAGGTCAAGGACCACATCGATCTAACCCCAGGTATCTCGATGCCCGTTGGAACAATATATCGACGCCCTATTATGGAGAACAATGAAATCAAGAGGAAAATTAAGGATCTGCTGTAGAAAGGTCACATTTTTCCGATTTCATCACCCTGTGGGAGCCCAGTCGTGTTGGTGCAGAAAAAGGAGGTGATTTGGAGACTCTGTATTGACTATCAAGCGCTGAACAAGATCACTGTCTGGAATAGGTACCCAATCCCACAGATTGATGACCTTCTAGACAAACTCAAAGGGGTGAAATATTTCAGCAATATTGACTTGAAGTCTGCATATCACCAGGTACCAATCGAACTCTCCGATGTATGGAAGACTGCCTTCAAAGTCAATGAGGGCCCTTTCGAATGACTGGTCATGCCTTTCAGGTTGACGAATGCTCCTGCAACCTTGATGAGGCTAATGGACGACAACTTGCGGCCATTCACCAACTCATTTATAGTAGTGTACTTGGATTGCATCCTGATCTTCAGCGAGACTTGGGAAGAGCACCTCCACCACATCTGATAGGTCCTCCAAACACTGCAGCAACACAATTTGTGTGCCAATTTGAGGAAGTGCACTTTTGGCATGACCCAGGTTCATTATCTAGGATGCATTATTGATGAGCGAGGGGTGCATGTGGATCCAACCAAGATCCAAGTCATTCAAGATTGGTCAGCCCCAACCATTGTAACAGAGCTTCGCAGCTTTATGGGTCTTGCTAATTTCTACCACATTTTTTGTGTTGGGATTATCTCATATCACTTGGTCATTGAGTCAAGTTACCAAGGGAAGAGTGAAATAAAAATTATTTTGGTCGGAATCTCAATAAAAGGCTTTTGTAGAATTGAAACATCGCCTATTCTCACCCTAGTGCTCAAATTACTAGACTTGCAACAAACATTTGAGATCGAGATAGATGCCTATGACTATGCTATTGGGGTAGTTCTTACTAAACAGGGGCATCCAGTGGCATATCACAGTGAGATACTCTCCGACACTGTCGGAAAGTATCCCACTTATGACAAAGAAATGTATTCCATTGTGATGGCTTTCCAAAAATGGAAGCATTACATTTTTGGGAAGGAAATGGTCATCCACACATACCACCAAGCCCTGCAGTTCATACAGACACAAGGGAAGTTGTAGAACGATCACCATCAGAAGTGGTCCACATAACTGCAACAATTTCATTTGAAAATCAAGTACAAGAAGGGCATCACCAATAATGTTGTAGATTTCCTCAGTCAACAACCGATCGTGGTGCTAACCACCATTCTCAACTCTTGTGGGCACGAGACTTCTAATTGGCTACTTCTCTACAAGAGCGATCTATAATTCAACCACACATACCAGACACTCTTGGAGGGTACACAAGTTGCATATTTTCACCTCTAGGATGCACTCCTATGTCACTTGGGACACCTTTTTGTTCTTTCAAGTGAGCGTGCAAAGATGATTTGGGAAGCGCACTATAGTCGGGTCACTGCGAATTTCGAGGTTGAGAAAAAGGTGGCAGCACTGAAAAATTATTTCTATTGATCGAACCTTCGACATGATGTCAGGAAGTACATAAAATCTTGCACTACTTGCACCACTTCCAAACTAACCATCAGGAAGCAAGGCCTCTATACTCCGCTACCTACCCCTAGTCGACCTTGGGAATCCATCTCCATGGATTAAATGTTGAGCCTTCCTTCTACTAAGCATTGAAACAAATGTGTTTTCGTGGTCGTCAAAATATTCTCGAATATGGCCATTATGGTGGCTTGCAAGAAGAATATCACAACAAAAGCCACTACTAAATTCTTCTTTGAATGGGTGTGGGTGCACTTTGGGATCTCATATTCTATCATCTTAGATCGGGAAAATAGGTTCCTTAGCACATTTTGGTCCAGCCTCTTGTCAATGCTAGACACCAATCTCACCAAGTCCACATATTTCCATCCCCAAACTGATGGACAGACAGAGGTCATCAACAGGATGACTATACACATTCTGAGCATGTACAATTAAACGCATCCACGGAAATGGGATGAGAGCCTTCCCTATGTACAACACGGTTATAACGGGCTCTCCACAACTCAACTAGACATAACCCCTTTCAGGTGGGCTTGGGATTCTAGCCGCTATGTCTCATTGACGTAGCGATGCCATTTACAGCTACTCAGGCTGATTCAGCTCATGTCGAGATTGAAGCTGACAAAGCGACCATAATCATTGAGAGCATTCAACACATCTACCAATGGGTTCATAACATATTGGATAGAGCTAATGCTAATTATAAGCAACGATATGATCAACATCAAGTGCCACAAAAATTCCATGTGGGCGACAGAGTGTGGCTACATTTGTAGAAGGATCATCTCGCTAGACACCACCACAAGCTTCACCCACTTCGATACGGGCCATACACCATCGCCAAGGTTGTAGGGGCCAACACCTTTGAGCTCAGTTTTCCACCATTCCTTGGTCTGCACCAAGTGTTCAATGTGGACCACCTTCGTCCCTTCTTCCCACATATACTAGACACCTCTGACATTGCAGAACAACTCACACTAATAGAGTTAAACCCAAATTTCATGGAATAGGTTGTTAGGTCTCTGTAATTTGCAAGATTGGAAAATACAAACTGCAAAGCCTACATATGAACCACTTCGGGATTCTAGGATCTAGCCCTCCTGAATCCAGAGAGGGATATCTCTATAAGTGCAAATATTGATTTATCTTTTAAGGTCTTTTTGTGTGATATTAGGCTAGTTATGAGGAACAAGGGTGTTTGTTTGTTTTTGGTTGGGCAAGGACATGATCTTTGATTGGATGGAATATCACAAAATGAAAGAGTTCAAAAGGTGAAGATGCAAGTATATTGAGAAGTATTCAGCGGATAGGATTAGCATGAAACAGCTTAAAACCATTGGGCAATGGAGCCATAAAAGGGTTTAATTGTGCAACAATTACAAGAGTGGCCCAAGGGGCAAGTCATCTATATCAAAAGATCCTTTAGATTAAATGATGGAATGGAACAGTAAAGTGTTGTGAAGGTGGAAAAAGCCAACAATTTCAATGAGGATTTTCTAACTTTCCAAACAAGAAAAGCCTTTTGAAGCAACTGTTTAAAACCAGCCAAAGATAGGTCTAACCATAAAATTCTTTGGACAAGCTTGTATTAAAGCTAACTTATCAGACAAAAAATCCAGTAATCCACATGACTACTTTCAGAAGGGATGAAAACAAATAAGAAAACAAAGGGCAACTAAAGATCAAGTCAGATGCATTAAAATCTAGGCCTTCTTTTAGCATACTCTTGGGGAAACCTTCAAACAACCTTTGGAGAAAAAATAGAAGACATGGCAAACCATAAACTTTTCTAGTTCAAATCTACTAAGCATGTACTAAGAATATCATTCAAGAACTTCCTTTCATGTTTCGCACATCAAGACATGGACTAACCAACATTCCCTGATAATGTTTACACTTAAGTCATTCTTAAATACACAAAGGAGGAAAACATAAAGATAAAGCTTATCATTAAGAGTAGGGTACCTTTAACAGTAAATCCTAACTCTATATTTATTATTCTTTATCATAGAAATATGAAACAAAATGGCATACATGAAAGGAAAACAATATCAGTAAGAGGTACTTCACCAATGATATAGACCAGGATCCCAAAAACCAGCTTGTATATTGATGTTCAATCCAGTTACAAATTTCAAGTCCAATGTTTCATTACATCAACAACTCTCTTCTCAGCCTAACTTCTTCAATAACTTAACAGAGCTTCAGAGCTTCAGAATTTATTTACATTTAACAATGATTCGATATAGCAAGTATTACATCAGAAATCCAATAACCAACACTTATCTCATATTCTACAAAAGCATTTATAGAAGAAATGAGGAGGTGGGATAAAATAAAATATCTCTAAGTTCAATTAATACAAGTTAATGCTTCTCGGCCTTTGAGGGGCTCAACGGAGAAGTTTCTAATATTTTCCATGTATTAATTGATTCTCATTAAGTCTTAAGCATGTTGGTCGGATTCTGTTGACTTAAAAATTCTTAAGGTGAGTTAGTAATAACTCTGGTTGCTTTGAACAAAATATCACTGACTGAGGCAATAACTATGCCCTCTTTTGATTTATGGAGAGATGCAGGTGGCACTTTGTTAGATGGAGAGGATTCAATTAGCCTCTGATGTGGCAATGAAGGCCTTTTGAACTGATATATCTCTTTGTTTATTCTTAAAACACTTTAATCTACTTTACTCTATGTTTTAGGACTAATCAGGCCTTGATCTTTATTTCCGATCGTTATCCTTTAACAACTGTAGATAAGGACTTTGATTCTCGAATTGGTGCCTTAATCCCTTTAAACTATGTTTAGAATCATTAATCTTCATTTCTTCTTTGATCCCATCCTTTGACATTGATATTCTTTGGCTATTGATGTTCACTGTGTTTTGCTGTGTTGCAGGCGCGTAGAAGGTTTACATGATATCACCAATGCCCATGAGGAAAAGATAGAAACATAATTTGAACCCTGCAGGTTCACTTTCTCCATGAATAGATGGCCTGGGTGTCGTCATCCCTAGACTTTGTTTATTTTTGAAGCTGCGTATAAAACCTTAATAACCTGCAAAAACAAACACATTAATAAAATCCGTGAAAGGTAGGTTAAAAGGCTGCTTTGGAGATCTCGGGTGCAAGATTAAATCTTGCCCGTTTGATGAAAACAACCAACGGTCAAGATCGCTTGATGGGGTTAATTGGGAGGGTGTCAGGTGAATGGTAGAAATATTAAGTCTGGACCATTCGATCAGAAGGATGAACGGTGGAGATTGATCGGGAGTTCAGATGGTGGGGAGAAAATGAAATGGCAGGGAAGGTTAAACTAGGACTGTCCAATCTAGATGATGGATGGTTAAGATTTTGTGATGAAGCTTTCGGGAATAAAGGGGAAAGGGTGAATGACTTGGTGGTGAAGTTGCATAAGAGCCATCAGATTAATAGAACAAATGGTGGAGATTAAATGAGAAATAGAATTGCAGACGGAAAATGGTTTTGTAGAAAACCAGAATGGTTTTAACGCAGCTCTGAGGTGGTTTTGAAAATTGGCAAAAAAAAACACAATACCACAAACCTGTTGACATGTGTCCCCTCCAAAACCACTTTTTTCACATTTTTTTTCTGTGTTAAACTTCTGGTGCAAAAAAAATGCGAAACTGATTATGAGCTGTCGGATGGATGGGTGCATATCCACGGTGTGGATCGCACGTGATGGAGGAAGATGCGGGTTGGGGAGGTAGTGGAGTCCAGGTGGCAGCTTGTGAGCGACTGGGTGTTTTTTGAGGTGGAAGGTAGGTCCCAATAGAAGTTGGGCCTATCGGATTTAACCTCGACCGCTAGATTTAAATGATGGATGGCTTAGATTTAATCGGGGTGATCGCAAATCATAGGAGGAAAGGGGAAGGCACAAAGGGAATTTTGCAATGTGATGGATTGTTGTCCGTTGGATCTGGGAGTCAGATCGATGGTTGAGACTTAATCGGAGGGGCAAAGGCAAAGAATTATGGGCAGAGTGCGACGAGATCTTAGCCGTCGGTTCTTGTGGATTCGACGGCTAAGATTTAATCGGGAAGAATGGCATTGGAGGAGGGAAAGGGAAAGCGCAAAGGGAATTTTGCGATGCGATGGTGTACTGACCATCGGATCGAAAGGATGATCGACAGTTGGGATATGCTTTGAGGGATCGCATCGGAAAATTTTTGAAGGACATGAAGAAAAGGAAGGACCCAATGCGAACTTGTGATGCGATGAGACGATGACCGCTGATCGATTTAGATCAACGGTCAATATTTGTTGCGAATTCGAATTGTCAGGTTCTATTAAAACACAATGAAAAGTCGGGTTTTTACAAAACACAAAGGAAAATAAGGAAATGAGGGTTTACAATGGGGGTTTAGAACCTTTAAGCGCCCGGTTGCAGGGAATAAGGTCTTATGAGGTGGAGGGATACGTTAGTTAAGCCCTCGGGGGCTAAAAAACCTTTATAATGGAAAAAGACTACTTTTAGGCTTAAAAACAGAGTTTTTGAGGCAAATTGAGAGTTCCAGTAGAGGAAAGAGGGAATTTTAAAACCAAGTAAAGGGGAATAAAAGGTTTTAAAATGGGTTCTGGTTGATTTGGAAACCAATTGAAGTTAACTTGGAGGATTTTTATGGAGGAAAGAAGGGATAAAAAAGGGTTTTTATGAGTGGAAAAAGGGGTAAAATGAAGGGAAAATGGGGTTTTAGGCAGTCTTTCTTTTGGAAAACAGCAGATTTTTCAGGACTAAAAGGGAAACAACAATGAAGATTACTTCAAAGGATAAATATCATCACAAGAATTCAAGAACTCACAATCTTGGACATAAATTGTTTCTTGAAGGCTAAAAAATATTTTAGCCACCATTTGATATGACAAATTTTATAGGTGGCTAACAACGGCTGCAACTTGTGATGGAAGCTCCTTGGAGGTGTCAATAATCTCAAAAAAGCATTCTCTAGATGTAGATTAGTGGATTTTTACCTTGACAACCTTTGCTTCTTCCTTGATCAGTTGCTTGAAAGATGAGCAGAACATTACACATATCAACAAAAAAATTCTTTCTCAGAAAACTACTTACACACCTACTTCCTAACATTTTTTCTTCAGAAGGTGCATTTGGACTTGCAAAACTTTCAAAATATTCTATTCTTTTATTTAAAACATAAAACTAATCTAAGGCTTCCCTTATTTCTCCATGAACTCAGATTAAATAGTTGAGTTCACAAGCTTCTCTACCTAACTATTATCTATCAGGATTAGGCTGTCTGAGAGATTTTATTCTCTAAATTCTAAAAGAGAAATTTAAAAACAACCAAGCTAGGATTATGCAGTCTAACTTGTTGTTGGTATATGGCATAAAAACAAGCTGCACATAGACTAAAATTTGCAGAAAAATAAATCAAAATGGTGAAGGCTCAAGATCTGAAAACTAAAGAACATCCTTCATTATCTTTTCAGCTCTGATTTTGAATTTTGTTTGAGTTGTCTTTCTTTCTCATTTGGTTCAGGTTTTGGGCATATTAGAACCATTTGGCTTTGTATCTTTGGCTCAAGATTTGATCAGATTAGAGCCATTCTTTTTTTGAAACTCACAGGTTCATATTTTAAGCTTGTTTGAACCTTTATTTTTCTATCCTAATCTACCTTACTGATAAGCCAAGATTAAGTTGTTTGGAAAATCTAATTCACTAACCTATCAGAACTAAATTGAAAACTAATTAGTCATGATTAGGTTGTATGACTAACTTGAAGTGTGTTTTTAGGAGTGGAATTTGAGCTTGCACACTTTCAGACTTTGTTTCTCTCTTCTTCTTTTTTTGTATGGGGTTGTACCTTTCTTGTTTTCACACTGCCCTATTTTCTATCTTCTATTGTTTTTGTATTTTTGATTTTTCTAACTTTGAATGCAATTATGGATGTAATATTTACAATGAGAAAAAAAGAAGCTTCAAACTGGTTTAGTCAAGAAAAATAATGTTTGAGCATCTTGCCATTGACAGGACCTCAAAAGAGTTTAGTTCCATTGACTTCCTGCAAGAAATAAGCATTGTTACCAGTAGTAGAATGAATAATATAAGAGCCCATCCATAAGTTATCGAATTTCCCATGTTTGCCCTTATCTTCTCTCCTAGAATCCCACTTTAAAACTTTGTCACCAATGTTGAAATTATTGGCCTTTGTCCTTCTATCAAAAAACTTCTTGATACTTTCCTGCTTTTGTAATGCTTTGTTGTAGACTTCCTCTCTGGTTTGTTGAAGATGTATAGTATGATTTATTCTCCTTATCATATCATTATCCTCAGACTGTATTTCTTGAATCAGCTTTATGACTAGCACTCCTAGGCTGGTTGGAAAAATTGCATCTGTTGGACCATAGAAAAGCTGGTAGGGTGACTTTCCAATTGATTTCTTGAGTGTTAATCTGTCAGCTCAAAGAGCATGCACTAGTTTTGTGTGCCATGATTTCTTATTGTCTTCTAGAAAATTCTTGATTATATTTACCAAAATCTTATTTGAGGATTCCACCAGCCCATTACCTTGAGGGTAATAGGAAGTAGGATGACCCAATGTAATATGATATTTGTTACAGAATTCAATCATCTTTTTGGATCCAAATGTAACAGCGTTATCAGTGATAATATTCCTAGGGCAGCCAAATCTAGATAGGATATGATTTTCAGGGAATTTTATGATGGCAGAATCAATGGCTAGCCTAGAAGGGATGGCTTCTATCCATTTGGTAAAAAATTCTGTTGCAGTGAGGATCCATGTATGTTGGGAAGATGAGGTTGGATGGATTTCTCCTATGAAGTCTAAAACCCACTGTTGAAAAAGAGCTTCAACAGTGATTGGATGCAAGGGTAAGGGAAGCAGTTTTCTTTTGCCTTCAAAGAGTTAGCATTTATGACAGGAAATAATCATTTTATGGACATCTTGAAAGAGGTTGGGCCAATAGTAACTAGCTCTAAGGATTTTATTGGCAGTTGTCTTCCAATAGAGGTGGCCTCCACATTCTCCTTCATGGAACTCATGCTTGATCTTATCTACATCATTCTCAGGAAAACATTTAAGCAATAACCCACTAGCATTTTTCCAATATAGACATTTATTAAAAATGCAGTAGTTAACAGCTTTCAATTTTAAAAATCTTGCCTTTTTTCTAGAAAAACCAGGAGGTGTATTCAAATTGAGAAAAACATATAAAATATCAGCATACCAAGATGAAAACAAAAAATGATCTTCAATAATGGGAGTTGGCAACTCCTCCTGTTCATCTAATGTATCTATCATGTTTATATCAAGAGCTTCAAAATTAGACCCAGCCATTAATATTGCTAGTCCTTGGCCATTTATGAGCTTAGTGGGATTGATTTCTAAATCATATTCAAGTATCACAGCTTTCCACTTTCCTCTTTTTCCATCTGGATCCTAGGTTAAAATATCTTTCACAACTGAATTTGGCACAAATGCAATTATGTGGGGATGTAAAATGTAAACTCTGAAGTCCTTTAAGGCTTTGACCAAGGCAAAGGCTTGCTTTTCCATGATTTTGTACTTCAGAGGTGAATCTCTCAATGCCTTACTAAAGAATGTAATTGGCTGCTCTTGTCCCTTTAAGTTTTTCTATAATAGGACAACACCCACTGTGTGTTCTGATGCAAATGAAAAAATGAAAAAATCTTTTGAAAAGTCAGGACTAATAAGAACTGGTGTTTTGGTTAATTCTTCTTTTACCAGCTCAAATGATTTCTTTGCTTCTAAGGTCCATTTAACTCCTTTTTCCTTTTTCAACATGTTTGTTATGTTTCAAAGGAGTTCAGCTAGATTAGGTATGAACCTTCTCAAGAAATTAATCTTCCCAATGAAAAATTAAAGTTCCTTGATGTTTCTTGGATGGCTGATTTGCAATATACCATCAATCCTCTTCGGGTCTATCTTTATCCCCTCTTCTGATATGATGTGTCCAAGAATTTTTCCTTCTTGGAGACCAAACATTGTTTTCTTTAGATTTAAGGATAACCCATATTTTCTGCATTTCTCAAAAAAATTTCTCAAGTGTTCTAGGTGTTCTTCATCTGTTTTAGAAAAAACAGTGATATCATCAAGGTAAATAATGATGAATTAGCCTAATTCTTCTGAGAATGCAATATCCATGGCTCTCTGAAATGTGGCACCAACATTCATTAAACCAAAGGGAATTTTCACATACATGAAAGTACCCCAAGGTGTGGTAAAGGCTGTTTTTATTTGATCATCATGATGCACTAAAATTTAGTTATAACCTGAGAAGCCATCTAGCAAAGAAATTATTTTAGAACCAACTACCCTTTGTAAAATGTGATCATCTTGGGTAAAGGGTAGTTGTCCTTCAATAAGGCTCTATTTAAGTTCCTAAAATCAATACAAGGCCTTATTTATCCTGTCTTTTTCCTAACTGACACAAGATTAGATACTCAATCTGAATATCTAATAGGGACTATAATTCGAGCATCAAACATTTTCTTAATTTCTTTCTCAACCAGGGGTAATTGGAAAGGGTTTATTCTACGCAATTTTTGTTCATATGGCTTCTGGTTTTCCTTGAGGGGTATCTTATGTTGATTATCTTTGTGTCATAGGATTTTAAATCCTCATAACTCCATGCAAATACATCGGAAAATTCCTTAAACAACTCAATATATTTCAGCTTTATGTGAGCTGGTAAGGTTTTAGACAGTTTAATAATTTTTGGCTTTTCTTCACTACCTATGTTACACTCTTCTACTTCAGTTTCAATAGGCTCTAGTTTTGGTTTCTTGGCAACATCATTGAAATCAAACAACTCTTCTAATGGGACAAGTCCTTTTGGAAAGCTTTGAGTATTGGATTGCAGTGTTTCTAAGTCCTCTTTTTCTAAATCTGCACTAACTTCTATAGTGTGTTCAAGTTTATTAGCTAATAGATTTATCTCAGCAATCTCTGGAGACCTTTCTTCTTCATCAAGTGGGTTTTCTTCCATAAGACAGTCTGGTTCATACTCTCAAGCTGAACTTGGTAGCTCAAATTCATTTCTGGACTGTAAGAAGTCTTCTATTTGTTTACCTCCATCAAACACTTGCCAATATTTTTCATTATCGGGGAAATATGGTCTAATTTTGATTTGGGTGGTGCATTTTTTGGTTCCATAAGGTGTTAGAAAAGTTCTAGCAGCAAAGGATAAACCATTGGCAGCGATATTCTGGTTTCTTGGGACAAAAATAAGTTGGGATTCATCAAATGATTTTAATAAGTCATTGACATCATTTCTATAGGCTCTAAGTCTATGATTTTTGGCACTATATTCCCCATTCACTTTCCTAATAATCAACTCTGAATCCCCATGAACTTTTATCCTTTTGGCCCCTAATTTCTTCAATAAGTGTAGGCCTAAAAGGAGGGCTTCATACTCAGCTATGTTATTTGAACATGGAAAATTTAATTTGTAGGAATGCCCTTCAATATGATTTTTCTCAATTTTATGTATCCATATGCCCGCTCCAGCATTATTCTTTGTGCAAGACCCATCAAAATTCATACTCCAAATAGGACTGTTTTCAAAATTACTAGTTTGACTAGTATCCTCTTTATCTTGGGTGCTTTCAGATTGCTCTTATAAATCAACACCATGTTCAAATTGGTTTAGTTCTTCATTTTCTTCATCATGTTGAGGATTATTCTCTTGAATCTCAATATTGACAACCAATGGATGACTGTTTTGTGTCTCTAGACATGTGATCAGTTTGCAGTGATTTTCTGATTTAACCAATTGTTTTGACCCTTCTGTCATGTCTTCCTCCTTTTCTGTGTCTGCCACTATATTACAGTGAGAAGTGGCCACTAAGTTAGTTAAGGTTTCCTTCTCATCAAATATTTCATGATTGAAAAGAATAAATGAGTCAATATTTGTATGCACAGAGTAAAGAGGAGAATTTTCTGGTCTCTCTTGGCCACTGACCATGTATTGCATATGAGATTCCCTATAAAGTCTTCTGGTTTGATTAAAGATAGGGATGGTAGCATATGTCATATCCATTTTCATTGTTCCTTGTAACTTAGCTCCCCAATATATTGATAACAACATACCATACTTGGGGGGTACATCAGCCACTACAATATCCATCACTAAACACTTGGCTGGAATTTGAGCTAAGTTAACATAGAGGTCTTTGATCAAACCTAAACATTTCACTCTATTGGAGTCAAAGGAGTATAGATATTTGTATGGTCTAGTGATTTCAAGGCCTAGACTCTCCATTACTACTTTTGGCATTAAGTTGTGAGAGGCCCCTAAATCGTGCATGGAATTGTGTAAAATTTTGTCATGAATTTTCAAACTAACATAAAAAGGAGGAACTGGTCCTTCTTGGTATTTTCCTTCAATCTTGGGACCAAATAAAAATTCTGGTTGATCATCATTGAGGTTGACAGTGTCATTATTTTCTTCTATGTTGAAGGCTTTCAAAATTTGTGATCCATATACATCTTGGATGACTAATTCAGTGAGGTGAATAGAGATTTTGATCTTGGCAATTTCCTGTTCCAAACTAAAAGGCGTTTGAGTTTTTACAATGTTCGTTTCAGCCTTATTAATCACCACTTTATCAGCAAGATCAACTTTCTGATTTCCTCTATTTACATTGGTCAATTTTTTTTTAATATGAGCATTAGCTGAGGTGCTAATGCTGCTAAGGTCTGCACTTTGTTTTTCATTAATTTGAATGTATTTCTAGTTGTCTTTATCAAAATTTACAACCATTGTTTTGTCCTTTTGTTTAATGTTTTTGGGTTTGTTCACAAGGCTATTTTTTGCAGAGTTTTCAGAGGTTTTAGTTTTGGGAGTTCCCTGATTATTTTTACTCCTAAGGTCATATTATGTTGGAGTTTCTATGATGACTTTTTCCATCTCTTGATCATAACTTTCATCTTCCATTCTTCCATCATCACAAGGTGTATATAAACCTTGCTTTCTATTGTAAGGAACATTAAAAGAATCATCATCTACCCCCAACATGTTTATGTCATCTTCCTCTGTTTTTTCAATTATTTCTTCAACCTCAGTTTTGATAAAAAGGAGGAATAATCTCCTGATCAAAGTCTCTTGATCTGTTTTGAGGTTGGTTTATCCTAACATTCTGATTTTGATTTTGAGATTGATTTCTGTTTTGGGGAGCTGATTGGCTTCGGCTAGCTTTTTTTTTCTCAAGTATGCTCATCTTTTCCATCATCTCCTCCATCATTCTTTCCATATTTGAGCTAGATGTGGAAGGTGCAGATTCCTCCCTAAATGATACTTTCATCTCATTCCTCATTCTCGCTCTTTTCTCCATTAGATTAACTTCCACAGCCAAGGCTCCTTTCTGCATATCTTCTAGAGTCAGAGGGTCTCTTTCTCTAAGTTGATAAGCCATTTCAGGATCAAATCCTTCAGGAAATTTTTTCAAGGCTGAGCCTTGTGGAGGTTTCAACTCTGGGAGGAGGGCATTGTACACACTATTGAATCTAGCGCAATAATTTTGGACACTTTCCTCAGTGTTCCTTTTGAGGTTATTATAATATGCAAGTATTCGGAGAGGGTTTCTCTTAACTTCCCACTTGTTTAGGAATAGTTGATGGAGGGCTTGAAGGTCATTGATACTATTAGGGGTTAAGCCTTTCAACCATTTTCTTGATTCTCCCCCTAAAATTTGAGCAAACAATCTAAGCTTGATGGTTTCATCATCAATCTCATTTCTGTCAAAATAGTCATTCATCTTATCCACATGTTATGAAGCAGTGGTAGCACCATTGGCATCATACAATGGTATCTTGGACTGATAGTCCTGTGGAAGATTGACTAAAGGTAAGGGAAGGACTAGAGGGGCATATCATGTTGCCATGATAGGAGGTTGTGGAAAAAATGGGGGGTTTATGGGTGGAGGATGAATGAAGGGAGGTGGTTGATGAAATGGTGTGGTTTGAACAGTGGGTGTATGGGTAACAAATATGGATGGACCAGCAAAAGATTGTTGAGCAGATGTAGGATGAGAGAAACCAAAATTATGAAGGAAATGTAAATAAGGTGGAGTAGTTTCTCTACTACCAGGAAGTTCGCTTCTATCTTGGGATGAAAGTGAAGTCTCAAGGTCTATCTGATCTATATCATCAAGTGACCTAGTTCTGGATGGATTTCTTAAGTCAACTTGTGAATCTTGTAGAGCTGTAAGATTTTCAGGAACAGAATTAGCTCTAACAATTGGTCTGACAATAGTTGAAGATTTAGCCTAAGGAGATTTCCTAAGAATTGTTTCAGGGTTATCAACTATCTCAGGGGGATTTGGGTCAGGATAGGCTCTAGTATGGATCTTTCTAGAAGCCACTATGCTATGTTTTTCAGACCCAACTAACAAGAAAATTTTAACCAAATATGACAATCTTTAGGAGGCTAACTGATATTTACCAAGAAAACTTTTATCCTCAAAGTCTTCTTAACTGAGTTTGTATGATGTTATGATAATAATGGGATTCCCAGTGGAGTCTTAAGGTCTGTTTAGGATTATGGAGTCACCAGGTGGAAATTTTTAGCTCTTTTGAAGGTAAAATGTTTTATGGTCCACCACCATGTTTATTTGAATACCAATCTGAAATATTTTTTGGGTTTTCTAATTTTTTTCAGTCCTATGGGTTCCAAGAGTGCCCTAAATCTATTTCAACACTTATCTAGGGTGATGAGACAAAGGAATTTTACTCTTATGGCTTAGCTAGCTGTTTCCTTCAAGGTTTGATAAGCTCTTATGAGAATCCTAAGGGTTACTTAGTTTGTCACTTATTCAAATAAGTCCTATCATGATTACCAACATGCTTGGTAGTGCTTGAAGAGAGGTCCTTATACTGCATTGAACACTGAGTGTTTTGTTTCAAGGATTTACTCAGAAGTCCCTAGCGGAGTCGCCAGAATGCTAGGTCTTTGTAATTTACAAGATTGGAAAATAAAAACTGCAAAGCCTACATATGAACCACTTTGGGATTCTAGGATCTAGCCCTCTTGAATCCAGAGAGGGATATCTCTATAACTGCAAAGATTGATTTATCTTTTAAGGTATTTTTTGTGTGATATTAGGCTAGTTATGAGGAACAAGGGTGTTTTTTTGTTTTTGGTTGGGCAAGGACATGATCTTCGATTGGATGGAATATCGCAAAATGAAAGAGTTCAAAAGGTGAAGATGTAAGTATATTGAGAAGTATTCAGCAGATAGGATTAGCATGAAATAGCTTAAAACCATTGGGAAATGGAGTCATAAAAGGGTTTAATTTTGCAACAATTACAAGAGTGGTCCAAGGGTAAAGTCATATATATCAAACGATCCTTTAGATTAAATGATGGAATGGAACAATAAAGTGTTGTGAAGGTCGAACAAGCCAACAATTTCAACGAGGATTTTCTAACTTTCCAAAAAAGAAAAGCCTTTTGAAGCAACTGTTTAAAACCAACCAAAGACAGGGCTAACCATAAACTTCTTTGGACAAGCTTGTATTAAAGATAACTTATCAAAAAAACAATCCAGTAATCCACATGACTACTTTTCTTTGGGATGAAAACAGATAAGAAAACAAAGGGAAGCTAAAGATCAAGTCAGATGCATTAAAATCTAGGCCTACTTTCAGCATACTCTTGGGGAAACCTTCAAACAACCTTTGGAGAAAAACTAGAAGACAGGGCAAACCATAAAATTTTCTATTTCAAATCTACTAAGCATGTACTTAAAATATCATTCAAGAACTTCCTTTCAAGTTTCGCACATCAAGACATGGACTAACCAACATTCCCTGATAATGTTTACACTTAACATAAGTCATTCTTAAATACACAAAGGATGAAAACATAAAGATAAAGCTTATCAATAAGAGTAGGGTACCTTTAACAATAAATCCTAACTCTATATTTGTTGTTCTTTATCAGAGAAAGATGAAACAAAATGGCATACATGAAAGGAAAACAATAACAGTAAGAGGTACTTCACCAAAGATATAGACCAGGATCCCAAAAACCAACTTGTATATTGATGTTCAATCTAGTTACAAACTTCAAGCCTAATGTTTCATTACAGCAACAACTTCTCTTCTCAGCCTAACTTCTTTAATAACTTAACAGAGCTTTTGAGCTTCAGAATTTATTTACAATCAACAATGATTCGATACAGCAACTATTACATCAGAAATCCAATAACCAACACTTAGCTCATCTTCTACAAAAGAATTTATAGAAGAAATGAGTAGGTGGGATAAAATAAAATATATCTAAGTTCAGTTAATACAAGTTAATGCTTCTCGGCCTTTTAGGGGCTCAACGGAGAAGTTTTATAATATTTTCCATGTATTAATTGATTCTCATTGAGTCTTAAGCATGTTGGTCAGATTTTGTTGACTTAAAAATTCTTGAGGCGAGTTAGCAATAACTCTGGCTGCTTTGAACAAAATATCACTAACTGAGGCAATAACTATGCCCTCTTCTGACTTATGGAGAGATGCAGATGGCACTTTGGTAACTGGAGAGGATTCAATTAACCTCTGATGTGGCAGTGAAGGCCTTTCGGACTGATATATCACTTTGTTTATTCTTAAAACACTTTATTCTGCTTTACTCTGTGTTTTAGGACTAATTAGGCCTTGATCTTTATTTCCGGTCTTTATCCTTTAACAACTGCGGATTAGGCCTTTGATTCTCAAAATGGTGCCTTAATCCCTTTAAACTCTGTTTAGAATCATTAATATTCATTTATGCTTTGATCCCATCCTTTGACACTGATACTCTTTGGTTGTTGATGTCCACTGTGTTTTACTGTGTTGCAGGCGGGCAGAAGGTTTACATAATATAACCAATGCCCATGAGGCAAAGGTAGAAACATAATCTGAACCCTGCAGGTTCACTTTCTCCACGAATAGATGGCCTGGGGATCGTCATCCCTAGCCTTTGTTTCTTCTTAAAACTGCAGATAAAACCTTAATAACTTGCAAAAACAAACAAAAATTAAGAAAATCCATGTAAGGTAGATTAAAAGGCTGCTTTGGAGATCTCAGGTGTGAGATTAAATCTTGGCCATTAGATGAAAACAACCAACGGTCAAGATCGCTTGATGGGGTTTATTGGGAGGTTGTCGGGTGAATGGTAGAAAGATTAAGTCCGAACCGTTCGATCAGAAGAATGAATGGTGGAGATTGATCAGGAGTTTAGATGGTGGGGAGAAAATGAAATGGGAGGGAAGGTTAAACTGGGACCGTCCGATCTAGATGATGGATGGTTAAGATTTTGTGATGAAGCTTTCGGGAACAAAGGGGAAAGGGTGAATGACTTGGTGGTGAAGTTGCAGAAGAGCCGTCAAATTAGTAGAACGAACGGTGGATATTAAATGAGAAATAGCACTGGAGAGGGAAAATGGTTTTGCAGAAAACCAGAATGGTTTTCACACAGCTCTGAGGTGGTTTCGAAAATTGGAAAAAAAAACGCGATACCACAAACTTGCTGACACGTGTCCCCTCCAAAACCACTTTTTTCGTGTTTTTTTTTCTATGTTAAACTTCTGGCACAAAAAAAACGTGAAATTGATTATGAACCATCGGATGGATGGGTGTAGATCCAACGGTGTAGATCGCACGCGATGGAGGAAGATGCGGGTTGGGGAGGTAGTGGAGTCCAGGTGGCAGCTTGTGAGCAGTTGGGTGTTTTTTGAGGTGGAAGGTAGGTCCCGACAGAATTTGGGCCTATCGGATTTAACCTCAACCATTAGATTTAAATGATGGACAGCTTAGATTTAATCAGGGTGATCGCAAATTAGAGGAGGAAAGGGGAGGCACAAAGGGAATTTTGCGATGCGATGGAGCGCTGTCCGTCAGATTTGGGGGTCAGATCGATGGTTGAGACTTAATCAGAGGGGAAAAGGCAAAGAATTATGGGTGGAGTGCGATGAGATCTTAGCCGTCAGTTCTTGTGGATTTGATGGCTAATATTTAATCAGGAAGAATGGCATCAGAGGAGGGCAAGGGAAAGTGCAAAGGGAATTTTACGATGCGATGGTGTATTGACCGTCGAATTGGAAGGATGATCGACAGTTGCGATATGCTCTGAGGGATCGCATCGGAAAATTTTTGAAGGACATGAAGAAAAGGAAGGACCCAATGCGAACTTGTGATGCGATGAGCCGATGACTGCTGATTGGTTTAGATCTACGGTTGATATTCGTTACGAATTCGAATTGTCGGGTTCTATTAAAACACAATGAAAAGTCGGGTTTTTACGAAACACAAAGGAAAATAAGAAAATGAGGGTTTACAATGGGGGTTTAGACCCTTTAAGCTCCCGGTTGCGGGGCTTAAAGTCTTATGAGGCAGAGGGATATGGTAGTTAAGCCCCCGGGGGCTAAAATACCTTTATAATGGAAAAAAACTATTTTTAGGCTTAAAAACAGAGTTTTTGAGGCAAATTGAGAGTTCCGATAGAGGAAAGAGGGAATTTTAAAACCAAGTAAAGGGGAATAAAAGGTTTTAAAAGGGGGTTTGGTTGATTTGGAAACCAAATGAAGGTAAATTGAAGGATTTTTATGGAGGAAAGAAGGGATAAAAAGGGGTTTTTATGTGTGGAAAAAGGGGTAAAATGAAGGGAAAATGGGGTTTTAAGTAGTCTTTCTTTTGGAAAATAGCAGATTTTCTAGGACTAAAAAGGAAATAGCAGTTAATATTACTTCAAAAGATAAAGATCATCACAAGACTTCAAGAACTCACAGTCTTGGACATAAATTGTTTCTTGAAGGCTAAAAAATATTTTAGCCACCATTTGATATGAAATTTTTTATAGGTGGCTAACATAGGCCACCACGGATTGTATCATGGACATGAAAATCAAGAACACTCGCATCAGAAGATCCAAATTTATCGGGTTTTCAAATCTGGCCAACTCCTACACCAAGGCAAGTGGTTAACCAGGGACCAAGTTCAATAGAAGTCTCCTCATCTCATGGAGGAACTCAATGAAATGTGTATCATTGCTTCCTAAGGGGGAAGGAATGATCCAGGTGTATATTGGTCGCCACGAGAATATTACACTTTGGGCCCCACCATTTTTTCTTCATTTTTTCAGTTTCCTTAATTGTAGCACAGTTTACTATTTTTAGCAGTTTTTTGGGTCCTAAACTTCCGAAGTTGTTTTGAGGATCGAAAGGATGTTTTTTGGGAAAACCAGGAAATACATAGAAGTTCCTTTGATGTTTCTCACATCAAAAGTGGTATTCCTCGGATAGATATTTCTAACGAGGTATTGTGGGTGTCAAACTGCCATGGTATACCAAAGTTATTTCTGTGGGAAGTTGATGTACCAGTTTACTGAAACGAGGCCCATAGTTTTGTTGCTTCATCTCATATGGTTAGGCTTTTGGATGTTTAGGGTTTTCCATTGTTTCTCAATAATAAGTATGCCCTCTATTCTCATTGTAACATTTTTCAAAGGCCGGTATCCGCCACATATCTTTTACAAAGACAATCTATTAGTGCAATAGCTATTCTATTTCCATTCTGTGTGTAAACAAAATTTAGTTCTTTGATATTAGTGAAATGAAGTATTATTTCCACTGCATCTTGGTATTTATGGTTATATGTGTATTATATTGTGTTATTTCATAAATTTAGATCAGGAAATGAGCTGGTGGACCAGTCTATTTTGCAGACAAGGCCACCAGAACATTATGATCAACAGATGGAAGAGTTGAGTTGACTCATTGTGAGTTACCTTACAACCCTGATGGGGGTGGAAAATATGATAATATTGGAGGTTGAGCCTAGCCTCCATCAATACTTCCCATGTGCATAACATGCAGAAGTTATGTGTGGTAGGGTACACGACAACTAATCCATGTGAACCCAACTAGCCTTTCTCATGTGCATTTAAATGAAGGTCGACTGGAAATGCGAATTCCACAGAACTCAACAAGAAGTGTAATGATACTCTGGAGATGGTGGTTTTGGGCATGTGACTTAGAGTGATTCCTTGTTGATGAGTTTTGGAGGGGGAATAAGGCAAGTCACTGCTCCTTGGATTTTGATGCAGGTGGAATCTGGCTACAAAAGGGAGTCGTCAGCCTTGTGTTCTTGTATATCTTCTAGTTTTTTATATGGCATCCTCCTAATTAGGCAAGCTTCTAAAGCCTAACCTATTGGCAGCCCTCCTTTGGTGACTTAACTGAATCGCGGTCTAATGCAGGTTTTCTTATTGATTCGATTTATGTTGGTGTTGGAGGAGCAACTTGGATTTTTACAAGGGAATTGAGGAATTTCTTACCTCAATTTCCTCTTGTTGTTTTGGGCCTCTGGTGTAGGGTGGATCCTTGGTTTAAGGGTAAAAAATTGCATAGTATTGGGTGGGAAATTACCTTTAATTAGAGGAAATTTTAGCCTAAAAGTATCCATGAAAATTTTACATAATTTCCATGTCTATATATATGTAAACCAATCAAAATCATTTGAATTTAAAAATAGGTACATGTAAATATTTTGGAGGGAAAAGAAGAAAAAATACTTCTTCTTCTTTTTGTATTTTTGAATTATCTCGGCACTCGTTGGATGTGGAATTAAATTCTGCATCCAACGAATACCCATCATGCATACTTTTGAGAAGACCCAAATTGATAAAATATGAAGATACATTAAAAAACCATGTTGAACACAATTTTTTAATGTATCTTCATTTTTTTATCAATGTGGGTCTTCTCAACATTATGCATAATGGATAATCGTTGCATGAGAAATTTAATTCCGCATCCAACAAGTTTATACACTTCAAATTTAAGTAAACTTATAATGAGATAAGTAAAAAATATAATTAAAAAAGTAGTTTTTTTCCCTTCAAAATTATTAAGTCATATTTTATTATTTTAAATATTATTTTTTATTTTTCCTTAGGTGGCCACTTTTAGGATTAAATTTTCTCTAATCATCACCTCAGTTAGGGTTGGTTTTATTTCATAGGGTCGAACCAAGGTGAGGAAACTAGTACATAGCAGGAAGAGGGTATGGAGGTGTAGTTCATCAGGCTCGAGGGGAATATTTTATCGCCCCCATGGACGAGAGATGATTGGGTGACCCTAGCTGGTGTTGCAGTGTTCCTGGTGGCCTAGGAAAAATGTGAAATAGGTTGAGGAGTTGGAGGGGTATTTTATTGAAGCTTGTGCATGGCACCAAGATGTAGCTCCCACTTGGGTGGAGGTGGAAGTGGGATGAATGTGGATCCCAAACCTCAACGCCAATGAAAAAAGTAGGTAGAGTTGCGGCCAAGCTAAAATGCAACTAGGAGCTTGCGGGGACCTCGACGTGAATGTCAGGCACCCTTGAGGAAGAGGGAAAGTACCTCTTGCACCAATAAGGCCAATCACATCAGTATGTAAAAATAAAGTTGGAAGCTTATGAGAAAACTTGTCAAGAGGAGCACGAGGTGGTCATGATAGCCTTCAAAAAACTCCAATATTTCTAGTTTCAACTTCGGGAGCAAATGGTGGTGGTCTAGCAAGGGCATACACACATTCTGGACAAGTTGGAGCAGTTGGAGGCTTGGATGGCTCACATGGAGAAACACGTTAGCTACTCGTTTTTCCCTTCTCCTCCACGTGGGATGGGTCTAGAAAAACCAACTTCTATAAACTTTGATGATTGATTATTTGTTTTGGTGTTTTTCTCATTTTTTCATTCTTTTGGCATACCTTGCCTTTATAGTTATGGTCAATTAGCCTATATCGTTTTTGGATTTTTATTTTTGAACTGATGAAAATGTTCACAAACCCTGGTCGAGGTGATACCGACGAAATTTCCAAAAATAAGATTGTAAATATTTAAGAAGGAAAACAAATTACAATTATGGGACACAGAATATTTAATTCAAACAAAACCCCGTTCTTCAATGTACAACGTAAAATAATTTTATGGTCATCTTAATGTGAATTTCGTGGCATGTTCTATTAAAAAAATCATCCAATTAAATGCATTTAACCACGGAGTGGGGGATTCTTATGCATTTCATGACAATGGACATCTTTGTCAAAGGAGATAGACTTTCACATGTGGAAATAGTGGGAGAATATTGAGATATTGTGGTGCAAATAATAAGTAAAGAAATAAAGCAGCACATCATACTCTCTTAAGGAATAGTTTTGCTTCATATTTTTCAAACAATAAAACATTTTAGGACTAGGAATTTGGGTAACAATGAGAAACTTGGCATGGCATGACACTTCTTGTCTTATTGGGATGCACAAATTAAAGCAATGTTACATGCCATTTTGGTCTCATTTTGTGTCCCAACAATGGTGGAATTTGAACAGTATCAGATTATTTCAACTAAAGTGTGTTCGTTGTTTGTGAGTCACGGGTGCTCATTGAGATAGTCAGGGTGCCTAATCTCAGAAACTGAAATCTTCTGATTATGATTTATCTTTTTTTTTTGTAAATTCCGTAGTACCTAGCCATTTTATATTATAGGGGTAAGTTGCATCAAAATTTACATCCAAAATTGAGTGCCTCAACCTACCCGAAGGAAACCAGGTCTGTTGGCCATCTCAAGAAGTTATAATCTAACCAGAATCTATATTGTCTCTTACGCTTAGTAGCAGCTAAATTAACAGAACTATGTCCATAGAAACTACATATGAAACTGAGAAGATATAATGTATCAAGAGTCATTAAAAATTGAAATCAAAACATGAGGCTAATGAAAACATGAGATCAAATATCAGTAGCTGGATCCTTGACAGGAAATCCTAAAGGCTTGGCATCATGTAGAAGACGGAGCTGTTGTTCAATATTTCCAATTTGGGAATTTTGCTGATGTTGGACCTTTGCCATTTCACACATCTCTTGCATGAGAGATTGGAGTTCAAATAAAACTGATGAGTAGGATTGAATTTCTTTTTTTTGAAGGCTCTCTATGGCTCTTGCCAACACACACTTCAATTTTCAGTATGTTTTAACAGATTGTTGAAATATGGAGACTCTACCCCTAGTATTACTCGGGTCCAGAATAAAATCCATTCTATCCTGTTGCTCACTTATATCAGTTTCTGCTTCCTCTGAATCATGTTCCCATTTTGCAACTGTTACTTTGATATCCTTAGGGGTAGCAAATTCATATGTATCAGCTAAATTTTCCATAGTTTCCACATTAGATTTGCGCCCTCGTTTACGAGATGGAGGAGTTCTAGCAGCACTCTACCCATATTTTGTCCTAGACATGAAATCTGGAAACAGAGATTCAGATAGGACATGAAAACAAGTTCGACAGAGACTCTGTAAAGACATGAACTGGGTGAAGGCCAGAATATGCAGAAGGTGAAGAGCTAACAGAGGATTAGCAGTAGGGTTATAGAGCCAGTATACAGAACAAAGGCTATAGGCGGAACTGAAGATATACAGCTGAATAGGAATCAAGTAGAAACAGAGAGAATTGAAGCCCCATCGATTTAAGACTAAACCATTTTCTGAAGGCTGAGAGCGCGAATTAGACAACTTATATAGGTGTATAGTTTTGTTGAAGATTGAAGCATTAGAGACATAAGAATTCAGATATTGAGAAAAAAGAGACGCATAATAAGTAGATATGCTGGAACCCCCATTCTGAAAAGCATTCTTTCTATCATACTGAATAAAAAAATATGCTTCAGGGCTTATAAAACGAGCAATGACAGCTAGATTCGGAACAATGTCAATAACTTTGAGAAGATAAATAACCAGAAAAGCCATCGCGCGACTATATTTCATTTGTTGGGCACATAATTCGTATGTAAGAGAGCTCAGGTGAGAAGACTTAACATATCGAAGAATCCTATAGCATTGTAAGGAGCGCTGACCAGAGCTGACCACAGCTAAACACAACAACCAGAATAGGAGAGGAATAAGAAAATTAGTTCGAAGGTTACCTTTACATAGAAAAACACTAGCGCCAATAACCAAAATGACACCACCTATTAGAGTTAATGCATGGAGGACAGGTGAAAAAAGTCATCATTCCCATCGAAGGTGGGAGAATACTACCATAACGAGAGATCTGACAGGATATAAAAGCCGAGAGTATATGCATAAATGTGAAGTACAAGTTGTCCCGTTAGACTGACAGGCACCCTAATCGGGGATTATCATGCTCAAGGATTAGTTGCAGAGAATGAAGTTCAATATCCCATATTCTATTGGAAGGGGTAATATCCAAAGGGCAATCAACATTATTACAACCCCAATTAGCAAGGTAATCTGCAGCCTGATTACCTTTCCTACCAATATGAGAAGAAATCATATATTGAATTTGATTAACCAGTAAACCAATTTCTTGAATTAAGGTTGTTGTTCTCCAGCTTTTACTGATTTTCTACCACTTTGTTCCTTCCTGAATTTTCGATAAGGCTCCAATAACCATAGCAGAATATCCCTCTATAATTAAGCACTGATAATTCTCCCTTATAGCTATAACGAGACCTTGATTTAGTGCTGTCAGCTCCGCTTCATTATTGGTGGTATGTCCCAGATCCATAGCATAAAATCTACAAGCCACTCCATTTGAGTTACAAAAGATTCCCCCAATTCCAGCTTGTCCTGGGTTTCCTTTCGAAGCGCCATCAAAATTTAGTTTGAGAAAACCAACTTGTGGAGACTTCCATTTATCATTAATCAGTTGTCTTGGAGGTCTAAATTTCCAAAGAGTAGGGGATAGCATATGAAGTTGTAAATTACGACTTCTGAGAATTTGAGCTTCAATTCCTTCTGCTTTCCAATCTTCCTCCATCCATTTTTCTATAAGTATTATTTCTCTAATATTTTCAATAAGTTTTGCCTTGATAGTAGGAATGATTTGTTCCTCTCCGCGAAATATGCAGTGATTCCATTCCTTCCAAATTCCCCAAGGTAAGAAGCCTATTAATAATTTCCAAGCCCTATTTAAGACAACACATTTGAAACCTCCTTTGCTCCAGGCGAGAAAAGTTGCATTTATACTGTTAGGATCTCTATTCGTTTTTTTGAAAGTTTGTGCCAAGCTGCTCTAGATAACCTCTGTAATTGGGCATGAATTGAGGAGGTGTTCTATTGTTTCATCTGAATTTTTGCACATGTAACATAAATATGGCCCATTCATTTCTCTTTTCTATAAATTATCCCAAGTCAAAAAAATTCGATGACTCAGAAGCCAAAGAAAATATGCAACTTTAGGCCAATGTTTCAGAGACCAAATTTTCTTCCAGATGGAGCGGCCATTGGGATTATTATTCTGGGATTGAATGTTATAGGCTTCTTTGATAGTGAAAGTGCCATTAGTCTGGTATCCCCATCTTAAGGTATCACTACTTGTATTAACTACGATTTTCCTTGTTTGAAACTCCTTTTCTAGATTGTTCCATTGGATAGTGTCTGGTGCTCCTGGCCAATCTGTTCTTACCTTCCATTTTCGCCATTGACCTATTTTATGGGGAACCCAATAATCACTGATCAATCGATTGTGTGGGAGATTTGTATATATAAATAGCTTAGCAATATCAAGGCGAGAATTTTTTTTTTCTCGTTGCTGCCATGAATCCTCCCAGAAAAGTGCTTGCGACCTTCCTTTACCTCCTAGAAATTGTGGTGTCGGATGAGTAATCGATTTTCTACAGCAAGATTCCATATAAGAGACCCTTTTGGAATAGAACAATTTTCAATTTTCCAACAACTGATTGAGGCATGTCATATTTATTTTCCAAAATTTTCTTCCATAAATCTTGTCCTCCTTGGAGCCATTGCCACCATAATTTGGCTCCCATTACTTGATTTAATATAAATGGATCATGAAGCCCAAGGCCTCCTGCTGATTTAGACTTGATTAATTTCTCCCATGACATGAGAGCCCATTTCCTAGTTGCATGAACTCCCTGCCAAAGAAACTTCTTAAATGTGTTAACCATCTGAGATGAAATACTCATGGGAATAGCTCGACCAAAAATTTGATAAATAGGTATAGATTGGAGAATAGATTTTAGTAAAACCAATTGACTTGGTGCATTTAAGGCTCGAAAAGCCCAATTTTGCAGCTTCTTCTCTATTTTCATGAGTATTTCTCTCCAGTCTTCTATTCTTAAAGTGGTTTTACTTAAAATTACTCCTAAGTACTTCATAGGAAAGGAACCAATATTAAATCCAAGTAATCTTGCCAAGAAGACTTCAAATTCATGATTAACATTAAAAAAATATAAATTTGATTTATCTTTATTTACCAACATACCTGAAGCAGCCATAAAGTCATCTAAGATTTGTAAAATAGCTTTGATCTCTTGTACTGAAGCTTGACAAAATAACAACATATCATCAATGAACTGCTGATGTGTCAAAGCAAGAGGTGGTCCCCATAACTTTAGCCCTTTGATTTTGCCTTCTTCTAATCTAGATTTGATTAATCTTCCTAAGCCTTCTGCTGCAATAATGAAAAGAAACGGAGACAGAGGGTCCCCCTGCCGAAGACCTCTAGAGCTGTTAAATGGTTGAGAGGGAATCCCATTGAGCATGATAGAGAAATTTGGAGTTGAAATGAAGGAATAAATCCATTGCACCCATCTCTGATCAAAACCATAAGCTCTTAATATGGCTATTAAATAAGGCCAATTTATTCTGTAATATGCTTTAGCTAGATCCAATTTTATCAACATGCCTTTTGTTTTGGTTGATTTTAAAGAATGAATTTCTTCTTGAGTTGTTACTATACCATCAAGAATTTTCCTCCCGATCACAAAGCCTGTTTTCTCCGGAGATATAAGAGAAGGAAGCAATGGTTTAAGCCTATTGACCATAATAGTAGAAATAATTTTATAAATCACATTACAGAGGGCTATTGGACGAAAGCCTACCGGTCTATTTGGATTTTCCTATTTAGGTATGAGAGTAAGGAACGTAGCATTAAGGGCAAGATAGACCTTACCATGCCTCCTAGATTCCTCAACCACCTCCTTAATATCCTGTCCCATAAAATTCCAAGTAGCTTTAAAAAATCCTGATGTAAAACCATCAGGACCAGGAGCTTTATTCCTAGGCAGATGCATCACTGCTTCTTTGACTTCTTCCAGAGTAACTTCTCTCAACAGAGCTAAGTTCTAATCTCTGGTGATGACATGTGGAATATGTTGAGTTATTTTGTCAATAGCCTCTGTTCTATTTGGTTCTGGTTCCGTTAGCAGATTTTTGAAGTGATCAACCAGCTCTTTTTCCATATCCTCGTGATTAAATAATCTATTGCCATTCTGATCTTTTAAAAATAAAATTCTATTATGTTGTATTCTTTGAATCATTGATTTTTGGAAGAAACTAGTGTTTCTTTCCCCTTCTTTCAACCATTTTATGCGGGATTTCTGTTTCCATAGAATTTCTTCTTGTTTTCTGCGCTCTTCAAGTTGACTTAGGGTGTTTCCTTCTTCTATAATCAAAGCCTCTGTTCGTCCATTTAGGATTATTTGTTGTTGTAAATATTTCATTTTCTCTTGCAAGAGAATCTTATCTTGATGAATATTGCCAAAAATTTCTTTGTTCCATATTTTAATTTCTGATTTTAAATGTTTCAATCTAAGTTGAAAGGAGTACATCTTATTCCGTCTAGCAATTTGTGTGGACTCCCACCAATGTTTCGTTTTGTCTAGAAATTTAGGGTCTCATAACCAAAAGAGTTCAAATCGAAAAGGTCTATTTTTGGGGCCATATTTGACATCTATATCAATTCTGATTGGCCAATGATTTGAGCCCATTGTGGGGAGAATAGCAACCTTATAATATACATCCAAACTGACAAGATATTCAGAAGCTAAAAAACGATCTAGGCGGGAGGCTATTTGATGTCTTTCACCCCTTCTATTATTCCAAGTCTATTTCCCATTCACAGTTGGAATGTCCACCAAATGAAGATCCATGAGGAGATATAGAAACAAAGCCACCTCTGGATCCTCTATTCTTATGCCTCCTCTTTTTTCATCTAAATTGAGAATCATATTAAATTCACCACCAAAAAGCCAATAACATTCTTGATGCAATGAGCTAAGGGTTCTAATCTGTTGAAGAAATTCCTCTCTCTCTCCCTGAATTGGAGGTCCATAAACTGCAGAGATAAGAATATTTTCCTAAGAACCAATTTGACGGAATGTACCAAATAGAATTCTGGGGAAAGCTAACCATCCTTGAACCTGTATGTCAGCTGTATTCCACATAATAGCTATTCCTCCTGCTGTTCCTCGAGAGTCAATTGCCATTACCTCATAATGAGGTGTGAAATTATGAAGAATATTATCTAAATTTTGTCCTGAGATTTTAGTTTCCTGAAGTAACATAACTTGAGGTTTTTCAGATCTCAATCTCTCCTTTAAATATCTATGCTTGCCTTTACTATTAAGGCCTCTAATATTCCAAGATAGGACTTTCATTGAGTAAATTTGGAAGTGATTATGATTTATGATTAGGACTTCTGTATATGATTTATCAAGTGATTATGCTTGTAATTATTATTTATTACTGTCTTTATTGTCATGGTATATCATGATTAATTTTCTTTGAAATTAAAGAAATTTCCATGGTTTTAAGAAGGAAATTTAAAATTCCTTTGAAAAATTACTATTCTTATGTTACTCTTGTATTTCTATACATGGAATTTGACCTTCAAACTTCTTTTAACATAACATTTTATTTTATGATGATGATGATGATTATTATTATTATTAATGATAATAATAATTTAAAATAAAGTTATAATTTAATTATTTTTATTTTTGTTATTTTATTTTAATAATGTTTTGATACTTATTACAATTTATGTCTATTAATATTTAGAAGTCATTTAATTGATATAATTTTACAAGTTATAAAATAAAAGATTAAACGTGATTATTTTTTAAATTTGTTTATGGTAATAGTGAATTAAAAACTAAATCAATTTAGTTATTCATTTGATAAAGTCAAAATTGAATTAATTTTTTTTTTTAAATAAATATATTTTTTTAAAAAGGAATTCAAATATTTAAAAACAAAGATTTTTAGTAAATTTTTCATCAACGACTTAAAATTTCTCAAAAATTATTTGAGTTTGTTCACTTTTTAATATATGGTATAGAATATAACTTTATTTTTAAAAATTAAGTTTTAACATAAAATATGGATTATAATAATTTTTTCATTAATCCTAGATTATAATAAAAAAATGACTCACTTTAAAGTTTGGATTATTATAAAACTTTAGTTAGTCAAATTTTGTTACTAGGCTTGTTTCATTTTGAAATTAAGAGAGTTTGAGGGCATCTAAAATAAGTTTGTAATTTTAAGGAAAAAAATTATATATATATATATATATATATATATATATATATATATATATATATATATAATTCTTGTTTTAATGAATTTTAATTTTGTACAATAAGATATTTTACCTTGATAAGTAGCTCTCTCTTGAATTTGAATTTGGGTAGATTAATCTTTCTTTAAATCAAATTTTTTTCTTTATGGTTATAAAAAAAAAAATGTTGACATATTTTTATTGTCTCATTTACATCCATAAAAATTTAAATATAAACCACCTTTAATCTTTAAATCCATATTTTATTTTCACATTTATTTAATACAATTATAAACTTATAGTAAAAATTATCAAATATAGCCCCCATACATGTATATATCACACTTACTAATAAACATATCAACCACATCTGCCAATATAATTTTATAATATAACCATCCTGAAGCTATACTGAAACTATTTTTTCCCCAAAACATAAATTCTACTAAATGTGGAGTCAGGTAGGAATCTTCCGACCATTAACGTCAAACCTACAATAAATCACATGCTCTTGTCAATTAGATCTGAAAATTACCAACAAATATACCGACTTATAGATTCCATTTATCACCGAATGGTTTAAATTTATTGTTTTGTTTATATCTCTAAGATATTGAAGTCATATTGAATGGCCTCTGCTATAGAATTTTCCATGACATGCATTGTGTTGACATCCCAGCTAGATCTTCCCTCTAACATTGTAGTTTTTGTTCATGTTGGTCATTGATTGTTCTAATTTTGAAATCTCAAGTTTTGTCTTCCAATTTCATTGTAATGGGAATCACATATTTTATCACAAGGAGCTCTGATATTTATCAGCAGTGTAGAGATTTATTTATTTATTTATCTTTCTTTAGTTGAAAAAAAACAAAAAGATATTTCATTAATAAAAGCGATTACAATAGCTTGTTTTTATTTTCCTTCCTTCTCAAAGAAATAATTTTTTTCACAGATTTATCACTGTACCTCCATTTAACTTCCTAATACAAAATTATATTCACATATAGTGTTTCTCATCTCCCTTAACTATACCTATAATTCCACATGAATATCTATTAGTATAGCCACTCTGATTGTTTGTGAGGTATATCTTTTATCGTCTCAATAAGGGTCATTACAACGTATACAAAATGCATATTATGAATATTCTATTGTACAAGATAGATATGGTTCCTACATTTACCATGTAACCCTATTGATATGCATACAAGTGAATCATACATGCTTCTCTTGTTATTCCCCTTTTTGAAAAAATGTCTGCAACCCCATTTTGTTCACAGTACACATGCATGTATGTGATCTGTTCAAAGGTCTACTCTGGAATCTGAATACGCCTCATACATGCAGTAAGAATAAGTGGATTAAATTGAGAATATCATTGTACCAATTCTATGACACTTTTTGAGTCCACCTAAATCTGTAATGTCTCAGAACCCAACCATTTTTCACATAGTAATGTCTGCCAAGTGCGATAAGTTATGCCCTGTTGTTTGTGCCCTTTCCTCCTTCTCAACAAAAATGGTAAAAAGTGCCAGGTTCCGATACAAAATATGCCCCACATCCACATTTTCTTTTCTCACACGCCCCATCAAAAAAACCAACAGGGAGTTCCTTCCAAATGTCGATATACTTGGTGATTCTTCTTTGTCCTTTTCTAATATTGGTCCAATATCCCCGAAGTATGTAGTGTTATTTATTATTATTTCCCTGATATCTCATTCTCTCTATTCAAATATCTTTTTGTTTCTGCATATCCATATCCCCCATAATATATAAAAGGGTAATGTTGAGTGTTTCTTGTGTGAGATGAACTAGGAGAATATGCATCCCTCAATAAATCCTTTTTTCCACCTACCTTTTATGTTGAGTATTGTCATAACTCCATCCCAAATAAATTTTGCAAATGGACATACTAAAAATAGGTGATGATTGTCCTCCATGGCTTCCAAGCATAGGGAGAAGATGCATGGTCCTTTAAATATCCCATGGATTAATATATCCCAGGTAAGTACTCCGTTGCGTAGAACTATCCAATTAAAACATTTTAGCTTGATGGGAATGTCCCAATAACATTTTTTTTATACAACCTTTGTCTTTCATCATTTGTATCTAAATGGAATATGGAATAAATGTCTTTGTCAACAATATTTTCCTTTTTAAGTTTGTCCACCTAGCATATTTTATCCTCCACATCATATAGAAATGCTCCAGTCTATTTTAAACAATGGATATAATCCTTCCATTCTATTTCACATCCCCATAGTCTCCACATTCTACCACATTCGAGTACCCAAATTGTTGTTTAGCTCAGTAGCGACTTGCCAAATATAAGTGATACCTATCTGGGATAAATGATACAACAGTGGGGCAGAAAGTGAATGATGATCATCCGTACCCTTGATGTCATCCAAACCTACCTGAATCTGTTGACCATCGCCAATATCTCATCTCATCCTAGCAAGGAGCCACTCTTTATTTTTCATCATACTGCACGAAATGTATGATGCACCCTTAGACTCTTTTTCCCTTTCTCTAATACACTATGTAGATTCCATTAGACGAAGGTATTTCCATTTGATGATATTTTCCATATACCTATGTCATTTAATTCCCTCCAAAGGGATTTTGTGACCAATGAAATGCTAAAACATTATGTATCCAATAAACCCCATCTGCCACTTTGAATAGGTCGAGCTATGGTGGATATACGAACTAGGTGATATTTCCTTACTGTACTTTTACTCGCCCAAAGAATTCTAGCCATTATTTTATCGATATTATGTATAATTTCCTTTGGAAATATATACAAATGCATCCAGTAGACCGACATATTTTTTAGAACATATTTGATAAGGGCGAGTCTATCCCCCAAGGATAGACACTTATTTTTTCAATAGAATAATTTCTTACAAATTTTTTTAACAACCACTCCCATTCTTTATTTCCATATTTTTTTTGTTTCATTGTATATCTGAGATAACTGAATCTGTGATCTATATTCGTATTTGCAATTTCAAATATGTGGAAAACTTCCTTACTTACTGTTGCATCCTGAGAATCTGTAATAATCGTTGATTTAAGTTTATTCATGAATAAACCTATAGCCGCACCAAATGCAATTAATATCTCATAAATCTAACTCCATTCTTCAATGTATTCTCTTCACCCAAAAGGATATTGTCCATGAACATTGAATGTGTAATATTTATGTCCTTTGTTACATTAAACCCTTTAATCAAACCCATATTCATTGCTTCCGAGAATTTCCAACTCAATTTGTCCATAAGAATTATGAAGAGTAATGGTGACAAGGCACTTCCATGTCATAGCCCGTTTGGTGACTTGAAGAAAAAGGTAGATAGCTCGTTGATGATGATAGAAATTTTTTCAGTCATAACACATGCCATTATCCATTATATATTCTGGTGGTTAATTCCAATCTTGTATAACACCAATCGCGAGAACTCCCAATGTATGCAATCATATGCCTTATTAAGATCGATCTTCATAAGACTATCTTTTATTTTTTGGGTCTTGATGGAGTGAAGGAATTAATGAGTGATTGCAACCATGTCATGGATAAATCGGTGGTCTAAAAAGATAAATTTCTCTGGAGATATGTGTTTAGATAAGGAAGATTTCATTACAATTTTCCCGATTTTAGATATTAGTTTATAAATAACATTACAAAGAGGCATGGGCCTAGATTCCACAAAATATGTAGGTTGCTCCTTTTTTGGTATCAGAGCAATAAATGTGGCATTGATTGCTCCCAAAATGAATTCCTTAGTCCCCGATTCCTCTGCAACTTCCAAAATGTTGAGCCGCATCAGATCCTTAAAGTGAATAAATATTTATACGCCCCATCCATCATGTCTGGGGCTCTCGTCCTTGACATAGAATTCAATACTCCTTCAACTTCCTCGATTGTAATCAGTGTCCCTAACGATTGGTTATCTACATCTGAGAACATATTTGACATCTGGTGTAATAAGGCATTCTCATTCGAGAATGTATGATTCCTCTCTCGAAATTGGTTCCTGAAATAGTTTGGCAACTTGTTCCAATTATGGTTGGGCATAGATTTATTTATCATCCTCGACCCTCAGAATCCAAATCTTGTTGTGTGCCTATGAAAGAACTTGATGTTCTTATCACCGACTGCCCCCACATGATCCATCTCTTTAATCGCCATTCCTCTTCTCTCATATGAAGAATCTTCCTTTTCTAAGTCTCCAATTCCAAAAAATTCATCTTATATGACTCAAAGAAATATTTGGGTCATTTGGGTCACAAATCTTGATCTATATTCCTTCAGTATCCTTTAGTTTGTTCTTGTGTGCCCTCTTTTAAAAACCTACCCATACATGCACAACTAGCACTAATGACCTTAATTTTCGGCCTAGACCAATCAATGCCCCCTAATCTAAAATGTTTCTATAATTAGTCCAACATATTTGAACCAGTCCCTCAAAGCATTTGTCCTTAAACCATGCATGATTGAATTTAAATGGATATCATCCCTACCCATGATAGTACGATAGGTTGGTGATCGAATATGTAAATGGGTAATACCGATGAGTGAATCCTATACATGCACCCTGCCAATTATGCATTTACCAGAAAATGGTCAAGGCACTTGAAAATACCCGCTGACCTAGATCATCCATTACACTAGGTCAGTGCCATGGGGATGGGGGATATATGACAGAAATTGCTTGAATAAATCAGTCCCCTGAAATATGAGTTAAGTGTATTAGTCAGTATTTTTTCGCCCCATACATCATCATAACCGAAAGTGAAGTTCAGATACCCAGCCACAATCAACGATTTAAGTTCAAGAATTCCACATTTCTCATTGTGGTCCCAAAATAATTTTTGACCTCTGTATGGAGCATATGAAAGACAAGCCTCAAGCTTAATTTCCATCAGGTTCCAAAGAACATCCAGGCCCCCAGACAGATCCGACGCACTAGATGCACATGCAAACCAATCTGAACACATTTTGAGCAAACAATCCCACGATGATTGTTTCAATACCATAGTATATTGTAGAAGTACCACTGCTAGACGATGGCGCAAAATGAGATCCTTAAGGGAGAGAGTTTTGTGCGGAGCTCCCAAGCCCCTAATGTTATAGGAAATAAGAATCATGAGTGCTACGGGAAATTCCGCTCTTAGGGCTCGAGAACCTGAGCAATCAATATTCAATAATTCTCCATAATTGTTTCGAGGATCCACAAGTAAATGTGACTCTGATTCCTCCAAAAATTCCTTCTGTATGCCCAATGATGTCTGTGAGAAAGAATATTTTTTTTATATGTTTTTGGTTTTCTTTTTCTTTGTGGTGACTTTTCGGTGGACAGGGTAATGAGCATTGGAATCTTCAAAATTAAAAAAAAAATGATTTAAGTACGAAAAACTCGATTCGATCCTTGGCAACAGGTTTTATCACTAATTCATAACATGGTCTCACCATACTTGTCTGTATTTTGTTGTTTTTAACTCCCATTATTTCTCATAAATCCAAAGCTATCATGTTGAACAGTTTAAATTGATGATTTTTTTTTCTGCATATATCTTTTATTTATGAATCTATAACCATATTTCTAGTTTCTATCATTTTAGCCAGGTTTATTGTTCCCGTACCATTAGTTCTTATTTTTTGATTGAATCCCAAAAAAATTGGATTTTATATAGTTACTACCTTAGATACTCTACCACCATGGAGAAAATTGTTCAGTAACATAAGACATTGCGGTAAACATAATTGCCGATTCGGGTTATGGATTTTTTTTTGTTTTTATAACATGATTATAGGAATTATTATTTAGAGAACTTTTGATCATTAAAATTCATCGTCACAGAGTCTGAATTTTCATTAAGGAAATATGAAGTAGTTTTCTCTTCTTGTAGATAAGAATAATATATTGATGGAGTTACACATCTTGAAATAAAAATCAACAGACCAGAATGTAAGTGCAAGGAGGTCCACTATTGAGATTTCTTTATAACGATGATTATTTTTCAATGTCAGCCTTAACTGCACATAGTCTTTTCACCGTGATATGATTTTTGCAGTCTCCCACAGGCAATCCAAAGACACAACAACTTGCAGATCAAGATACACAGATGGATGATTTTGAAGAAAGACGCAACAACATTGATGAGCAAGAATAATGCTTGATGAGACGCACACTAGCTGCTCATGTGGACTACATCTACACTATATAACAAAACCTATGAGGCTCAAATAACACTAACCTATATCCCAATCCTTTAAACAATACTTGCAGTTTCGATGGAACAATAAGGTATTGGAGCACTTCAATATGTGGAAGCTACATGAAACCCACTAATTCCCTTTTTCATGTTCAGATATTGGGATTTTGATTTATATAACATGTCTCAAGCATAACAGAACCTTCCATTTCACAAACTTACGTGTTAGATGTTTTTTTTTTTTTCTTGTGTTCCTCGTTAGTCTGAAGCAGAATTATCTTGACATTATTATTATTGGTTGGTTGTTGATTAATATGACCATTAAGGTGATGTTAGAGACAGTGAGAATTCAGATATTGAGATCCTAACGTTTTGATTCCTCATTTCATTTTTATTTTTGTTTACTTGAACCACATTTTTTATTAACCTAATTTTAACATTTTAATAATCTTTTCTTTGCAAAATACTAAGTTTGAAGGAAGCTTTCATATCAATTAGCTTATATCATATCAAATTAATTTGAGTAAAAAAAAAACTACATTTTGAATGTATAAAACAATTTCTTGTAAATTTTGGCAGAAAATGAACACAAAGTTAAGGAGGTGTACAACATTCCATCCACAAACATATGGGCAGAAATAATCAGAAGGGTTTTAAAAATTTGGATGAAAATATGGTATTTATACAACACTCTTATAACATATAGGTCCCCACTTGTATTAAATCCTCATTGAAACTTGTTTTAGATAATTGAAACCTTCACATTTGGATATTGCATATGGGAAGGAAGGAAGAGTGAGGGAGAATCTTACAGGGGATGCCTTAATGGTAGAAAAAATTGTTGAGAATATAAGGGAGATTCATATACAGGTACAAGAGACACTACAAATGCCACATGAAAAATATGAGGCCAGGCATGATCAACACAAAATAGACAAGTACTTCAAGGTGGGAGACACTGTATGGTCACAATTAAGCTAGCAGTGGCTACATGGTACATGTAAGAAATTCAGGGATTTGTGATATGGTCTCCTTGAGATACTAGAAAATATGAGAGATAACATGTATAGAATCATTCAACCACCATACATTCACATTTACTCAGTAGTTAATGTAGATAATATAAAATTTTGTCTTCCATGTTAGACTAGGAAGAGGAAAATGTCCTACCTTATGTAGAGGATTTAGCACCAAGTGATCAAGAAAAGTTGACAAATGGTATATTCTTATAGAATAGGTCCATAACTAGAAGACAAGAGAAACATGACCTTAGGAAGATTGGGTTGAAAGGATAGCTTCCAGGCAAGGCTAAATAATACACTCAAGAGAAGGTGGTGGAAAAAATTGCTCGAATCATTCCACAAAATATTTTGGTGACCAAGAACCTCCCATGATGGGGTGATGTGATCCATACAGGATCATTTTATGTTTTCTTATCTATCTTATTTCTTCTAGAGAGGAAGGAGGGGAGGAAGTAACTCACTAGACCATTTATTACTATCATGGCCTAGTTTGGAAAATTGGGGTTTAAAACCTTCTGAGAGTAGTTGGAGGAATAAAATGGTGTTTATTGGAGGTAAATATTTTTCTCTCAATGGAAACACATTTGTATACTATTCTACATATATATAGCTTTCGAACAGTGCATGAATTATCTCAATCTGAATGAAAATGAAAAAATTATGCCACTGAGAAGTTGATCTTTCTATTTTTCTACCATAATTTCAGAGTGATGCAACGACATCCATAAAAACATGATTGACTAAGAGGTCAAGATTTCTTTACCAGAGGATTTGGTTCCTCAATAAGTGGATTTGTTAGGTTAGAGTGTGTTTTTCTTACCATGTAATCTATTAAGTTTTGAAAATTGTTGAAATATGTTTCATTTTTCCAAAATTGGTCCATTTGATCCTATCTTTGTGGATATGGATTAAATGCATGATGCAATTTAGTTATTTTTTGAAGCAAGTTTGGAGAGCGAGAGTCATTCTTCCAATAAACCAGTCCTTCTACAACCTTGTTTAATTTCCAAACCAATACATCTATAATTGTTGGTTATTTTTTGTGTATGTTTAATATATACAATTGTAGTGAGTGGGAGGTTGCAGGAGAAACATAGGGGCTTGAAACATTGACAGGGATCGAATCAAATATACAAGAAGGATAGAAATCACTTAGTTCTTTTTAGCTCTAGCAAGATCCATCATTTAAGAGTGTTAGGAGACATGAAGGATATGTTTCATTAAGTAATACCGACACCTAAGACTATGAAGCAAAGAATTTATGTCAAAAAGATAAGGAGAGTTCTTAACGAGAATATCCAGGCTAACTAGACCTAGGCTAACATGGGAGCCTCGACAATCAAATACTAGACGAGGTTGTTGGGCATGCAGATGGGTCGATGCTGAGTCATCCCAAAGGTAGAGGTAGAATTTCTTCTTAAAATGAGCAGGAACAATAATTAACAAAGATGGAGCCAACAACTGACATACAAATCCCATTGTCTATCTCCTGGAAGTTTCCCTTGGAGCACACTTATGAAAAGGGTAGGATGAAGTATGCAGGGATGACGTATCCACTTTGAATTATGCTCAAATATAGATGAGAGTGGGATTCTCGTAATGAGTGGTGCTTGTATCGTAGAGAAAGTTAAAAGTTCTGGAAGCATACAAAAATAAAACTATGGGAGTTCATGCCTTTTTATAGAGGTAAGCCATTTTCCCTATGGTAGTTTGTTAAAGCTTAGATGCCATCGTTCTAGTTTGGTTTTGGAAATTAGAAATGCAACATATTTTAGCATAACCTGCTATAGAAATTTATCAGAAAAGTAAATGCCTATGTAAATTGGCAGCAGAGAAGATCCTGCATCTTTTCTAGGAAAAATTAAGCTGACCATGGCACACATAATTGGGTAAGGTTCTAGAGGAGGCTGGAGAGGAAAAAGGCTTGTAGAAAATTCCAAAGTGATGAGAGTTATGAAGAAATTAGAAGAAAGAATAACAACCATGGAAACTATCAATAAAATGAAACTTGAATCTAGAGATGTAAGCGAGGAAGAAGAAGAAAAAGCAGTTGAAGATGTTGTAGAAGCTGTTATTCCAAAATCCACCTTAGGCTGAAGGAAGGCGAGATTCAGGGTAACATCAAACCACGCTCAGCCTCGTAGCTAGCCCTACGAGGACTGGAGAGGGCTCTCTCTGGGTCAATCTCAATGAAAATATTCAAAAAGGGGCTTGAGATGACTAAAACAACAATTGATCTTAGGCTAGATAAAAAAATAGGAGGGTTCGATTTTGATTTTTTGGGATTTTGTTGGAAAAAGGGGAAAGACAATTTTGGGCTTGGGGATGAGGCCAGATTCTTGCAGAGTTCAAGTTGGGGCGAGGTAGGCAGCGACTTTGATGTCTTAGATCAAATGAATGGACTGAAAAGACTGCTGAGGAGCTGAAGAGGGCAAGAGAGTGCAAGGATCCTCTTCAAACAGACGAAAACATATAAAACTAAACAAAAGTCTAAGGTAGAGCACCAGCAAATCAATGAATTCTACCTCAATTACTCATTCATTTAATTCAGAAGCATAGAGAAGGGAAATGGAAGACATATAACATTAATGAAACTTACAATAACATGAGAATAACATCATCAAAACTCAGAAGCCACAAGAATCCCAACAAGTCCTGCAAAACTCTGGTCTTTCCTTTGCTAAAAACTGAAAATGGATATACAATGAGGTGCCAAACATTTCCCAAGAGTCCAACCCTGAAAATGACTGATGAATTACATGATATAAAAAATATTAACTCATCCCTGTGCCTCTAGGGGTTGAGCTCATCATTCTAGGAATTGTTTTAACCATTTTCTTAAAAATAGAATCAGTTACATTAAACTTGGGTCGAATTGCTGAAAATAGGTGTTGAATATGAACTCGTATCTCCTAAACCA
Organism: Pinus albicaulis; assembly: GCA_034641835.2. Taxonomy (NCBI): domain Eukaryota; kingdom Viridiplantae; phylum Streptophyta; class Pinopsida; order Pinales; family Pinaceae; genus Pinus; species Pinus albicaulis. The sequence goes on along the minus strand of CM076572.1, from coordinate 754,962,913 downwards.
TAGCACCTGTTACAAAACGGAAAGATGGTTTTGTAGCTAAAGTCATTTTGGAGAAAAACCTCTCTCCAATTTGGGAAATTCGTTTCCAGTTTCTCGCAATCTGTTCCACAAAATCATCTCTAAAACAGAAAATCATTAAAAATTAAAATCTGTAAAAATGAGCTGTAAATATCTAGTCACATATCCCAATTCGTGACACCTTTGAATAAAATGAAAGAGGTTTTAGTTATATGGCTTGTGGTTAACAAAAAAATCCTTGGGTTTTGCAAAATTACTTTCCATATGTTGTAAAATGGCCGCGCACTAAAATGACTAAAACAATAAAAAATATGAAAAATTTGCTTTGTTATAATGTAGGCTCCAAATATCACTGTATATCTCCCACATAATAGCACTTGTGCATAAAATGAAGGAGGTTTTCTTTATTTGATATGTGATTAACAAAAACCTCTTTCATTTTTTAAAAATTCCTTACCATTATTTCAGAAACGGATTTTGTACTAAACTTGTCATTGTGTGCAGCAACTGACCTCAAAACATGCATAACCAAGAATCACTCATTCATATCTTCTAATCCGGGAGCCGGTTATAGGAGTGTGATATACCATTGGAAAGATTTTTCTGAGCTTCTTCTGATGGAAATACTTGTGACATGTTTTGTGCTGAACATCATGTGCAAAAAATCTAACAAAACCATACATAGTAAGAGCTCATGTTGATCTCTGGTAGAAGGCTGCAAAGACTGACACTAACATTGGCTCCAATGGGGATGGTAGCTCCTTTGGAGGTGCCAAGAATGGCAGATATTTGGAAGAGCAGACTAGTGCCTTCGTCCATTGGGCTATGGAGTCAATAACTGCAAACCCAAAAAAACTCATACCAATCCAAAAACATATACATACTGCAACCTGTACATAAACAAATACCGGAAACTGAAATGTTGCCTTTGGCAGCTTATTTATTTACAAATCTGCCCTACTTTGCTGCAAAACCAATAGATAAAGTAACGCCATAATGCCAGATTAACCAATTAAGTAACTATCACAAGGATGCTGCTTGAAAGTGCTTCAACCAGGACACAAACGTAAACGCTGACAGCCATACATGCACATAACAAGTCTGGTTATGTAAAAGACAATTTTATCTATCATCCAAACTGAAGAAAATTTCCATGTACGTTGCAATAGGATAAAAAAAACTAGACTCTATTTGCTGCCCCAACTCCTTAATACTTGCTTCCAGCTGCAAACTATCAATGCAAACATCCACGGGAAGCTCTATTGTTTCTTGTTTTGAAGGAGGGAGAGTTTCCAAGAACTTTTTGGGATCTCGGAATTCATATGATTGGACCTGATCATTTAAATACTGAATCTCCTTCTCAAATTTTTCAACAACTAACTCACAGAAACCAGTTTTAGCTTCAGGAGGAAACTTTGGAGATCTCAAACATTGAAGCACAGCAATGAAAAATACTTCATCAATTTCAAAATCCACTAACTGATCTCTAACTTCTTTTAAAGCTTCACAAAACGCAGGGTTTGCCACATACCCTACCATTGCATGAATGGATTAGTGAGCACTGTGATCTCTGGATTGAGTTGGAGTCGCCAGGTGAATGTTTCAGCCTTCATATGTGTCGGACTGTTGTCCACCATCAAAAATCAGATCTGAACTTGATTAGATCTTACTGAGGAAACTAGATGTTCAGTTCATAAACTAGACCGGAGATTGACTGAAGCAGCATTCATCTACTTTCGCTAATGTAAAGCAAGAGCGTTTCGAAGGCTACCTGGCTAACTTTATGCTCCGTCTGTAGTTTATAAAGAAAACAACAAAATTTTCTTCCCCAGTATGGTCGCCACTATGTTATTGCCTAAATCCACCTTAGGCTGAAAGAAGGCGGGATTCAGGGTAACACCAAACCATGCTCAGCCTCGTAGCTAGCCCTACGAGGACAGGAGAGGGCTCTCTCCGGGTCAATCTCAATGAAAATATTCAAAAAGGGGCTTGAGATGACTAAAACAACAACTGATCTTAGGCTAGAAAAACAAATAGGAGGGGTTGATTTTGATTTTTTGGGATTTTGTTGGAAAAAGGGGAAAGACAATTTTGGGCTTGGGGATGAGGCCAGATTCTTGCAGAGTTCAATTTGGGGCGAGGTAGGCAGCGGCTTTGATGTCTTAGATCAAATGAATGGATTGAAAAGACTTCTGAGGAGCTGAAGAGGGCAAGAGAGTGCAAGGATCCTCTTCAAACAGACGAAAACATATAAAACTAAACAAAAGTCTAAGGTAGAGCACCAGCAAATCAATAAATTCTACCTCAATTACTCATTCGTTTAATTCAAAAGCATAGAGAAGGGAAATGGAAGACATATAAAATTAATGAAACTTACAATAACATGAGAAGATCATCATAAAAACTCAGAAGCCACAAGAATCCCAACAAGTGCTGCAAAACTCTGGTCTTTCCTTTGCTTAAAACTGAAAATGGATATACAATAAGGTGCCAAACTTTTCCCAAGAGTCAAACCCTGAAAATGACTGATGAATTACATGATATAGAAAATATTAACTCATCCCCATGCCTCTAGGGGTCGAGCTCATCATTTTAGGAGCTGTTTCAACCATTTTCTTAAAAATAGAATCAGTTACATTAAACTTGGGCCGAATTTCTGAAAATAGGTGTTGAAGATGAACTCGTATCTCCTAAATCATAGCACCTGTTAAAAAAATGAAAGAGGCTTTTGTAGATAAGGTCATGTTGGAGAAAAACCTCGCTCAAATTTTGGAAATTCGGTTCCAGTTGCTCGCAATCTGTTCCACAAAATCATCTCTAAAACAGAAAATCATTAAAAATTAAAATCTGTGAAAATGAGCTGTAAAGATCTAGTCACATATCCCAATTCGTGACACCTTTGAATAAACTGAAAGAGTTTTTTGTTATATGGCTTGTGGTTAAAAAAACCTCCTTGGGTTTTGCAAAATTACTTTCCATCTGTTTTAAAATGGCCGCGCACTAAAATGACTAAAACAGTAAAAAATATGAAAAATTTGCTTTGTTATAATGTAGGCTCCAAATATCACTGTATATATCCCACATAGTAGCACCTGTGCATAAACTGAAGGAGTTTTTTGTTATTTTCTATGTGATGAACAAAAACCTCTTTCAATTTTTAAAAATTCCTTACCATTATTTCAGAAACTGATTTTGTACTAAACTTGTCATTGTGTGCAGCAACTGACCTCAAAACATGCATAACCAAGAATCACTCATTCATATCTTCTAATCTGAGAGCTGGTTATAGGAGTGTGATATACCATTGGAAATATTTTTCCGAGATTCTTCTGATGGACATACTTGTGACATGTTTTGTGCTGAACATCTTGTGCAAAAAATCTAACAAAACCAGACATAGTAAGAGCTCATGTTGATCTCTGGTGGAAGGCTGCAAAGACTGACACTAACATTGAATCCAATGGGGATGGTAGCTCCTTTGGAGGTGCCAAGAACGACAGATATTTGGAAGAGCAGACCAGTGCCTTCGTCCATTGGGCTATGGAGTCAATAACTGCAAACCCAAAACAACTCATACCAATCCAAAAACATATACATACTACAACCTATACATAAACAAATACCGGAAACTGAAATGTTGCCTTTGGCAGCTTATTTATTTACAAATTTTCCCTACTTTGTTGCAAAACTAATAGATCAAGTAACGCCGTAATGCCAGATCAACCAATTAAGTAACTGTGACAAGGATGCTGCTTGATAGTGCTTCAACTAGGACACAAATGTAAACGCTGACAGCCATACATGCACATAACAAGTCTGGTTATGTAAAAGACAATTTGATCTATCATCCAAACTGAAGAAAATTTCCATGTACGTTGCAATAGGATAAAAAAAACAAACTCTATTTGCTGCCCCAACTCCTTAATACCTGCTTCCAGCTGCAAACTATCAATGCAAACATCCACGGGCAGCTCTATTATTTCTTGTTTTGAAGGAGGGAGAGTTTCCAAGAACTTTTTGTGATCTCGGAATTCATATGATTGGATCTGATCATTTAAATACTGAATCTCCTTCTCAATTTTTCAACAACTAACTCACAGAAACCAGTTTTAACTTCAGGAGGAAACTTCGGAGATCTCAAACATTGAAGCACGGCAATGAAAAATACTTCATCAATTTCAAAATCCACTAACTGATCTCTAACTTCTTTTAAAGCTTCACAAAACGCAGGGTCTGCCACATACCCTACCATTGCATGAATGGATCAGTGAGCACTGGGATCTCTGGATTGAGTTGGAGTTGCCAGGTGAATGGTTCAGCCTTCATATGTGTCTGACTGTTGTCCACCATAAAAATCAGATCTGAACTTGATTAGATCTTACTGAGGAAACCAGATGTTCAGTTCATAAACTAGACCGGAGATTGACTGAAGCAGCATTCATCTACTTTCGCTAATGCAAAGCAAGAGCGTTTCGAAGGCTACTAAATTCGGGCTCAAATGCGCTTAGAACTGCCCAAAAAACAAACTTTTCTTCCCGGAAGTATGGTCGCCAATATGTTATTACTAAATCCACCTTGAAAATTTGAAAGAAGGCGAGTTCGAGGTAACACCAAACCACGTGACTCATGTGCTTCAACCCTACGAGGACAGGAGAGGGCTCTCTCCAGGTCAATCTCAATGAAAATATTCAAAGGGGCTTGAGATGACTAAAACAACAACTGATCTTAGGCTAGATAAACAAATAGGAGGGTTTTATTTGATTTTTTTGGGATTTTGTTGAAAAAAAGGGGAAAGACAATTTTGGGCTCGGGGATGAGGCCAGATTCTTGCAGAGATCAAATTGGGGCAGGGTAGGCAATGAATTTGATGTCTGAGATCAAATTAATGGATTGAAAATACTGCTAAAGAGCTGAGGAGGACAACAGAGTGCAAGGATCCTCTCCAAACTAATGAAAACATAAAAAACTAAATAAAAGTCTAAGGCAGAGCACCAACAAATCAGTGAATTCTACCTCAATTACTCATTTGTTTAATTTAGAAGCATAGAGAAGGGAAATGGAATACATATAAAATTAATTAAACTTACAATAACATGATAAGAACATCATCAAAACTCATAAGCCACAAGAATCCCAACAAGTGCTGCAAAACTCTGGTCTTTCCTTTGCTAAAAACTGAAAATGGATATACAATGAGGTGCCAAACTTTTCCCAAGAGTACAACCCTGAAAATGAATGATGAATTACATGATATAGACAAGCTTAACTCATCCCCATGCCTCTAGGGGTCAATATCATCATTCTAGGAGCTGTTTCAACCATTTTCTTAAAAATAGAATCAGTTACATTAAACTTGGGCCGAATTGCTGAAAATAGGTGTTGCAGATGAACTCGTATCTCCTAAACCATAGCACCCGATACAAAAATGAAAGAGGTTTTTGTAGATAAGTTCTTTTTGGAGAAAAACCTCTCTCAAATTTGGGAAATTCGTTTCCAGTTGCTCGCAATCTGTTCCACAAAATCATCTCTAAAACAGAAAATCATTAAAAATTAAAATCTGTGAAAATGAGCTGTAAAGATCTAGTCAGATATCCCAATTCGTGACACCTTTGAATAACCGGAAAGAGGTTTTTGTTGTATGGCTTGTGGTTAACAAAAACCTCCTTGGGTTTTGTAAAATTACTTTCCATCTGTTGTAAAATGGCCGCGCACTAAAATGACTAAAACAATAAAAAATATGAAAAGATTTCTTTGTTATAATGTAGGCTCCAAATATCACTATATATCTCCCACATAGCAGCACCTGTGCATAAAATGAAGGAGGTTTTTGTTACTTGCTATGTGGTGAACAAAAACCTCTTTCACTTTTTAAAAATTCCTTACCATTATTTCAGAAACTGATTTTGTACTAAACTTGTCATTGTGTGCAGCAACTGACCTCAAAACATGCATAACCAAGAATCACTCATTCATATCTTCTAATCCGGGAGCCGGTTATAGGAGTGTGATATACCATTGGAAATATTTTCTGAGCTTCTTCTGATGGACATACTTGTGCCATGTTTTGTGCTGAACATCATGTGCAAAAAATCTAACAAAACCAGACATAGTAAGAGCTCATGTTGATCTCTGGTGGAAGGCTGCAAAGACTGACACTAACAGAAGCCAGAACATTGAAAGTAGTATTAGGATCTGTTATGAAGGAAAAAACATATATATATTCTTACAATGGAATCATGAATAGAGAGGAGCTCATAGAATGGATTACAAATATGGACAAATTATTTGAATATGAAAATATGGATGAGGAGAACAAGGTTAATTTTGTTGTCAGAAAATTGAAGGGACATGCAGCCTTATGGTGTGATGGTGTAGAGGCTGAAAGGAGAAGGAAAAATAAGTATAATATTAAGATTTCGAACAAAATGGTAGAAAATATTAGAGGCAAGTTTTCGCCAAAGGATTATTAGCTCATTTATTCAGACATATGTGAAATCTTAGGTAGAGATTAATGACTATAACTGAGTACATAGAAGAGTTGTATAAGGTGAACATTAGGGTTGGATATGTGGAAGATTCTATTGAGAAGAAAACCAAATCTATTAATGGTCTCAGGTTATATATTTAATATGAAATCAATATGGTATCTCCCAAAATAGTGGAAGAGCTGGATTTGAAGCTTCAGGAGAAGATTGCAAAGAAGTAGCCCGTCAAAGGAAAAAATATAGCTAGAGAATAGGACAATAAGAAACCAAAGGAAAATATACTGCACAAAAATAAGGAGATATTATCTCAAGTCCACAACGACAACAATAGGGAGACTTGAGAGGTCAAAGATCCTTTTCTAGAGGACGAGGAAGAGGCAGAGGAAGAGAGATTCATTGCTATAGGTGTGGAAATCTTAGACACATGGCATATGAATCTCCAGAAAATAGAGTGGTAGGCAAGAGAAATGATCGTGTTTCCCCAGCAGAAGAAGGGGACCAAAGGTAGAGGAGGCAAAGAATGTACCAGAGATAGGAGAATCCATATTACTTGTGAAAGTGTCAGTGAAACCACAAAAGGAAGTTGTTGAACCAAATTAAAGGAAGGTGTTGTTTAGGATTGTATCTAAATTCCAAGGGAAATGTTCCAAGATGATGATTGATGGTGGCAACATAAGTGATTCATCAAAAGGGTCATCAACTGTTGGAGAATGAACAATATGGAGTTGCATACATGAAACTACAAGGATAAAATCCTATGTGATATTAGGTCGATGGATGTGTGTCATATTCTACTCGGTAGACCATGACAGTTTGATATAAGTGTTGTGCATGATGGGAAGAAGAAAATTTACAAATTTCAAAAAGATGGCATCAACCATACTTTTTTTCCTTTGCAAGAAAAGGGGACATCAGATAGTAGTGATTCCAAGGCATTGTTATTGAGTAGGAAGGAATTTCTACAACATATGGAAGATGATGAGGTGGTTTTTTTATTTAGTGTGTAAACATTATGTAATTCTTACTTCTACTAATATAAATGATTTTCCTTATGAGGTTCGAGATATGTTGAATGAATAGGGTGACATCATAATCAACGAATTTCCTAATAAGTTAACACCTATGAGGAGTAGAAGCTATCATATTGTCTTAATACCAGGAGAAATATACCAAACAAAGCTTCATATAGAATTAGTCCTCAAGAAAAAGAAAAAATATGAAATAAAGAGTATGAGTTGTTAAATAAAGGGATTATAAGAGATAGAATTAGTACATGTGCAGTACCAATAGTGCTGAGTCCTAAGAAAGATGGAGGTTGGTGCATGTGTACATATACTAGAGCATTGAACAAGATCACAATCAGGTACAAATTTCCTTTCTAGGCATAGATGAATTTATTGGACTATTTGAGTGGTACTAATTGTTTCTCTAAGATTTATTTGAAGAGTAGGCACCATCAAATCAAGATTCGATAGGGATATGCATGGAAGAAAACCTTTAAAACTAATTATGGGTTGTATGAATGGCTGGTCATGCCATTTGGGTTGTCAAATACACCCAACACCTTTATGAAATTGATGATGGCTGTCAAATACACCCAACACCTTTATGAAATTGATGAATGAGGTGCTAAAGAAGTTCATAGGGAAATTTGTAATTGTGTATTTAGATGAAATTTTCGTTTATAGTGAATCCAAAGAAGAGAACTTAAGACATTTTAAGTATTTGTTAGAGAAGCCGTAACAAGAAATTTTTCTTACCAATCTGAAGAAATTTTCATTCCTGAAGGAAGGGCTTGTATATTTGGGATTTGTAATATGTAAGGATTATTTAGAGATGTATCATGAAAATGAAAGAGCTATTATTGACAGGCCCTCTCCTAAAAGTATTTTTGAAATTAAAAAATTTCATGGTTTGGCTAGCTTTTACAATTAGTTCATCAGGAATTTCAGCAGAATGAGTGCTCCAATTGTGGATACCATAAAGAAAGAAAAAAATCCATTTCAGTGGACTACTGAAGGAGAAAAAGGCTTCCAAATACTGAAGAAAAATATCATAGAACAACCTATTCTAGTTTTATCATATTTCAGCAGGCCTTTCCAAGTGAAGTGTGATGATAGTGAAGAAATGATTAGTGTTCTATTAAGCTAGGAGGATAAGCCTATAACATATTCCTGCGAGAAGTTGAATTAGACAAGGAGGAAGTACACTTCTTATGAAAAGGGGTTTTATGTTTTGGTACAAAATTTAAAGAAATGGGAACATTATTTGATGTATACAGAGTTTGTTTTGTGTACAGATAAGTATGCTTTACAACACATTATGCAATATCCTAAATTGAGTCAAAAGCCTGTCGATTAGATTTAATATATTAAAATTTTCACTTTTATTTTGAATAATATTAGTGGCCAAGATACTAAATTTTTAATCCATTGGATAGGAGAAATTTGATGATGCAAACAAGTCAAGTCCAAATCATGGCATGTAACTTCATGAAGGAGTTCTACAAGGAAGATGTAGATTTTAAAGAGGCTTATAAATATGGCAAGAACCCAAAAATCCAAGATAGGACTATGTGTCTCCATTACATGCTTCATGAAGGATTATTTTTCAAGAATAATTAACTCTTTGTTCCAAAATGTTTGATGAGGGAGAATTTAATAAAAGAGAAGCATAGTGGAGGTATTTTATGAAACTTTAGACATGAAAATACATATGAGAAACTAAAGTATTATTATTATTGTCCAAGGATGAGGAAATATGTGCATAAATTTTTGAGAGGTTGTAGAATTTGTCAGCATGCAAAAGGAAAGAGTGAGGATATAGGATTGTATACATCATTACCAATTCTAGATAGACCATGAGATTGAGTAAGCATGGACTTTGTATTGGGTTTTCCAAAGAATCTACATGGTAATGATGCAATATTTTTTGTAGTGGACATATTTTAAAAAATGGTGCATCTTATTCCTTGTTTTAAAATGAGTTTCTTCTACACATATTGCTAAATTTTTCTTCAGAGAAGTAGTGAGAATGCATGGAATGCCCAAGGGCATTGGAAAATGTAAGTAGGTTCAGTCGTCATATTTGCTATTATATTTATGATATCATACGTTTTATGTAAAATATCAAAAATAAGAAAAATAAATAGTATTTTTCAAGCATAGGTTTGATTCTCAAACCAATAGGTTATTTAGGTCAATGATGTTATTCATGCTTCTATGGTTCATGTAACAAACCTGGTTAAAAATCCATGTAATAAAGTTAATAAAAGAAAAATAATACCAAGGTTATGAGACATGTATTCCAAGTTGAATGGCAGGAAAAATGTCCTAGTGGGTGTTTGTTTGGTTTATCATGGCTAAGGTAATTGGAAAAGGTAATGAACAGGGCATCAGAAAAAGAAAAGAGACATTAAATGACATTTTATTTATGAAAATAAAGGAAAATAGGAGAAAAGGAAGGTGAAAGGTCGCAAATTTTCATGAGAGGGAAATTGAAGGAAAATAGTGGAAACTGAAGAAAACAGAGGCGTCAATGATAAAACTTCTGAGGAAAAGTTCATGAATTTTGTTAGTTCTATGGTGGATTTATTTCTCTATTATCTCTACTCTATAATACTCTTGCACACTTAGAGTATTCTTGGTGCACTCTAGCATTGGAAAAATGAAGGAAAAGGAAGGAGAAGTAGGCAAAGGGAAGCAAATATCAAATGAAGAAGAGTTGGATCAAGCAGCTAGAGTGGGATTACTTGCAGGTATCTAGTTCGATGTATGTTTCCCTTGATAGTTTTGGCATGCATGGTACATGCATGTGTGCATTTAGTTCCATTATTGTCATTGACATGGGTTTTTCCAGCTGTGAGAGTGGTTTTCATCCTTGCCTTGCCATTTCTCGATAACCATGGTGTGATGTGGTTTTCTCTTACTTGGTTGAGTTGGATTTTTGAATGGTTTTGAAACTGAGTGGGGTAGTCTCAGGAAGAATCACAAGGTCCTAGGAATCCTTGCTCGGTAAAGGTGGGATTGCAATAAATCTTCGTTGTGTATACCCTCATTGGGCCAAGAAATCATAAATCGGTAAATGGTGGGATATACAGTAAATCCTAGAGGGTGGAGATGGAACAAATCCTCATGGTTTAGGTGGAGAGATTTAGAGTAATCCATGCTTGTATTGGAATAGTGATCCTTAGACCGATGTATGGTGATATTGTGTTAAATATTGGTAGTGCATATTTCTTGTTGGGCCTAGGAAGCTCTTGGCAGGATATAGGGTAAAGCCTAGTTGTATAGTTGCTTGCTTAAAGAATAGAAAAATCTGACAAATTGGGTGAGATATGCTGTAAAGCTTGAGAAGCATGGTTAGTTTTGTTGTGAGTACCACATTCATGCTTGTAATATGGAATGATGGTAATTGGTTGAAAGAAATATTTGGTTCATCCCAATCTATTTTCGGGGGGTTTGTGGAAATCCCTGACTTGGTTGGATTTTTTATATGCTAACAAAAGCTCTTCCCTCTTGTATTTGATGAGTAAATTTACTTGTTATTATGTGGATTTAATTATTTTTCTTTCATTGTTACTATTATGGTTATATGATTTTTATAATAATGGTTTTATTACAGAATTGTGTTATGGCTCTCATCATAATTTGTCTAGTAAATGAAATTTTAATGAATATATGACATAATAGATGACAATGCATCTATTATGAGAGGGCCTCACACCTTATTTATGATTCCCAGATAAATATGAGATCCCTGTGATGATATGTGTAATTATGATATGTACATTTCATGTTCATGATGTGTTTGACGAAATGCCTATCATCGTTAGGATGAGTCAGGTCAGGTCCTTTTTCATGTTTTGAATTAGAGTCCTTTTTTTTTTCTTAATAATTTCTTAGAATTTCATCAATTTCTGGGAAAATGCCTGAGTCCTAGCCCTGAAAAAGTGGCTCAAATTTCAAGTTCATGTTGAAGGCTCAAAATGTCTGCCTCAACATTGAGGAAAACCACCCGGTCGGGAGCTTAGAGCCGATCCTTTTCTGTTAGGATTGGTGGCTCTCACTAGGATTGAGGGGAAAATTTCACATTTAAACAAAATTAGAAAGAGGATGGGATATAAATATAATGGTTTTAATGTGACAAAGACTTTTAAAACAATGAATAATTAAAATTAATATCTATCCCAGGAAAGCGTATATATACATATGTGATGTAAAAAAACTTTCATAAATAATTTGAGAATATAGACTATCAAATGGTTATGAAGTTAATACATCAAACGAGAGTTAAATTTAATTAAATAGTTAATTAAATTTGTTGATAAAACTGATCACATATATATGATTTCCTTGTTTATGCATACAATATATAATTTCAATCACACATATCAATAGTGAAAATGTAAGATTGTTGTAACACATATATAATAAACATAAACAAATATACCATTTAACTCTTAAAAAAAAAATAAGACACGGATAGTTGTATTCGATATATTGTTACTCTGCTCATGAGAAAAAAGAAATTGGTTCAACTTTCTATTAAGAGAAACTTAAATTATGACCATGCAAACAAAAGTCTTCTTTCAAAATTTAGAACCCCTTCTCATTGTAACATGAAATGGATTTATAGTTAATTACAGAAGTGTAAATATAAAAAATAATAAAAGAACCTTAATTAGTTTGAACAAATAAGACAAAAATAAACTTAAAGAGATAAATTTAGAAATTGTTGTAACAAATTCTCTAAGTTCGTGAAGAATATTGTCCCCCCATTCATTGTTGCAACTCATAGATGTCAGTCATGGTCTTTAATTCGGGTTGAATTTATTCTACACTTAATACAACCTCAGAATTTTGGAAGGCTGGTATGATTTTAATATCATTAGTTTCTAAAGGCTTGTCAAAATCCTTTGGAGTCTTTTCCAAATATTTATAAGTGTCATGAGCCTTCTTTTGTGCAGGAGTTTCCAAATATTGAGACTCTATAACTTGTATAACTTGATTAAAATGTTCCCATATATTATCAAGCTTGGTATTAGTCGGAAAGTGTTCAGCATGAGAAGAAGAAGAAGCAATTGTTTCTTTGGGCTGAGAAGCTGAGCTATACTATGTAGGATCAACTAATTCATTATCACCGGGAATTATTTCTTCCATGGAAACTCTCAATGGATCCAAGGGCACATTCTGCAACCTAGAAGCTTTGTATTGTGTGAACTAGAACATTTAATGAGAAGATAGGATCTTACCTTCTTGCTTTATTACCATTGAATAAGAAGGAATCTTTTCAAATAAATCATCAAATATGTCTGACTCATGGACGAACTGTCTAATGTGTGATGCTGTTGTGACTTTCTTAATAGTTTGATGAGGATCGTACAGTCTATTAGGTGTGGTAGGAAAATTAATTTCTTGAATAGCCTTTATTTCAATAGGAGCATGCTTGTAATTATCAAGGGAAAATATACCACACTCAAGAGGAAATTCATGCCAGGTCTTCTTATTAGATTCTTTCAAGACTTCAGAAACCACACTGCCTCTAGTCTAATAGGAAAATTCTCTAGCTAGAAGTTTACAAGGAACAAATAATGGTAAAAAATGAGGGTTGGCAAGGCTTCCAAAGACTCACATATACGTAAATAGTTGGTCACCTAACCAATTTCCTATTTGGAGCAAATCAGCTTCAGCTTGTGGGGATAATCGAGGGGAATCCTTACCAAAGATAGTAACATGAATGGGAAAAATGACCCTATGGAAAATTTTATAGAGATGAGGTAGCTTTTTTGTATCCCAAAGGAGGTCATGGTAAATATGAATTGAATTTGGGTCTTCAATAGTCAATTTCCAACCCATTGAGGGAAAATGCATAGAAAAATATAGGCGCTCATATGAAAGGAGGGAATTACATTCCCAGAGACACTATATTTTCTCCTAAAAGACATAATATTTGTGGTAAGTTTATCTGAGAGTATATTTCATGAGTCCATGATAAAACCATTTGAGGTTGGTCAATAAGTCGACTCCACTAATCCTTAAATTTCTGAGTATTTGGTAAACCAAAAAGCCTACAAATCATAGCGTCTAATTCAAAAAATAGAGTGATAGGAGAATCAAAAGATTACTTACCTGATTCCTCTCGCTTATGTTTTTTCGAGTCTCTCCTCCATTTTCTAAATAGTTCTAATGGATGATCATGGTCCTTGATGAAGGCCTCAAAAAATTTCTTATCATATTTTGGTTGTGGCTCAGTAAACTTATAGATTCTATTCAAATATTCTCTTGAGAATGACCCAATGCATGTTTTGTTTGTTGTTACAAACTTCCTATTAGTAATGCTCAGATTCTTAATGACCCATCTAATCATATTTGTGTAAGGAATAATTTTTGGCCTGGCTGCAATTCTGCGTAGGAAATAATTATCCAAATCACTGTAAGTGGAATTTGAGGTATTCAATTGTTATAGTCCTCTTTGTGAATTTTTTTTTTTACTCTTCTAAGTAGTTATACATGGCTTCCCATGAGGAATGCATGGCTTCTTTGGAACAAACTATATCATAAAATATCTCTGACATTTCATTCTTTTCCTCGGCAATTTCAACTATGGGAGAAGCGTGTGGTTTTTATGCTCTAGTTTTATTCTTCCCCTTTGTATCTTTTGACATTTATTTGCTATTATGATGGTTGATATTAGCCTATAACATAGTATAAGAGTGAGAAATATATTTAGCTCAGACAATAAATGGAGAATGATGTTCTTAATAACTACTTTTCACTCACTTTAATGCATATTTTGATAAACACAAGGCAAAGTTATTGAAAATGATTTTGTTATCGAAAACATAGATTAACCACTTTATACCATCAAGTGTCGAGATGTGAGTTAACGTGGGCGTGTAACGGATCAGCATATCGAAAGGAAACATTAGGAGAATTCAATTGTGTGTTTATTAAAAATTACGATAAAACAAAGTTTCGGTATGAGAAAAAACTCGATTTTAATTGTCAAGAGAGTAAAGGTGTGAATTGATATCAGAGGTTTTATATTGGTGATAGAATTATCATAGGTTACAAAAGATGTTCTCCCGATATAAAGTTTTGATGGTAGTAGATAAATATTGATGATAAAAGTACCAGAGGTGAAACAGATGAAGTATCAACGACAAAAGTATTTGGGAAGAAATTTATCGAAACTTATAAATATTGGAGGTTTTGTTAGGAGTGCACATAATATGTTACGGTATTTGGAGTTGTGATATAACAGGTGGAAGTTGTAGGACCCACAATCTATTATAATATTCTTTTATAAAGAAAATCCTTTTCTTAAACCAATCATGGAGAGAAGTTTATTGAGGTTATGAATTTATCATAACATTTTGAAAAGGAACATTATGATATATTGTGGGTCTGATATAGAAATTTTTTTGATACAATATTTATTTCATAATAAAATCATTATTAGTGTTTTGGTTTATTGCAAACTTATAAGGTTTCATCATTCCGATTATTGAGTTCTATAAGGGAAAATTCAAAGACTTCGAGATTTAATAATTTTTTTTTAAATATATCTCCTTTTATTGCAAAATAAAAAGGGTCCCCATTATTTATTATATAACTAAAATAAAAATAAATGGGGGGCTGTTGAGTACTACAACAATTGGCGACATATTGGGTGAAATAGTAAGGCTATGTAAAAGTGAGTGAAAATTTAATCAACGAAGGAAAAATATTTTAGAAATATTTTTAAATATTTGAAATCTATATTGATTAAAATAACTATGAATCAAAGAACTCACTATTTTTCAAATATTCAAAACTTGTTATTGAAGAAAATATGTATTATCTCTGTTGGTCACTTAATCAATTATAAAGATAAAAATAGATAACTATATAATTCCAGCATTTAATATAAACTTATTTGTCACTTGTAGATCCACTCCTGCCAATAAGCGTCCATAGCCTCCAAATGGTTACCATTTAATCAAATAAAATCATTTATCCCTTCCACTTATAGTGATATCTTAGAGGCATTACCTTTTCATCATTTTAACATTTATTTTAGCTTTTTAAAAACAATTATCCTAGTTTGGTAGCCAGATAGTGACAATGCCATTAAACTTTTATAATGAAATTGAACAATTCGACTTGTGATGAGACCTGTTGTCTTACATATATAAAGCTATAAGTAATTATCATTCTTAGAGACTAGTTAGGATAATGTCAATATCATCAGTTTCCTATGATCATGGAAATTTGGCTCATGATGAGACCTCTTATATTTCAAGATTTTAGATATTTTTGAATCATGCAATAAAAATGAAATATTAGTGGATGAGGACGTAATATTACTCAAGAGTTTAGGAAGACAAACAAGTCAAAAGATGCTAAAACTTCAAAATAACCTTTATTTTTTTTGAAAAGACACCTTTCATGACTGATTAAATTATAATGAGATATTTCAGTATTTGAAGTGATGAAATATTTACAAACTAATGGATTAAAAAAATCCAGAGATTATAATAAAACAATACCAAACTTCAATGTTATAATTTCCTTCTAATAACTTCTTCTTTAATTGATCAAACTTCAAGTTAATGTGTTAGATGCCAATATGAATTCAATCAGAGTATTACCCAAAACTATTAAGCTAAAAACATCGATATGTAAATATGATTATTTACATATTTACAACAGGATTTTTTTTTTTTTTTTTAGAAAAAATATTTTTTAAGAGTTAGCCCATTAACAAGAAGAGCATCTCTCTTTCCTTGTAAATATTTAAGGATAAAGGTTGATGGGCCTAATTTCTCAATGATTTGAAATGGGTCGAGCAACAATATTTGGAACTTTTTATGTTTACCTTTTTCTTCGTGGTATTTATCCCATTTCAAAACTAAATCACCAATTTCAAAAAAATTATTGTTTACTGAACTCACATCAAACCAATATTTTACCACTTTTTGATGTTGAATATGGTTTTTTTTTTTTTTATCTCTCTCTTCCTATAGATTTAGAATTTGAGACATTCTTATCTAAAAAACATAGCAAGGTTGTTCTTATATGGATTGGACAACAGAAAATCAGGGGAAATATAAATTAGGAGGTAAAATTTCTTCTTTCCCATACACTAGTTGGTAAGGGTAAGTTCCTAATGAAGCCTTATGAGTGATTTTGTCAGCCCATAGATGAAATATTAGAAATTTTTGTAAACTCTTCTATTTGTCATCAATGGTCCTCTTGATAACTCTTAAGAGATTCTTGTTGGTATATTATACCAATCCATTCACTTGTGGATAATAATTAGTAGAATACTTGAGTTTGAAACCTCGCATGAGAGCAAATTTAGTAATAGTACTTCCAGAAAATTAAGATTCATCGTAAAAAATAATATAGCATTACGTAAGCCAAATATGGTAATAATATGTTGATCAATGAAAACCATAATATTTTTAGAGTTGAATTATTTCAAAGGAATTGCTTACACCCATCTAGTAAAATAATCTGTCACTTACATAGATCTATGTTGTTTAGAAGATTTTGGAACAATATCACATATAATATCGAATCCCTATTTTTCAAATGGTTGTTCAATATTGAATGGTTATAAGGGTAAGGCTGGTCTTTTCTCTCTTCATGAAGTTGTTCAACAGAGTTTTCACTTTCATACATAAGCATGAGTATCTTTGATCAATGTAGGCCAGTAATATCGAGCATGAAGTATTTTATGAAAAGTAGTATCCCCATTGTAATGTCCTCCAGCCAGTCCATCAAGCATTTCCTACAAGACCTTTTCAGCTTCATGTTTATCAAGACATATAAGTAAAACATAGTCGTAATTTCTTTTGAATAAGACATTATCAACAACTTGATACTTATTATATTTAAACCCCAAATCCATTTTACTTTTATAAATGAGTTTTGTTGGAGCATTGCCATTTTTCAGATAATAAATTAAATCAGCGTATTGAGATTCAGTGTCAATAGGGCATACCTCTAAATTTGTATATTTTTACCTGAATCTTCTTTGGATGAACTATTAAGAGCTCCAGTTATTAACCTGCAAAAACCTTGACATTTGACTATTTTAGCTCGCCTTATTTCGAATCATATTCTTGCAATGTATTAACCCAATTGGAATTTTTGTATCCTAATTATTTCTGAATGAGTAATTTCCTAACAACTAAGAAAGGAACAAGTAATTTCGTATCTGATTTTAGGAGAAAAGGGATAAAATGATTTATTGACTTAAAAACTGCAAAATCTTGTTTCTCCACATCAGAATAATTTAACTCATCCCCTTATAAATTAGAATTAAAGAAGGAAATAGGGGCTTCAATTTGCTCTTCACCTATTTGAGTAAAAACTGCCGCATATGAATTTTCAGAAGCAAAGGTACATAAAACAAATTGTTTAGAAAAATAAAGATTTGATAAAGATGGAGCATCTACAATGGCTTGTTTTATTGATTCAAAAGTCTTTTTCTCAATTTTCCCCCATTTATAGATTTCTTTCTTTTTTATCATGGTATGCAAAGGCAAAACGATTTGTGAAAGAGCAGGAACAAATATTTTGACAAAATTTATCAAAACAAGAAAATATTGCAAGATTTTTTTGTTGTGAGGTAATGGGATTTATGATATTACATTGATTCTTTTAGGATCAATACAAATTCCTTCCTTAGAAAAAATAAAGCCTACATTAGAGAAATTTTGAGGTCTAAAATGGGCCTCATAAGAAAAATGTACAATCAAAATAAATTTTATAAGAACCAATAGGATTCAAGATGATGATGTCAACCATGGGGGATGATTCACTATTTTTGGGGTAAAAAATTAAAAAGATTAAAAAATAATGAAATAATAAAACCACTTTTTCGACTTGTATTTTCAACTTATCTACCTAAGGTTTTACTCAAATTTCGAGCGGGAGCTCTCATTGGATGAAAAATTTAATTCCTCATCCAAGGAGTACCCATGTTGCATACTTTCGATGGACCCTAATAAAATAAAAATGAGAATTACATGAAAAACATGATTGCAAACATGTTTTCCATGTATTTCTCATTTTTCGTATAGCAGGGCCCATCGAAAGTATGTAACATGCATACTCCTTGGATAAGGAATCAAATTCTGCATCAAACTAGTGTGACCGCTCGAAATTTGAGTAAACCCATTGAGAGATAAGTTGAAAATACAATTTGAAAAGGTAGTTTTTTCTTTTTTCCCTCTAAAATTTGATGATGTAATCTAATATTATTTTATTATTTCCACTATTATTGTATAATTTCCTTAGGAGCACCATTTTAGACCTCAAAATTCCCCTAATGACACCTTACCTTCACTAAGAGAAAAAAATGACTTTTTGGGATTCATAGAGATTTTGAATTTTCTACATCATTCAAAGATTTGTTTTAGATCATGAAGATTATTAGTACTCTTTATTGAATAAATTGGAATTTCATCCAAGTACACTATAACAGACTTATTGATCAAACCATTGAAAGAAATATCCGTTTTTCTTTGAAATGTAGTTCTTTCATTGATTAATCCAAAGGGCATATTCTGGTAAGTATATGTTCAACATTTGGTCCTAAATTTAGCTTTTAGTCTATCCTCAGGATTCACAAGGATTTGGTTATAGCCTGAAAAAACATCTAAAAATGAAATTGTTTTTTGAACCTGCAACAAATTGTAAAATTTGTTCCATCAGAGGCAAAGTGAAGATATTGTTTTCACATGCTTTATTTAAATTCCTAAAATATATGCAAATTATAATGTCTCCATTCTTTTTTCCAACTCGCACAAGATTAGAAAACCACTTGGAATGTCTGACTAGGAAAATGATTTTGGCTTTGAGTAGTTTATTGAACTCGATCTTAATTTGAGCTTCTATGCTGGGGTCAATTTTTCTAAGTTTTTTTTGGATTGGTTTAACATATTCCAACATAGGTATAGTGTGTTGAATGACATATGTATCATACGTTTTAATATCATCATTACTGCAAGAAAATACATCCTTGTGTCTTTTCAATAGATGGATGAAATCAAATATTTCATCTCGTGTAAGACCATGGAATAAATTGATTTCTTGAGGATTATTACCAGATACCAGGTTAACAAATTCAAATCTTAAGGTATAGTTTTCAATTTTGCAGTTGGTTACCTTTTTTAGTCTATCGTTCAAATCGTAAAAATATTCTAGTTTTACTATAGGTTTTGGAAAATTGTTCTCTTAAAAATACTTGTTTTTCTTCCTGTCATGCTCATCCTCATCAATGGTTTGATCAAAATAAGATCCTTCAGAGGTTTAAAAACTTAGGATATCATTTTCATCACTAAATACATACAAGTTGGTTCTGTTATGCAGAATGGAGGGTTGAAAATTTAACTCATTAGAAAATATATAATGAATAAAATATTTAGGTGGGATGAGGCATGAAGGAAAATTGACTAGGAGATCATCACTAGCATTCTGTAATATTGGGATCAGAGCTATATTGAATGTAATGGAATTATATATTAGATATTGGATCAAAGATTGATAATGCTTGAGGTGATTAGAAGCACATTGATAGTTTTTCTGAATTGTTTTATGGCAATATCTGAAACACCAAAAACTTTAAGATACTTGACATAAAGACTAATAGACTTCTTCAAACCTTCTATGAATGCTTCATATTCAATAACATTATTAGCACAATCAATTCCAATCTATAGACAAGCATAGCTTTTTATACACCGATATTTATTAGAATGCAACCAGCACCTACACCATCACTAGATTTTGATCCATCAAAGTAAGGAGTCGAAAATAAATTATCATGCTTATTTATAGGATTTTCTACAATATTGATACATATAGATGAATCTATTTCAGAATTTTTTTCAATCTCAAAGGAAAAATAATCAACTATAAAGTGATATTTGTGTGCTGGAAAGTTACCAAATAAAGATTCAAGAGAATAGTTTCCAAGAATATTATTTGTGAATATTACTAGTTCATTTTATTCATCAAAATTAGTCACATAATACTTCATATGATTTTCCATAATAAAATTTTTTTTGTTAGGTTTTCAATTATAGGAAGTCAGAGATGTGACCAATCAGCTACAAAGTAACCATGCATTTTTTTTGACCAATCCCTGCTTAAAATAAGAACATAGAACTCAAGAATTTTTGCAACCAAAATATCAATATTTGAAAAACTTTCGAATTCGAAGATAATATAATCAAAATATAATGAACTTTCTCCTAAAAGTTTAACTTTTGACCTATCTAATTGAAAAACTTGAACAACATATTTCTTAGCTGAAATATTCAATTTAAGACAAACTTAATATGGCATGATATTTGATGACGCACCAGAAACTACTAAAAAATTATGAAGGTTCTTATTAAATATTTAAAAATTCAAAATAAAATGAGTATGAGAATTTAATCTATATCCAATTAAAATAGCATCTAAAGGGTGAATTTCATCAGTAGGAGCATCCAGAGGATTTCATTTTCCTAGGCTTTCACAATAACGATAATAGAAGGTAGTGAAGAAAATTGCATTTAACTCATTGAGTAACAATCTTTTATGTTTTTTTAATTTACTAGCCTCATATAATGAAATGTTGTCTTTAGTCTTCTTCATGTATTCTATGATATTATATTCAATGTTATCTGATACTATTAAAGTTTTAGATGATGAGGGAGTTTTGGAAGTTGCTGGAGCAAAGTCAGAATGTTGAGAAGAAGTCTTTTTAACTATACATTTTTCCTTAATAGAAGGAGTTGGGGACTTTTTATTTGATGTGAAAGCATCAACAGGTCCCTTTCTTCTGGTACTTATTCGTAATGCTTCCTCTTCCTCTTTATTTTTAAAGTAGTTAGAATGAAGTTCCATAAACGATGTGCTTCAACTATTTCATCTTCTTGGTATTCATAAAAAAATAAGTAAGTTTCTTATTCTTCATTATCTTCATCAGATTCTACATTTGATATATCAGTAGGAGGTTCTGATTGTGATGATTGATTCTTTTGAATGTTCGAAAGGAATTTCTTAAAGACTCAACAACTTGTTTCTTAATTTCAACCATTTCATCAGACATTGTCTTTAAAAAACTTTGTAACCCCTCCCAATCATAAGGATCTTTGGGAGCCTTTTTATTTTGTTCATCCTTGAAAGTAACTATTTTGGTTTGCTTTATTTCATCGATAGCAACTTTCTTATCAAGGGAGAGGAATATATTTACTACAAACAAATCTTCTTTCATGTTTTCAAGAAATGTTGTTTTATTAGCTCTATTTATAAACATATAAAAATTGGAAGGAAGATCATTAATGTACCATTCAATTTGGACATGAGCACCATGTCTGGAAATTTCTAGGATTTTATTTAAAAATTTGTTAAATCTTGAGTTAAAGTATTTTATTTTCTCATTTGGGTTGGTATTAAGATTCGGAAAATCATTAACTGAGGTTGCAATTATTTGATCATCTCTAAATTTCATAAAAAACAACTCCTCAAAAATATCCCAACTTGTAATTGATCCAACAAGTAACGAAAAATATGAATACCCTGCAAATCCTTCAAACGTGTAAGGAAAATTCGGCAAACACAATATTATTCTAAGACTCCATTAAGATTAATGGCTAACACAAAATTGTGTAGGTGTTATTCTCCTGGTAACCCATCATCTGAATAAATTTAGGTAACCATCTCTCTGGATTCTTGGGAAGGGGATGTAATGATCCTCCCCTGGGTTATTCCATGGTTGATTAGTCATTTTTTGAGGAGCGGGTCCAGTATGAGTTGTGCTTGAACTAGAGGCTGTAAAATGATTTACTAATGAATGATGCCCCTGTAGTACTGGTTGTTTGTGAGGGAGAAGATTGAGTGGAATTGGGAGAAAGAGGATGATAGGAAGAAGGTAAAGGATTCTGAGAAGAAACGTGGTTGAGAGAAGGAGTTTGAGGTGGAGAAGTTGAAGTAATATTACTAGCTAAAGATTTTACTTTTGAAGTATGTTTTATTCTTCGATGAGTGGGTAATGGAAATTCAAGTGGTTGGATTCCAAGTTTCTCAGTCTAATATCTAGTCAAAAGAACATAATATTTAAAGCATGTGGGAATACTTCCTTGAGAAAAATAAGATTGGACAACATTTTCTCCAGATATGGAAACTCCTTCCAATCTCTAAATTAAGGTCTCTAGCTTAGATGTCTCTGAAATTGGAATTTTCTGAGTGGAAGTTTTTCATTTTAGTTTTGGAACTGAGCTAGTAGATTGAGAGGTTCAGTGAACAACTTCCAATCTTGAGTCTAGAGATTTAGAATGTGATCTTGAAGTTGGTGGATATTTTGAGGGAGAATGACTCTTTGGATGACTTGTAGATTTCAGAGAATACTTTATTTCCATTCATATTCTAATGGCCCTCCTTCTAGTGCAAAAAATGCTGAAGGCTCGAAATGTCTGCCTCAACATCAGAGAAAATCACCTGATTGGGACCTTAGAGAAAATCCTTTTCCATTTGGATTGGTGGCTCCGATTGGGATTAAGGGACTAGTTTCTCATTTAAACAAAATTATAAAGAGGATGGGATGTAAATATAATGGTTTTAATGTGACTAAGACTTTTAAAACAATGAATAATTAAAATTAATAACTATCATAGGAAATCATATATATACATATGTGATCTAAAAATATTTGATAAACAATATGAAAATATAGATTATCAAATGGTTATGAAGTTAAAACAACATATGATAGATAAATTTAATTAAACAGTTAATTAAATTTGCTGATAAAACTTATCACGTATATATGATTTTGTTGTTTATGTATACAATATATAATTCCAACCACACATCAATAGTGAAAATGTGCGATTGTTGTAAGACATATATGATAAACAAAAACTAAAATAACATTTAATTATTAAACAAAGAAATAACACATGGATATTAGTACCCGATATATTGTTACTCTGATGAAGCGAAAATAAAAGTTGTTCAACTTTCTATTAAGAGAAACTTAATTTACAATCGTACAAACGAAAGTATTCTTTACAAAATTTAGAGCCCCTTATCATTGTAACATGAAAGGGATTTATAGTTCATTACAAAAGTGTAAATTTAGAAAATAATAGATTTACCTTGAGTGGTTTGAACAGATAACACTAAAATAAACTTAAAGAGATAAATTTAGAATTTGTTCTAACAAATTCTCTAATTCTATGTAGAAGACTGTCCCCCCATTCATTGGTGCAACTCATATATATTTTTCATGGTCTTTAATTCGGCTGGAATATGTGGTCGGATCCACATCTGGCTTATGAATATTGATTCCTTTAACGCTAGAAACATGTGATTCGTAGTGTTGGATAAGAATATGAGTATTAACCATTGACTGTGTGGTTTTATGAGATAATCCCAATGAATTTCTAGATTAATTTTAACAAGTTGCACTATAATATCTGTGCTTTTCTTGCATTCCTCCTACCATGTTTTAAAAAAAGGTTTAATTTCCAGGAGTTTATCCTTAGGACAACTGGAAATAATATTTTCCTAGAATAAAATATCAGTAATGGATTCAATCATATTGCTTGAAATGTCTCTTGCTTGGAAAATTTATGCTTCCACTTGCTTGAGACACACTTCCCTCTCTTTGAAGACAATGCCTTTGTGTGATTCTTCAATTCTTGGAATATTGGCTAATATTCCTTCTGCATTGTCTTGCCAAGTCAGAAGGTTGGAAAGTTTTTCTTAAACATCATCAAAATGAATCCTGATATATGTTAATTGGTCATCCAGTTTTAGGTTCTTATAATACTAGTGTATTCCCTTATTTTTTTTTGTTAGTATACCCCCCTTATTGTTATTTTTGTGCCCATGTAGTCCCCATATTTTTCTTATTATGCCCCATAGAAGCCCACTATTGTTATTGTTGTGCTCCTACATTGTTATTGTTATGTTGTCTATGATTATATTCTAACCCATTGGACTCCTATATATAGAAAGAAGGTTTTTTCATTTGTATCATCCAAGAATTATCCATTTATGTAATGGAAAGGAGGTTCCCCCCTCGAAGAGGAAGATTTCTAAGGCATTGATCTATCTTTTCTTCTATTTTGTGAGCTGGTTTCATAACATTTGGTATCAAATATTTGGATTCTAGGTTTTCTCTACTGCAAAGAGGTCCTCATGAAATTTTCTCTATAACTTGTTTTCTACAAAGTTTTAGAAGCTACAAAAAAAATCCATTTCAGACGAAATCCCGAGGAACGTCCTATACAAATTTAAGACTTTGGTTCACTATATTTTTGGAGATATGATCTAAGGGTGCTAGGTTTTTTGAATTCTCCATAATTTCATTTCTAACATGTGACTGAGGGAAAATCATCATAATTTTTGTTTCATGCGTCAGATTGTAATTCTTCCAAAAGCGCTTGAAATTTCACGAACTATATTCTCGTGTGTATCGATTTCATAGGTTAAGGTAGGAACAATGACATGTGGCATGCCATACAAGTTTTATCTACTGAACCAGACCATAATTAGGTCATTGTGGGATATCGAGCATAACGTTTCCTTGAAGAATTGAAATTAGGTCTGACTTGTGGCATTGAAAAGAAGACGCAGAGGGATACTATAGGATCAAAATCGATATCTTTCAAATCCGAAATTATAGAGATACATCAGTTTCAATATCGAGCTACTCAAAAGTAAGAAAAAGGTGTGTATTTTCTTTTTTAAATTTCATAACTTTTGTTTAAAAAATAAGGTTGAAGTGATTCCAAGGGCATATTGAAGAATATATATAAGTATTCGATTCTAAAATTCCTCCCAAAAATAATACACCAATTAATTACTCATAAGGCTCTACTCTGACTCATGAAGAGGAAGAAGTGCAACATGATATATCAAAATTACAAGACCAAGTGCAACAAATTTCGCTCTCACATAGAATAACCAAAAATGAACTGAAATGTGACAAGGATGGTCTAAAAGAAGACATGGAAGATAAGATAGATGGATTGAAGAATGGAATGGAATATAATATCGATGGTATATAAGAAAAAATGAATGGAAACATGGAATATCAAATCAAGCATCAACAACAAGTTCTCCAACTCTTAAAGGATAACCTAACTTTGGTGCAGAAACGAATGAAACAATAGGAAGATCAACATCGCAATGAAATATATTTTGATGTAGGCCACTAGGTATTTTTACGTCTATAAACATACAAACAAATTTCCCTCAAGAAAACTAATAAGGATAACGATTCGTCAAAGTACTATGGCCCTTAGAAGGTGTTGTAAAATATTAATACTATGGAATAAAAATTGGAGCTTCATGCATCTTATCGAGTGCACCCAATTTTCCATGTTTCATGATTACAGAAGGTTATAGGTGACAAAATTCGAGTTTAAACAATATTTATAGAACTTGAAAAAAAAAGTAAAAATCATATTGGAACTTGAAGCACTCACATAAATAAGAACTCGAGATCTATGAAATCGATAAATTTTAGAATATTTCATTACGTGGAAGAACTTACCCACTGAAGATTCCAAATGGGAGATTGAGAATTTTATACAGAAGAATCTAGAAATAATCAAGAGTGGAGGAAAACACTTGTTTGAAGGAGAGGGGCATGTCAGGTCCCTATAATACTAGTGTATCCCATTATTTTTATTGTTAGTATAGCCCCCTTATTGTTATTGTTTTTCCCATGTAGTCCTCATATTGTTATTATTTTTCCCCATAAAAGCCCACTATTGTTACTATTGTGCTCTTACATTGTAATTGTTATGTTGACTAGGGCTATATTGTGACCCATTGGACTCCTATATATAGAAAGGAGGTTTTGTCATTTGTATCATCCAAGAATTGTTCATTTATGTAATTTAAATGAGGTTTCCCGCTCGAAGAGGCTGATTTCTAAGGCATTGATACATCTTTTCTTCTATTTTGTGAGTTGATTTCATTACAACCAGAGAATTGGTTGTGTGACACAAAGCTTGAATAATGGTCAATCCTTGATAGAATAATTTTTTTTGATGAGAAAGTAGAGTATTTAGCTCTTTTGCTTCCTTTTTAACTCTAATAGTTCAAGACTGACACGTAGATACTCAATTATTCCTTCCAATTATTGTATTTGTGTGTCTATTTTTTTCAAATTAGTGTCATATTGAATCTTGAGTTCATCAAAATTGTTTTAGAGTTCATTAACCTATGTACAATTCTATCTTATTTTCTTTCAACAATTGTTGAACTTCAGAAGCTTTATTTATGGTTTCATAGGCATAGGATCCCGTGAATTGAGTAAGCCTTTCTAATTAATCAGTAGGAGTAATCAAATATCCTTTCCATAATACATCAAAAGAAGTATTTATAGGAACTAAATCTTGGGACTAATCAAATTTTATTTTCTTTCTTTTTCTTTTAACAACAAATTTTTTCTCAGGTTTGTAAAATATATCAAGGGGTAGAATTTATTCTACCCTTAATACAACCTAAGAAGTTGGGAAGGTCGATGTCATTTCAATATCATCAGTTTCTAAAGGCTTGTCAGAAGCATTTGGAGTATTTTAAAAATATTTAGAAGTGTCATGAACCTTCTTTTATACAAGAGTTTCCAAATCTTGAGACTTTGTACCTTGTATAACTTAATTAAAACATATTCCTATATCTAATCAAGCTTGGTATTAGTCAGAAGCTATTTAGCCTAAGAAGAAGAAGAAGCAATTGTTTCTTTGGGATGAGAAGCCGAGGTAGAATGTGTAGCATCACCTAGTACATTATCACCAAGAATTATTTCTTCCATAGAAACACTCAATGAATCTAGGGGCACATTTAGCAACCTAGAATCTCTGTATTGTGTGAACTAAAACATTTGTTGAGAAGACAGACTCTTCTATGCTTGCTTTATTATCATTGAATAAGAAGGGCTATTTTCAAATAAATCATCAAATATGTCTGCCTCATGGAATAATTGTGTGATGCCTGATGTTTCTCTGATTTTCTTGATAGTTTTATGAGGATCATACTGTCTATTTTGCATGGTAGGAAAATAAATTTTTTGAAGAACCTTTATTTCTAGAAGATCATTTTTGTAATTTTCAAGGTAAAATATACCACACTGGAGAGGAAATGTAGGCCACATCCTCTTATTATATTTTTTTCAAGACTTTAGAAATCCCATTGCCTACAGTTTGATAGGAAATTTCGTTGGCTAGAAGTATATCAAGAACCATTAATGATAAAACATGAGGGTTGGCAAGGATTATGTTACCACTTTGTAATTTCTTAAGGCTAAAGAAAGAAATCATTGAGGTAACCACAAACCTACTTTAGAGTTTAGGATCTAGCCCTCCTAAACTCAGAGAGGGCTCTCTCTGTATGATTTAGCTTTATTTGAAATAGATATTAGGCTAGTTAATAAGTACAGAGTTGGTTTTTGAATTGGTTTGGTTGGAAATGTAGAGGAAGGCCATTGGGCAATGGAGTCAAAGATTCTTGGGTGATCAAATTGTATAAGTATCAAGTTGAAGTGAAACAGGGAAAGGTAGACATTACTACTGGATCCTTTAGATTTGGATGAAATGTAATAAAATAATAAGGGTGACTAAATTAAAACTAGGGAGAATTTAAGAATTTCCTCATCTGGATATAAGAATAGAGGTTCAATCAAAACTAGGGAGCAATCAAGAATTCCCTAATATGGATATCAAAAGAAAACATGTAAATTACGAACAGTTAAAGGTAGAGTGTATGATCTCAACAAATTCTGTAGTAATACTCCTATTAGACAATTCAAAATTAAGAAAACAATAAGATGGAGACAAAGGAAAGAACATATACAGTGAGGAAAACTTCACCAATGGATATGGCACATGAATCCTGAAACAACTGCTCTTTTATTAATGAAAATAGTCACTTAAACTTAGTGAACTGCATCACACTGAATGGTGAGGTTCCTGGTTAAAAATCCCAACCAACCCCAATAATACTTCAAATGATGAAGTATATATAGATAAATATTACAAACTAATTACAATTCACACTGTCTTCAACAGACAATGTATTATTATCTAAAATTTGAAAAATAAGCTCTAACAGAGAACAGATAATAGGCTTGACAGAGTGGACTGATATCCTGGCACTGTTTTGGAGGAAACAGTTGCTGAGTAGGCCTATTGGTAAGGCTTTGCTGTCAGAAATGATTTTTTCTCTCCTTATTTCACTGTTTATGACTATTTATTGGATTTTCATCATTTTATTATTGTCATAATATATTTTGGAAAAAATATAAATGTCATTTTCCAAAATATTCGATTAGATTCATGAATGAAATTTATAATCGAAAATTTCGACATAAAAACCATCCTGTATTTCAAATCTGTGTGCAGTTTTCATTTTCATCTTTTCTCTGTAATTCCACCTGTTAATTCCTTTTGTCCTTGTAAAAACCTATGGATACATTTCCAAACCATGTGTTTTTTTTTTTTAGAAACCATAGGTTGTTTTCTCTTCTCATATTTTTACAAAACCAAGTGTAGTTTTCTAAATCCATGGTTAGTAAAATATTTCATTTTGAATTTTTATCCCTGTATATCAAAAATATCTTTCTTCTCTGTGAAAAATCATTTACCTATTGCATCGATGAATTCCGTTTCACCTGTAACTGTAAAATCAATTCACTCACTTAGCCTTTCATTTCTTATGAATCTTGTTTTACTTCATCTCTTTCCATCCATATAATTTTTCTTTCATAGTATTAATAAATTTCATTCCTGCCACATTTATAAGATTTAAAACCAAAACAATTAATGGCTTTCGCACGGGGGCAAGTAGTATGTGGTATTTGGAGGGGGGTGCGAGAGCACGTGAAAATGATAGCTGGTAAAACCCAGTAATAATAAACTGCCCATTTCGCACCCCCCCTGGTTAAATCTTGGATGAGTTGGGGGTGTGAAACATAATTTTAACCATTCATTTATTTCTACGAATATCGAGGTAAATAAAATGAAGGGGGTTTAATTCTTAGTGCAGGGTGGGCCATAGGTTTGACTTTGCAGAGGGAAGAGGTAGTATAGGTTTGGGGGAGAAATTAATATAAAGTACAAAATTTATATTAATCGGGTTTTTTCAAATATAAATAAACTCATGGAATTTTGGGGATAAATTAAAATAAAGTCCAAAAATTTATATTAATAGGGGTTTTTGAAGTAAGGGGTAAAAAAAAGATTTAATTAGTATAAACTTTTGGATAGTTTATACTTAGGATAGAATATTTCTCTACTCTCCTTATTTATTAAATATTTGGAGTTCTTAATTCGAGAAAAGCATAATGATGCTTTTAGCCACATTTGTACCTACCCATTGATTTTAATTTCTAATATGGGAATCATTTGCAGATATACAAACCATGCACAATATTACATAGTAAAATCATAGCCAATTCAAATTTACGATTCTCTATAATTATAGGACACTAACAATGGCTTCACTTGGGGGATGGAATCTCCTTATGAGATGTAAATAACACCGTCGACTAGTGGCTTGATCCATTGGGCCGATCCCAAGCCTGCACGTGCTTTGTTATAAAATCTCTATGACTGAAAATATCAAACTGAAATCACAACCTTTTCTGCAAACTGAAATGTGACACATGTTGAATTGAAACCTGATATGAAACTAAAAAAAGGGTATTGAAACCCTCAAACCAAACTAATAGATAATAAATACCTTAGGGCCTTCTCCTCGGCTTTAAATTTTAATGAATTTCGTCAACACTTGCTGAAAACTAGAAACTGAGACCGAAATAAACTTGTTGCTAAAAACAAAATCCAATCAAACTGAAATGCTACCTACTTACTCTAATCAATTGTATAATGGTTGATTAGGTAAAATGAATCAGCCAATGCAACCATTCAAGAATTATATACATTGATGTATTTGATTGCATTTTCTTGTTTATGATCAAACCTAGAGCTCTACAACCCAATAGAATCTTGTTAACAAATATAAATTTGAGAAGGAAATGTTTAATCTCCTTTGTTGACTCTAGAAATTTTCAAAAGGAACTTCCAAGGCATATGCACTAATGTTAAACTAATCGAAGAATTTGTACATTTGTTCTGGATGGCTTCCATACCATGACACTAAACTGTTATTTCCATGCAAAATTAACCTATGATTTCCCTGAGATAATTGCAGATTTTCAGATAAATTTTGTGATGATATTTCTACTGTTGGAAATGTCTATCTAATGATACTTTTATCATCTTGATTCTGAAGCTCATAGTTATTTAATGGAGAAATATTTTGATTTCATTCATCATCCAACACATCAACTATTAGATCAGGAAAAAATGCAACCTATTACATATGGGTTTCAATGGGACTTCATAGATTTCTACAAGCTGCTCATCCTTTGCTTTCGATATATTATAAAAAATTTCCTTTAAAAACTGAAATGCTTCAAAAAATAGTGGTATAGAACTTGCCCATGTCATTTGATCAAGTATTTCAATGGAATTTGATAACTGTAATTTTGAAACTGAAGAATCCTGATCAAGAATTTCATTGTCTTATTTTTTGTCAATAACAATACCTAAAGGCTGTTGATTTTTTATTGCATTAAAGTTGTCTCTGATGAACTGAAATGAAGAAAAAAAAAGAGGCAAACATCCTTCACTTATTTCCAAATTTCTGCACTTTCTTCTTCACTCCGATAACTGATATGTATTAGCTGATCACTGTATTCAAGCTACTAAAACTGAATTCCTCATCCCACAAACTAGCTTTTGATTGCTCTATAAAGTTAGCTTGAATTTGGAGAACATAATTAGCATCATACTGATTATAACTAGGCAAATAATTAAAATAAGGAATGCCATCAAACATATACATTAGATCAGCATATTTCTCCTCCGCATATTGATGTATAAATCCATTTTCTGATCTATGGTAGTTTGGATTAGCATGAAAGTGTTTATGGCCAACAACTTCTTCTTTTTCTGCAATAAGTGGGTCAGGGTGATCTTTTATGAAAATTCCATCTTTCATGATGATTCTTTGTATCCTTTCCTCTATTTTACTTACCAAAATGTCAATTTTTACCTCTGAATATGTGAGGTTATCTGCAATGTTGTTCTTCTCTTCTTCTTCTTTCAACTTTTCTCTTCTAATTTGTAGATTAACTTCTACATCTACTGCAATGTTCTGCATCTGTTCAAGCGTTACTAAATTTCTTTCTCTTAGCTAAAACTCTATTTCCATATCAAAGACCTTTAGATAATGCAAGAGAGATGAGTGAGGAGGAGGTCTTATATTTACTGGCATTGAATAATAAACTTGATTAAATTTGGTAGAAAATTATTGTATTGTCTCGTTTGGCTGTCTTTTCGACTGATTATATTCTTCTATGATCATAAAAAGGTTGACTTTGATTATCCATCTATCAAGGAAAATTTTGACAAACTGTTAGAAATTTGAGATGCTTGCAATAGGAAGTTTCTTAAACCAACTCTTTACTTTAGTCTGCAAAGAAAGATCAAATAGCCTGATACTAACATCATCTTCATCAATTTGAAATAGGTGCAGATAATTTTTAAAACCTTGAAGATGTTTTTCAGCTGTGATGTAACCATTTTCTCCATCAAACATGGGGAGATATTTGTAATAGTTATTCGGGAAATCATGGAGTATAGGAGGTTACATGAGTGGCTTATATTTATCCAGAACTTTATAAGGTATAGGAATATGTACAGGGATTGTAAGATTAGTTTTGATTACTTGAGGCTTATCAATTGGAAGATGATCATCATAAGTTTTAGAAGAAAGCTCCTCAAAGGGATAGGAAGAATTTTCATTTACAATCTTCGAAATAAAGTAATCAAATACTAGTCTAAGATATTTTATAAAATACAATATACATTAAAGAACCTTTTTGATGAGAAAGAACATGATGTCTTGGATTATAATCCACGTTAGAAACATGATCTTCCCATGCTATTCTTTCAGGTTCATTCCTCTAGTGGAGTCTTGGATTTGATTTTGAAATTGATTTGGAGTCTTTAGGTGGATGATTTTAGCCTTTGTGTGTCTAATCACTATCCACCATCATAGATCATATATGATCCTTGTATAGTATTTCTGAAGAAGATGTTCATCCCCATTATGGTCTCCACTATGTTATTACTCTGTAATTTCTCAAGGATAAAGAAAGAAATCACTGAGGTAACCAGAAACCTACTTTGGAGTTTAGGATCTATCCCTCCTAAACTTAGAGAGGGTTCTCTCTGTACGATTTAGCTTTATTTGAAATAGATATTAGGCTAGTTAATAAGTACATAGTTGGTTTTTGAATTGGTTTGATTGGAAATGCAGAGGAAGGCCATTAGGAAATGGATTCAAAGAGGTTTTTGTGATCAATTTGCAGAAGTATCAAGTTTAAGTGAAACAGGGCAAGGTATACATTACTACAAGATCCTTTAGATTTGGATGAAATGTAATAAAAGAAGAAGGGAGACTCAATCGAAACTAGGGAGCATTTAAAAATTCTCTAATCTGGATATAAGAATAGATGTTCAATCAAAACTAGGGAGCAATGAAGAATTCCCTAATCTGAATATCAGAAGAAAATATGTAAATTACTAATAGTTAAAGGAAAAGTGTATGATCTCAAGAAATTATGCAGTAATACTCCTGTTAGACAATTCAAAATTAAGAAAATAATAAGATGGAAACAAAGGAAAGCACATATACAGTGAGGAAAACTTCACCAATGATATGGCACATGAATCCTGAAACAATTTCTCTTTTATTAATGCAAATAGTCACTTAAACTTAGTGAACTGCATCACACTAAATGGTGAGGTTCCTGGTTACAAATCCCAGCCAACCCAAATAATACTTTGAATGATGAAGCATATATAGAGAAATATTACAAACTGATTACAATTGACATTGTCTTCAACATGCAGTGTATTATTAGCTGAAATTTGAAAAATAAATTCTAATAGAGTGTAATATTCCTAAATTAGCCTATAGCTAATTGATATATTAAAATTTTGTTATGTCACTTAGATAGGTGACTAAGTGGGTGGGAGACCCATAAATCTCTTTATTGTTAATAAAACCACTTCTCATGTGTTGGCTCAAGGGGTCCTGACCCAGATTCGGAGTTCAAGGTTTTCCAACAAACCCCTATACTACTGGCCCTTTCGACAATGACCTACTTGCACAGGTCAAAGTCTCACCCGAAGTAGTATGGGTGGGTGCCGAACCAGGTTTCCACACCCTGAGAAAGGATAGGTAAGGCAAGCAGAGCTTCATTCTGCCTCGAGATGTCCAGATCTCTCTGAGCAAGACTTATGGGCCCCTTTCCGCATCCACGTGTGCAAGGTTAATTGTACTGTGGGGCTCAATAATCATATACTTCAAGATAATAGCTCAATATTGGATAAATAGAACAGAGCAGATCTAGAAGAAGTAAAACACTTACACAAAACTTTCACATCTGAATATAGAATACGCATAAGATAGTAATTACCAATGATTCACATAAACAATACACATAGATTTAGTTCCCAAACAACCTTTCGTATTTCATTAATTCATCAACTTCCTCTTACAATACCCATCCCAACCTGTGCACATAGCAGCAGGGTCCGCACACAGTAGGACTCTGGATCACCACGCACACAACCAACAAGAGTCCTTCCCCAAAAACCCAAACAGACTTACAATACCACAAATCGCATCAATAGCTCTTCATTTCCTAGTTACAATTCAAAGTGTTCGTCTATTTATAACAATCTAGCCTAAACTTTCCTATGATCCGCAAACTATGGTTTTCGGACCCCAGGTTTACCCTTTGACCCATTACAATGCTTTCATGGATTTGACCTACCCCAAAACCCATGTGCTAGACTAAATATAATAAAAAATTTACAAAATCAGACCAATTTCGCAGCTCGTAGGAGACCCTATTCCAACAGTCCCCCAACACAATCTTGTGACTCATCCCCAGTCACTGTGGTGGTGCGGTCTCTATCTACGCATGCAAGGTATTGAAGGCAATGATGAGAGGAGGTGACACTTCCTGAATTTGGGCAGCAGTGCTCTATTCCACGTCTACCAGCTTTTGGGAGGTTGGTCCTTTAGTTGCCGTGGTGACACTCTCAAGGGTCTGAATAAGTTGCTTGGTCACGCCATCAATATCCTGCGAAAGTTGGAGTGCTGTGGTAGCCCAAGGCTTCATACGTTCTGCCATGACGTGCTATTTATGCCAGGGTTTCTCAATTTCATCCTGGAGATCATTGCTAGTCTTTAACCGTGCCAAGCACTGTGCTGGTACCAAAGTGGGCAGCATGGCGTTGACCTACTCGAAAGCTTCTTCCTTTTGCCGTAAGTCCTGACTGATTGCATGAAGGACTAGATCACGCTGGACCTTAGTCTAGAGTTGCATGGCTAACTCCATCAGTTGGGAACCTTGGGCAATCTGCCCAAAAATAACATTTGTTGCATCGGTGACTAGGCGGAGTGCTGGGCGCGGACTTCCGGAGGCGTTTCGGGCTGCAGTTTGGCCTGTAAGTCAGTGACTTGTTGTTCCAGCAATGTCTTGACGATATGTATTTCTATTCAAGATGCTTTGAGTACTACAACCAATTTTTCCACTTTATCCCGAGGCGTGTCCGCAATCATAATTTCATCTGTAGCCTCTGTACAGAGCTAGTGGATCACTGTTTCGAGTTGCGCCTGCTATGACATGACAAGGAGAAAATCAGCCGCTTGCTGCGTGATGGTGTTCTCGGCCGTACCAAGCTATTGGCATACACATTGGTCATGATGGCGAATCTACTGGAAGTCAACAATATGGAGGCACTGCAAGGCTTCATGGGGCAACTTGGCTAGGTCCAGCTGGGTTTCTGTGTCTACTAGGAGCTGAGTTCCTACCAGGGCAACACTAGGGATAGTCTAGAGATGACTTTCCTCCATGAATGGCGTTGAATTTTTATCGACCGAAGGGGTCCATGCTCGTCCGACGCTGGTCGGCAGTGTATTGATTTTTATCTAGAGAGCACGGAGCTCGGCCTCGAGATTGTTGACCGCAGCTTGCTGCTTTGCCCTGACGGATGCCCACTTGCTCTCTGTAGCCATGGTGACTACATCCATGATTTTCTTAAGGTCATTGTTAGTCAGTGTGACAGTTGCATCATATTGTGCATGGTGGACGCGCTATTTATTTAGGGATCCTGCTGCCGGCTCCCTTGACCGCTTCGTACTAGGGGGGGCATGGTATCTCCGTCAGACCCTACCTGGGCTTTAGCCGCAGAGGTCTGTGGCGGATGTGTATCCCTATTATTGGCTATGTCTGGGGCCATATGGCGAGGTTCTGTGGTCTCCCCATGGGTATCTATGAGGCCTTTCTTCCAGGTAGGGGGCCATAGCGTGTTCATCAGGTCAATCTCTTCATCGGCTACCATTTAAGGGAGTGTTGTCCATGTTTATTGTTGAGGTTGCGAATCTGAATATGGTGCATGGTAACTTTGAACGTGGAAAAATTCTTGTATTTTTCATATATCATCAGGGATAGCCAGGGTTGAGAATTTATGGTGGCTACCACACTGCTCTGGAATAGGATCCAAAAAAATTTGTTATCCTCGATGTGTTGCGCATCCTTGGAGTCCCATAAGTAAGCATACCGAGCTCCTTCACACAATCCAGGAGGAAGTTCAGGGAGGACCGACTCCTCGGGGGTGTCCTAGGTGACCAACGCTATTAGGAATAATAACCATGAATAAAAGAAAGACGTCCCTTGCTCCTGGGATTCGCAGACATTGGCCAGAAATTCATCGCACAAGTATTGAGCACAATTGAAAGAAACGCCCCTCGCACACCGACCGCCCAACTGGATCACATAGGCAGGGACAGTCGCAACCTGACACTTCCTCATTAGCTTGCAGGCTAAGACCCTAATACCCATTTGTGTAGCTGGGTCATTGATAGTCTGGATCACAAACCCTCGCTGATTTTGGTGCATCACGTAGGTCGTCCGTACACACGTAGCAATCGCTACTTTATAATTTTTTCCTACCCATTCTAATGGGTGTGGCCCTTTCATAGGAAGGCATGTAATATTGTGGATCAACACTACATCGATAAGGACCTTGTCTCGAATCCATAAGCAGCCATCGTGAATGAGGGTGAGCAACTGGCGAGCCAACCGATCTGTGACATTGTAATGGCCGAAGTGAGGCATTCAAAGCAGATTCAAAAGTCTCGATCTGGCCAAGCCGTAGACCCAGCACTGGGGCACCACAGTGACTCCATCATTTTCCTAGATTATATCAAAGTATAATGCAGGGGATAATTCAGGAAGGGTTTCAAAGTCCACCAAGTCATGATCATCAAACTGGACCTCATGGAGTCATCCGCAGGGATCATTGATGACAAGGACTTCTCCCGGGGTTAAGGGGGTTTGCAGATAGGTGACCAAGCCATCCAAATTTTTGGGCATTTGGGTAGAAGGCCTACATGGGATAATGAAGGGAGGTAACCAGTTGATTGGGTTAGTAGGCAGAGCACCCTCCTATGAATCCTGATCTAGAGGTGACATTGGCAGAGACTTGACGTGTCTTGAAAAAGTCCAAGGCTTTCCGATAGCCCACCTCGCTGCTTTCGGAGCTTTTCCTGAACCTTGTGCCTTTTCCTTGCCCTTCCTGGTGACCAGAGTAGGGGGAACTTCCTCCATCTCAGACTCAACCTCCATTATTTCTTCAACATCAGGCCCCATCAAGGTGGAGGGTTCGGTAGGGTTAGTGGTCAGCATCCGTGCACGAAAAATGAAGCCCAGCCTTGGTTGAATACTATCAGATAGAGGGGGTCATCTCGACATGAGAGAGATAGTGTGGATGCGAAAATTTTTATTTCTTAAGTGTTTCCAAGGAACGAATGAGGAGAGCAAGTTGTGTATGTGAAACGGTGCCTCTGACTGAACTAACCTACCCTCTTTATAGTACCCCCAACCGTGCAATGGTGAGGTAAACTTTATCTGAGGCGGGTCCCTTAGGAAATGGTAAAAAATATTCATAATTAATTCCATTAAATACCCAGGGGTGACTCCTTCCAATGGTAACTTTTTCTTTTTACCAATGGGTACTGTTCCAATGGCTAGTTTTCGTATCACCGGTAGGCTTGACCCATCTGTCACGCTAGGGTCACCCACCTGCATCAGCTGCATGTCTTCCCCCAACATAGGCTTGATTCCTAGGCAAGTCATGACCCATGCAAATGAGAACCTTATCGCCTGTGAAAGTGAGGGTGTAAGGGGGGTTGTTGTCAGAGCGTGTTAGCTTAACTGCACCTATTTTTTTTGTTTCAGAGGTGGGTGGATGTATGGGATCTATACTTCCTGACCCTATAGCTAGTGTTGAGTGCAGTCTAATGCTACTTGTTCGCGGGTCAGCCTGACCCTTTCCCAGGGTTGGCCCGCAGTAACCACCACTTCCTGGTCCCATCTAGGTTCTTACCTCTGACGAAATGCAACGAAGGTTTTTTGTGATTCAAAGACAATGTAGCGTAGAGATGTTGCCTAACTGGTTCTGCCAAGTCCCTATTTCCTCATCGAGATCAGATAAGACTTCAGTATCCCCTCCCCCACACAGTATTTCATCCCTTGTTGGGTGGTCAACATCTTGTGCAATTAGCTTATAGATACAGTCCACATCCACCTCCTTGGTTACTAGCTCCGTGTAACGTTTACCTTCCGTAGGATCTAATGGTACGATTACCTTGGTGCCATTATTTTTCAAACACCATGCTTCTTTTTTTCAAGTTAATGATACCACCCATGTCGATGGCCCAATCCAATCCTAGTAGAGCAGGGTAAGGGTCTGCATCCTCAACGATTTGAATGACTTCAAACTTAGCCTGGACCTTTACTCTTGCGATATCTACCATGAGCCCTGATAGCCTTCCCAACGGTACAATATTTTGATGATTAGCCATGCGTAGCTGGATAGAGGACCATTCCGACTTA
This sequence comes from Pinus albicaulis, assembly GCA_034641835.2. NCBI lineage: Eukaryota > Viridiplantae > Streptophyta > Pinopsida > Pinales > Pinaceae > Pinus > Pinus albicaulis. Next base: position 754,924,364 of record CM076572.1, on the reverse strand, counting down.
GGTTCACCCATCTATTTCCAGGTCTATTTAGGTAATACATTGGCGTCTGATCTGAGGTCTAAGGTAACCCGATCCATCTTGTAAGTGTCGATCTGGGTTGTTAACCGCATCTCCCTCCCAATGCGTTTCTGATACCTATACAATTTCCTTAATATCAGGGGCCACAGTGGAGCGCGTTGTGTAGCTATCTATTAAAGCTTGTAGACTTTGCACCGCCCTGCGGTTTCATAGTAATTTCATACATGCCTGTAGGAAAGGTTTGACCTCCTCATCTACCTTAAGACCCTAACGGAGTAGGGATGTAGGCACCTCAAACCCGAAGAAGTCCCTTCAAGCTTCCATAAACGTTTCCTTTGCTTTGTCTAGGTCCAGGCCTTCTTGTTTACTAACTGCCTTGTGGATCATCATTCTAGTTTCGGCCTTCTCCTCAATCCCTCTAGTAGCCACTTCGTTGCGCATGACAACATTTATGCTTGGGTTATGCTCAGCCTTAACCCTCTGCACTGTCTGTGTAGGTGGGAGCTGCTTCTCCTGTATTTTTGCTATCAACACTAGACAATATTCAAGCATATGGTCCAACTGTCTATAATACCTCAGGATTGTCTCATAGGGTTCTAGAAATCCTTCGCAAAATTCCATATGTCTCCATAGTTATAGCAGATCAATTGGCCCCGGCTCTGACCTGCGCTCCCACTTTGGCCTCCCTCCCTGCTTTCGAAGGGGGAGCCATGCCTGTTTGTGGAGGATTTTGGCAAGGTGGGATTTGACTGTACCTTATACACGTTTCCATGATCCATTACTAGACCATATGTTTGATATTTCTACTCATCGTTCCCTACTAACCAACATATCTGGCACTAGTGCTGCTTTTGTGCACTTGGGCACCGTCTTCTTGGGCTGGGTCCCTCGCTTGACCCTGGGTGCCTTAGGCCCAGGTCCTTTGTATGCCCTGATACTTGACATTGTAGCCACCATAGTTCTGTGCCGGCTTTCCTTCTGTGTTCCTGTCGTAGGGATTGAATATCCATGTGCATTGCCCTGATCTGCGCCTTGATCTGTTGTACTCCTAACGAAGCATCTATATTGGGAGTAGCCACTAGTTTCATAGCGGTTTCGAAAGCTTTGTCTTGAGAGCCGAAATTATGGTGGCTCATAGGTATGCGTAGGTGAGGTAGCGACATAGCGATGAACCATTTGGTATGCTTACTGTTGTCATACTTAAATCCTCCTTCTCCGATTGCTTTCTTCAGTCGCTGATCAGCCTCCCATACTGACTCAGACACACCTTGCTTGAAGTTCTTTACTTCCGCTACCACCTGAGAGTAAGATTTTGGCTTTCAGAATTTTTGCTTCAGAGCGTCCTTAATATCTTGAATAGATGTACTCTCATTCTGAGAGACGTATCGCATCTACCAGTCCAACGCTCTTTCTTCAAACTCCAGGTGCAGCTGTGCCCTTTTCACAATATCGCTCACCACCCCTTACACAGTCCATACCGAGTCTGCAACGAACCAAAATCGGTCCATGTCCTCATCGACTGCACCTTTAAAGGTAGGTAATTTCACATGCACTGCCATGTCCTCTTCTATATTAGTTCGATAGTACCTACCGCTTTGCACTGTATTTTCGCCCAAAATGGAGCTCAATCATTTGCACCTACTCTTCTTCTTTGTTTGTAATCCCTTGTCATTACCTGATCCCTTTCTCAAAATGCTTCGGGTCCCAGCAACGAAACCATTTTTTGGCTCAATGGGTTCTGACCTAGGTTCAAAGTTCAAGGTTTGCCAACAAACCCCTATACTACTGGCCCTTTTGGTAGTGACCTAATTGCGCAAGTAAAAGTCTCACCCGAAGTAGTATGGGTGGGTGCTGGAACCAGGTTTTTGCACCCTGAGAAAGGATAGGTAAGGAAAGAAGAGCTACATTCTACCTCAAAATGTCCAGATTGTATACATTTTATGAATAATGAATATTTATCCACCGAGATTATCCTAATCACATATCAATTCGAATTCATATGCAACACATAATCTCTTCCACTCAGATCATCACACATGTGGAAATAAAACAAGCGGTATGCGATCAAAAGATCATCAAAACATCACACACATTACACAGTATGTATGGGGAAAGTTTATAGCTGAAAAACCCTCAGCTATTGTGTATATTATAATGGAGAAAACATGTAACAGTACATAGCACAATACTCCTCACAAGTACTCAGTACTATCTCATAAAGCTACACACAAACTAGCTTGGTTTTGAACAAGTCATAGGTTCAAAACTCATCCACTAATTGCCTGCCTCTATTGCGCAATCAAGGATGGTCTAATGAGAGATCCAAGGTTCGAATATCTTTGGCTTGATAGCACAATCATCATGGGAAATTCCTCCAAGTGTGGTGCAAATCTCATGCACAACTGATGTCACAACTGATAGCTATCTCAACCCTTTCATCTACCTCTTTCACTGGTCTCCACTGAACTGTCCATGCACTGTAGTGAACTGATGTGTTCTTGAGTTGAATCATGAGTTAATAATTAGTGAATTAAATAATATTTAATTCACTCAACTCATTACTAGTTGATTATCTAGTTAAACTAATCTCAACCAGTTCAACTAAGTTAAACCGAACACAACTCCACCAACTGTCTCATCAACTCCACCAAACTTCTGCCACTGAAGTCCTAACTGAAGTCAACCATGCATGAGCTCACCTAACCCCTAGGAATAGCGTAATTCCTCTGTCAGATGCATGAGCCACTTCCAAGGCTCGAACTGAAGTGCTCCAAGAGAGTAAACTGAAGTTTAGAGTCCAAATATTATTAAGGGTAAATAATATTTGACTTCCCTATTTTTAGGATAGGAAGTCTAAAAATAGACTTCAACCTATAGGTCCAAAAAATAGAGGTCCATATATTTTTACCAACATGAACAATACTCCAAGAATAACATACTGCAATCCCCGGACCATGCTCCATATGTCTAAAAATAGACATAGTCTAAAAATAGACTTTGCGCCAGAATTTGCCTGCGGGCCCACTTAGTGAAGGCGACTTCATTTCACTAAGCTCCATCATCTTGCTGCATTATCAACACTCCCTCTCAGTAAGATATGGATTATCTGCAATCCCTATCCTGCCTCTGTGGAATTCGAACTTGCTCCTGGTGAGCGCCTTCGTCAGGATGTCGGCATCCTGATCCTCCATGGGAACATATGAAAGCATCATGATTCTCCATTGAACACAATCTCTGATATGATGGTACCTGATGTCGATGTGTTTGGACCTATCATGAAATACTGGATTAGCCGAGAGCTTGATGCAGCTCTGGTTATCACAGTAGATCACTGTAGGCTCCAAATGCAACCTGAACAATCCTGCGAGGATCTTCCTCATCCCAATAGCCTCGCATGCAGCCAAACTAGCTGCCATGTACTCGGCCTCTGCTGAACTGAGTGCCACGGATCTCTGCTTCCTGCTGTACCAGGAAACTGCTGTCGACCCAATGCGGAAAACTCCTCCAGATGTGCTCTTCCGATCCGTTGGGCTCCCTGCCCAATCTGCATCCGTGAAGCTAGAAAGCTTCACTCCATCCTCCTGTCTGTACCAAAGTCCATATCCCGATGTGCCACTGAGATAACGCAATACATGCTTGCATGCCTTCCAGAAGATCTTGGTAGGCTTAACGATAGCTTGCGAAAGCTGGTTAACAGCATAGCATATATCGGGTCGTGTATTGACCCGATGCATAAGCGACCCCACCAGCGTCGGTAAGACGGTGGCATCCACTACCTCCACTGAAGTAGCATCCCTCTTCCTCCAACCACCAGGAAGAGGAGTATCAACAGGCTCTGACCATGCTAGAACCTCCAGAATCTCCCGGGCATACTTACCCTGAGAAACAAACAGTCCTCCACTGCGCTGCCAAATCTCCAATCCCAAGAAATAATGAAGGAGGCCCAAGTCCTTCATCTCGAACTCTCTAGCAAGGTCCTCCTTGCATGAAAGCATCAAAAAATCATCACCCATCAAAATCAGATCATCTACATATAGTACAATGATCAGCAGCTTCCCCTCCACCACAATCTGGTACAGGTTAGGATCCGCCTCACTCTTGGAAAATCCAAGCCCGGTGAAATAACTGTCAATCCGTGTGTACCAAGCACGAGGTGGTTGCTTCAGCCCATACAATGCTCTCTTGAGTCGGCACACATGCGACTCACTATTGAAGATCTTGAAACCTTTAGGCTTCTCTATGTACACCTCCTCCTTAATGACTCCATTGAGGAACACAGTCTTCACATCCATCTGATGGATGTGCCATCCCATCTGCGCTAAGAGAGCAAGGATCATCCGTGTGGAAGAGTACCTTGCGACAGGTGCAAAGGTCTCCTCATAATCGATCCCCTCGATCTGTGAGAAGCCATGGGCGACAAATCTGGCCTTGTACTTCTCCACACTCCCGTTAGCCACCAGCTTCACTTTGTAGATCCATCGCGAACCCACCACTAATTTCCCCTCCGGTCTTGGGAAAATCTCCCATGCACTTTTTATGACGATCGAATCATATTCTTCGATCATGGCATCTACCCATGCGGGTTCCTCCACAGCTTCCTCAAAAGAGGATGGCTTCGTCATGACACATTGACTCACAAGAGCCATGTATCCAGTGTACCGATCCGGTGACTGCCTCTGTCTGCGCTGTGTTGTAGGTGGTCCTACAACATTCTCTGCATCTCGAGCCAGTCGCTCAGCTTCTGTAGTGCGCTTGCGCCCTCTGATGGTTGGCGCTGCATGGGTGGTTTCTTCCACCTCCTGAACTTCCTCTTGTGGCTGATCCACATCCGAAAGCTCCTCCTTAGGAACTAACAGCTCCTCATCTACATGCAAGTGTAGCTCCCTCTCAAGCGAACACTGCATGGCTTTCTCCTCCTGAAATTTTATATCCCGTCGCACAATAGTCTTGCGACTATCTGACAAATACACCCAATAGTTGTGAGGTGTATCAGTGTACCCCACAAATATTCCAACCTCAGCAGTTGGATCTAGCTTCCTTCTCGCATCCTTCGTCACATGTATGTAGACAGGAGAACCAAAAATCCGCAAATGGGAAATATCAGGCCTCTTGCCAGAATAAGCCTCCTCCGGTGTACTCATGCCAAGAACCTTGTGAGGACAACGATTCTGCACATATACTGCTGTATTGCATGCCTCAGCCCACAAGTGAAGGGGTAGGCCCTGATCATGCAACATCGCCCGTGCAGCACCCACGATCGTTCTGTTCTTCCGCTCAGCCACCCCATTCTGCTGTGGGTTATGGGGTGCAATGAGCTCTCTCTGAATCCCTTCTGCGCGGAAAAAGTATTTGAATTCAGCCGAGATTAATTCACCATCATTTTCACTCCTAAGAGCCTTCACATGCTTCCCCGATTCCTTCTCAACCAGCGCCTTGAATTCACAGAACTTAGAAAATGTCTCGCTCTTCTTATGCATGAAGAAGATCCAGCACTTCCGAGAGAAATCATCAACAAAGATCACATAGTACTTGTGCTTTGCTGTCGAAGCTACAGAGAAAGGACCACACACGTCTGTGTGAACTCTCTCAAGGATTGTCGTGGCACGACTATCCTTATCGTGAAAGGTGTCTTTCACATACTTCCCTAAAGTACACCCCTTGCACTGATCTGACTGCGCAAGAGTGCCCTTAGGAAGCCCAGTAGAAATCTGCTGCAGGATCTTCAAAGCTCCATGGTGAAGGTGGCCCAATCTCCTGTGCCATAGTTCGCCCTCATCATCCCGGCTCACCACTTCTCCCACCTTGCATGCCATTGCTGCGCAGCCATCTACTTGCAACTGATAAAGGTTCTTGACTCGAACCCCTATCTTCCGGGTCTCACTAGTAGTCTTACTGCGCAGGAAAGCTTTTCCTTCGCTGAAGACCACATCATACCCCTTGTCTTCCAACATCGCCACAGAGATCAGGTTCTTCATCAATCCTGGAACATGAAAAACTTCCTTCAATATGAAAGGTTTACCAGACTCCCTCTCAAAGGAAATGGTACCGATACCAGTCGCACTGTATCTACCATCATCGCCCATCTCGATGTGCACTCCAAGATCTTTTTCCTCCAGATCTCGATCTCTGGTCATGTGAAATGATGCACCACTGTCCAAGAACCATACTGATCCCATCACACTTGAAACTAAGCATGCAATCAGTGAAAAATCCAGTTCGAATTGAGAATTCAATGCCTCTCCCGCTGCAAATCCAGCAGCCTTCTTATTTTTCTTCTTCTGCAGACAATTTGTGGCATAATGTCCGTGCTGGTGATAGTGAAAACACTTCACCTTGGACATGTCTTGCTTCTTGCCTTTTGCACTAGACTGAGAAGCCTTCTTTCTCTTCCCCTTCTTTGCTTTGGCAGCCAAAGCGCAATTTTATTCATTAGATACCTTTGATGAAGATCTGTCCCTGGTAGTCCTCCTTATCTCCTCCTGCATGAGATCCGCCCAAAGGCGCTCCCATCCCGGCAACTTCTCCCGACCATTGACACTATCTTGATATGAATGCCAAGCCTTTGGAAGACCAAGGAGAGCCAGGTCCACCATGTCCTCATCTTCGACAGTCACCCCCACACTTCCCAGCTCATCTCTGCATTGAGTGAACTTCATGAGGTATTTGGCGATACTGTCGCCTTTCTCCATCTTGATGTTCCTGAGCTTATCTTTGAGCGCCAGTTTCCTTTGGTCGCTCTTACTCTGGAATAGATCCGTCAAAGCTTTCCACATTAAATATGGAGTAGCCTTTCCATGCAGGCTGGATACAATATGATCCTTGACGCCCTCCAACAGGATCCTTCGACACTTCGCCATCTTCTTTTGCCATGCTTCGACTTCAGCAGGATCAGTGGGCTTTTGGACATCCATATCTACAAACTCCTTCAGACCATTATCTTCTAATACTGCCTCCATGCGATCCTTCCATGCAACATAATTCGAACTGCCTTCAAGAGCATATTCGAGTCGCAAACCGTTGAAAGACATTTTCAACACCGGCACCAAGAAAACAAAACTGCTGCAAAATTTCGAATTCCACCTCAAAGCTCAACCGCTCTAGATCTGTGAGAAAAAAATATTTCTAGCACAGAGATTTACTGCAAGGGGCATTTACCAGACCTTTCACTTTCCGAAGAAAGATGAATCCGGAGGCTACCTGGCCCGCATGTAGACTCTGTCTACCGAAATAAGTTTGTAATCACTGTGATGATCAATCTCTGCTTCAATAGCTCTTATACCATGTAGAAATTTGCTGAATAATGATTAATTATCCACCGAGACTATCCTGATCACATACAATTCGAATTTATATGCAACACATAATCTCTTCCACTCGGATCATCACACATGCGGAAATAAAACAAGCGATAGCACATCAATTCATCATACACATTAACACAGTATGTATGGGGAAAGCTTATAGCTGAAAACCCCACAGCTATTGTGTATATTATAATGGAGAAATCATGTAACAAACTCATTACAATACTCCTCACAAGTACTCGGTACTTTCTCATGAAGTTACACACAAACTAGCTCAGTTTTGAACAGGTTACTGGTTCAAAACTCACCACTAATTACACGCCTCTGTTATTCATGATCAAAATTTGGTCACAATGAGAGATCCAAGGTTGAATCTCCTTGGCAGCCAATGCACTTAATCATCATAGAAATTCCTCCAAGGTGTGGTGCAATTTTTCATGTGCACAGGCGATGTCCGTTGATAGCTATCTCAACCCTTTCATCACCTCTTTCTTTGGTCTCCTTTGAGCGTCACATACCTTTTATGGTAAGTGATGTGTTCTTGAGATGAATAATGAGTTAATAATTAGTGAATTAAATAATATTTAATTCACTCCACTCATTACTAGTTGATTAGCTAGTTAAACTAATCTCAACTAGTTCAGCTAAAGTTAAACCGAACACAACTCCACCAACTGTCTCATCAACTCCACCAAACTTCTGCCACTGAAGTCCTAACTGAAGTCAACCATGCATGAGCTCACCTAACCCCTAGGAATAGCATAATTCCTCTGTCAGATGCATGAGCCACTTTTGTAGCTCAAACTGAAGTGCTCCAAGAGAGTAAACTGAAGTTTAGAGTCCAAATATTATTACGGGTAACGAATATTTGACTTTTCTATTTTTAGGATAGGCAGTCTAAAAATAGACTTCGACCTAAATGTCTAAAAATAGAAGTCCATCTATTTTTACCAACATGACCAATACTCCAGAATAGCATACTGCAACTCCCAGACCATGCTCCATATGTCCAAAAATAGACATAGTCTAAAAATAGACTTTGCACCAAAAATAGCCCGCGGGCCCACTTAGTGAAGGTGACTTCATTTCACTAAGCTCCATCATCTTGCTGCATTTTCAACACAGATCTCCCCGAGTAGGACTTATGGGCCTCTTTTTGCATCCACGTGCACAAGGTTAATTGTAATATGGGACTCAATAATCATATACTTCAAGACAGTAGCTCAATATTGCATAAACATAATAGAATAGATCTAGACGTAGTAAAACACTTACATGGAACTTTCGTAGCTGAATACAGAATACACATAAGATAGTAATTACCAATGATTCAGTTCCAAAATAGCCTTTCATATTTCATTAATTCATCAACTTCCTCTTACAACATCCATCCACGCCTGCGCACACAGTAGCATGGTATGCACACAATAGGACTCTGGATCTCCGCGCACATAGCCAACAGGAGTCCTTCCCCAAAAACCCAAATAGACTTACTAAACCACAAATCGCGTCAATAGCTCTTCATTGCCTACTTACAATTCAAAACGTTCCTCTATTTATAACAATATAGCCTAAAATTTCCTAAAATCCACAAACCGTGATTTTCGAACCCCAGGTTTACCCTTTGACCCATTACAATTCTTTTGGGGCTTTGAACCACCCCAAAACCCCTACGCTAGACTAAATATAATAAAAAATATACAAAATCGGACCAGTTTCGTAGCTCGTAGGAGACCCTGTTCCAACATAATGTGAAAGTGGATCATCTTTCTAGCTCAATAAGGCACCCTAAGGTGTGAATAGGGGCTAAAGCATGTGGACTGGGTCAACTTTGACCAAATAAACAATGCTGTCATGGAGGAGTGGACATTAATGGAGGGACAATGTAGTTTTGCATGGAGACACATTGCATGGAAGTAGTGTCATTAATGGATGGGGCTTAGGGTTTGGAAGCTCATATCTTATAAAAGGAAGAGGATGGAAGCCATATTATTCATCTTCATATATTTTATATTTTGATATATGGTTTATTTAGACATATATCTTTCTTCAACTGTTTAGCTAAGTTTTCATGTGATGTTTAACATAGGGTGTTCCTGATCTGGAATTCCACCTCTTCCATTGAGGAGATCTTGGAGGATTTTTCACTATACTTCCAAAATCAGGCATTTGGCCAAGCTTTAGTCTCATGTACAACATAGTTCTGTTTAGATTTGGGTTGTGTTTTAGGGGTGTAATAGTGGAGGAGAGAAATCTCCAATTTTTGAGCTTAATTTCCAGTGAGGGGACCAGCCCTTCACCTATTGAGTTGATTGGGTGTTGTTACAGTTGATAGATCATTCCTTCAGCCCCATATCAGCAGTCATTCCCATGGAGTACATAAATCAGGCAGCAGAAATGCGGTGGGAACTCAAAAAAGGCCGAAAATCCAAACGTAAAATCTGGCCAAACCATTTCTAGGTTTTCTGGGTTTTGTTTAGTAGAATCCATGGTTAAAAGAACAAATAATTATGAGCACTCGAACAACCTTCCACACATGGTTCTTATCCTCAGTAGCAGTAGTTTCCATCAACAGTAGCAATAGCAGCAAAACATTTCCAGTGCTTGGTTCCTTTACTGTATTTCAACCATCTTGTGGCTTGAGTGTATTCTTTTGAGAGCACTATTTAATTTCATTTGCTGTTATATATAATGATATGGCTCCATTTTTCTCTGCTCATATATTATGATGTCTTAATGTAATTTCCAGTTGCAACATATTTCTAGCATTTTCTTGATTTTAGTGCTGTGTTCTTGTTTTGATTTATTTGGAATGCTGCATATGTTATATATTCTTGTCTTTTCCATTTTGGAACATTACAGTGGTATCAGAGCATAATATTGGCTCAGCCTGTGTACTTCAGCCATTATGTCATCTAAGGAGGCTTGTCATTGGAAGGAAAAGATCTAGAGAAGAGATGAAGGTAAAACCTCATTTTCGAGAGGGAAGGAGTTCTCAAAACTCCTTGTTCAAACTATGTAGTGCATTAGCAGAGAAATCAAAGAGATGAGAATGGAGAGATGTAGAAATTCTCCAAGAGGTCTTGTACATGAAGAAAGCTCAAAATTTTCACATTATGTGTGTGATCATTCAGCTACACCATCAGATCTACAATGTGGTACTATGCCTAGGGTCATAGCAAGAGAGATGGAGGAAGGAGATGTACCAAAGGAGGATACTCTTGGTGATTATCTTCAAGAGTATGAATCTCAAACTCAAAGATTTAGAGATCATCTAAACTTCCAGGGGTTTTGCAAGATCAAGGAGGATAGGAGACCTATCAACCAGGATAGAAGCACAAGGTGCAAGCAGCATGATGTGGGTAGATTCTTTCTATGTACTTTTTATGGGTCACCTAAATTTTTAGCTAGGGCTTGGGTAGAGGAGTTAGACACCTATTTGCATCAACACCAAGTTTCAGAATATGAAGCCATTAGAGTAGCAACGTTGAACGTTGAAGGTAAGGCTTATGCCTGGTGGTTTTATGAATCTTCTTTATTAAAATATGCAAATATTTCTACTTATGCAAGGTTCACCAGGAAGTTAGTAAAGATATTTAATGAAAAAAATTATGAAACTTCCTTGGTTGAGCTAACCAATCATACACAAAAAAAACCTTTGCATGAGTTGGAAGGATCTATAAATCCAACTCCATTTCAGAAAAATATTCAGGGGATTAAAAACTTGCATAATACCTTTCCAGAGGCAAGATCCCCATTTTAGAAAGATCTCTCTTATCAAAGGGAATACATGGAGGAACTAAACAAAGAGCCTCTTAATGATGATGTGATAATCTGCTTTTGATGAAGGGGAATGGAAGAAAAGAGGTAACAACGTTGTCACAGCAGTAGCAGATCTAGTACCTCATGAAGATGAAGATGGAGCATTTTATCCGAAGAGAGAAACTCTTGCACTCTTGCAAGGAGATCCAAAGAATCTCATATATGGAGATCAGGGCATAGTCCATGTGCAGCATATGCCATCATTGACAGATTATGATATCTTGAAGATAGAATGAGATAAAGGGGAGGACAAACATCATATGATGAGGAGCACACACCCCTCTCTATTTCAGAAGATTGATGCACATAACAGGTAGGAGAATTTGTGTAGTGACTATAAGGAAAAATCAATCCACTCACATATAAAACCTACTCTAGGCCTTTATGTTTCATTACATGGAGGCATTCCACCAGGGAGAACCCCTTATTGGAAGATGAATAAAGAGTTCTCTCAACATGGTGCAACATTGATATATTTGGTTAGGGAAGGAGCCTTGGGAGGAGCTAACCCAGTGTAGAGAACCTTTGATAGGTTCAAAGAAGAGGTAAGCAATTTTCTGATATGGACATCACCATCTCCCACTCAGCTATTTGCGCTAAAATATGGTGATTCATAAATCTACGATGACATAAGCATGGTGTCAAAGGGCTACTCCATAGCCTTGGAGCAGAAAATGATACTTCCACACATGTTAGGTCCCTATATTACTAGTATAGTCCCTTATTTTTGTTAGTGTAACCCCCTTATTGTTATTATTGTACCCCTGTAACCTCCATATTGTTATTATTGTGCCCTTAAATTATTATTGTTAGGTCGGCTAGGATTACTTGTGGCCCCATGGACTGCTACATATAGAAAGGAGGTTTTTTATTTTGTATCATTCAAGAATTGTTCATTCATGTAATGTATTTGAGGTTACCCCCTCAAAGTTGCTTATTTCTAAGGCGTTGATATCTCTTTTCTTCTATTTTTGGAGCTATTTTCACAACATTTGGTATTAGAGCTTTGAATTCTATGGTTCTGCTGCTCCAAACAGGTCATCGTGGAATTTTAGTTATAACGTGTTTTCTACGCAGGTTCAGAAGCTGAAATTTTTAGAGCACGAAGTTGAAACCCTGAGGAACATTGTCACAACATTTCAGAGCTTGGTTTGCAATATTTTCAGAGATATGGTCTGTGTAAATTAGGGCTTTTTGCAAGCTCCTAAATTTAACCTAAACAGGTTATCATGGAATTTTTGCTATAAATGTTTTTGTACAAAGTTTTAGAAGTTGAAATTTTTAGAGTACGAAGAAGAAATCCCGAGGAACGTGTTCCCACAATTTTAGAGCTTGGTTCACAATATTTTTGGAGATATGGTCTGTGGAACTTAGGGATTTTTCAGGCTCCCAAATTTCATCTCAAAGAGGTGATCGTGGGAAAATATTCATAACTCTCTCTCTGAGCATTGGATTGGAATTCTATAAAAATTGGCCATAAGTACACAGACTATAGTTTTCTATCTATCACTTTTAGAGCCGAAGGAGGAAAAAATGACACGTGACAAGTCGTACAAGTTAGCTCTACTGAACCAATCCATAATTAGGTCATTGTGGGAGATTGGACAAAGCTTTTCCTTGAAGAATACAAATCAGGTCAGACCTATGGAATTTTAAAGAAGCTTTAGAGGGCTACTGCAGGGATTAATTTCAGATATTGAGGATCAAAAACTATAGAGATAATTCAATTTCAATATCGAGCTCCTCAAAAGCAAGTAAAAGGTGTGTATATTTTTTTCCAAATTGCATAAGCCTTGTTTGGAGAATTAAGTTGAATTGATTCCAAGGAAATATTGTAGAATATATATCAGTATTGGATTTTAAAATGGCCCCTAAAAAGAATTCAACACCCATTAAGCCTTTAAAAGGCTCTATTATGAATCATGAAGACGAAGAATGTCAACATGACATATCAAAATTACAATAGCAAGTGCAACAAATTTCACTCTCGCAAAGAGAAACAAAAAATGACATGGAAGTTTTGAAGAAAGGCATGTAAACTAAGATGTATGGTTTGAAGAAAGGCATGGAATCTAAGATGGATGGTTTGAAGAATGGCATGGAAGCTAATATAGATGGCATGGAAGCTGGAATGGAATATAAGATGGATGACATGGAAGCTAAGATGGAAAACATGAAGAATGATCTAAAAGCAGACATGTAAGGTTTGACAAAGTTGATACAAGAAATGTTTCCTAATGGTGAAAATATAGTAGAGGAAACTCATGATGAGAACAAAAGAAATGTTAATCATGATTTCATAGAATCTAATATTGGAGGGAAGAACCACCATATTCCAAAAATAGATATGAGGAAGTTTGATGGAAAGGATCCTGTAACATGGATACTATAGATGGAGCAATATTTTGATCTCAATAATGTGAAAAACACACAAAAGGTATGCATTGCAACTTTAGATTTAGAACCAAACACATTTGTATAGTATCGATGGATTTTCTCCCGTAAAAAAATTTTCACTTGGTTAATTTTTACGGAGGAAATGATAGCACATTATGAGGATATAAAGAGTAACACCTTCTTTAGCCAATTGATAAATCTCAAAAAAAAGGTTATTGTGGGGGAGCACATTGAGGAATTCCAAAAATAGAATATAAGGGTAATTAATATTCCATAGGAACACATGATTGATCTATTCATAGATACTTTAAAGGATATCATCCAGCATTAAGTTTTCATTTTGGAACCTGATTCATTGGAGAAGGCATTCAACTTGGCAAGAAAAATTGAATGTAAAATTATGGCGTCAAGGAAGCCTACCACTCACTTCTATAAAGATGGAACTATTGCTACTCCTAGATTTCCACAACCTACAAGTTTGGCACCACAACAATTGGAAGAAGAGAGAGCAAAAGGGCTTTGCTACAGTTGTGATAGAAAATACACTAAAGGTCATAAGTGTGCTGAGAAGAAATTATTTTACATAGATTGTGAAGAGGAAGAACAAAATACACAAGAATCTTCAAAAGAAGAGGATATACACCAGGAACCAACCCTGGAAGAGGAAGAAATGAGTCTGACCATATCGTGTAATGCATTGGTAGGAATTAGCACTCCTCAAACTCTCAATATAAAAGGAAATATCAAGAAGAAAAAGGTAATAGTGTTGATTGATTCAGGTAGTACCCATAATTTCATTCATTGTAAGGTAGAAAAGGAATTGAATTGATTCCTATACCCAGCACCAGAATGTCAAGTGATGGTTGCAAATGGAGGAAGTATAAATTTATCTAAAAAATTCCATAATATCAATCTAACTATGGGGGAATTGTATTGATTAGTCCAATGCTTTCCATTCCTATGGGAGGTGCTGATGTTGTACTAGGAGTACAATGGTTACAATATTTGGGGACGATATCTTTTAATTTTCAATAATTTTTCTTGAATTATTTTTCAGAAGGAAAGGAAGTCAAATTACGGGGTATTTCGGGGAAGCCGAGAAAGATAATAAGCTCTAATGTCATGACAAAGCTTCTAAGGAAAGAACAACGAGGCGTAATTGCACAATTATGCTCATTAAAAGTTCCAACATCAAAATCATCTATTTCTGTATATCTCCAAAAGGTCTTGGAAAATCATTCCAAGGTGTTTGAAACTCCCAAAGGACTCCCACCTATTCGTGATCATGATCATGTTATTCATTTGATTCCAGGAAGTGTTCCTCCAAACATCAGGCCTTATAGATATCCTTATGTACAAAAGAGTGAAATTGAACGGATGATTACAGAAATGTTAGAGGCTGGTATAATTCAACCTATTAAAAGTTCTTTCTCTACTCCTATAGTATTGGTACACAAGAAGGATGGATCATGGTACATGTGTCTGGATTATATGGAGCTTAATAAGCTCACCATGAAAGATAAATTTCCCATTCCTGTGATTGATGAATTATTTGATGAATTACATGGAGCAATTTATTTTACCAAGTTGGATATTCGTTCAGGATATCATCAAATTAGAATGAAGACTGAAGATATTCTGAAAACAAAATTTTAAACACATGAGGATCATTATGAATTTTTGGTCATGTCTTTTGGCCTTACCAATGCGCCTTCTACATTTCAAGGGTTGATTAATTCCATTCTCAAACCCTTCCTTAGAAAAGTTGTGCTATTATTTTTTGATGATATACTAATCTACAACAGGTCTTGGAAGGATCATGTTCAACATGTTGATAGGGTGCTCAAACTATTGCAAGAGAAACAATTATATGCAAAAGCATCCAAATGTTTCTTTGGAGTACAAGATGTCGAATATCTGGGTCATATTGTATCTCACGAGGGAGTTAAGGTAGACTCTAACAAAATTAAAGCCATTAAGGAATGGAAAGTCCCCACAACCATAAAGCAGTTGCGAGGTTTTCTCGGGTTAACAGGGTATTATCGCAAGTTTGTTAAGGATTATGGGAGAATAGCAGCACCTCTAAAAACATTATTGAATAAAGATGCATTTTCATGGACTCCTAAAGAAACTAAGGCCTTTGAACATATTAAAGAGGCAATGTGCCTAGCACCGGTCTTAGCTACACCAAACCTCACAAAAACATTTATTGTGGAATGTGATGCCTTAGGAAATGGAATTGGTGTTGTTTTAATGCAAGAAGAAAGACCAATTTCTTTTGAAATTTGTCCAATAAAAGGAAAGTATTTACAGAAAGATATTTATGAGAAGGAAATGTTAGCAATACTGCATGCAGTAAAGAAATGGTGAAATTAACTAATGGGAATACACTTCAAGGTGAAAACTGATCATGATAGTCTTAAACACTTTTTGGAACAAAGACTATATTCAGAAGAGCAGCAAAAATGGGTCACTAAGGTGTTGGGTTATGACTTTGAAATAATATACAAAAAAGGGAAGCTAAATGTTGTTTTAGATGCACTCTCAAGAAAGAATGAAGAGGTGGAAGCATTGCTTTGTGCCATTTCTATTATCCAACCAGATTGGATAACTGATGCAAGGGATGAATGGAAGAAGGATGAAGAAGTGTGGACACTCATTCAAAAGTTGCAGCAAGATCCTAGTACATCTGATACATTTAGTTGGAGAAATGATTCCTTATGGTACAAATATCACTTATATCTTTTTAAGAATTCCCAACTAAAAAAAAAGATTCTTTTGGAATTGCACACTTCTTCTTTAGGAGGACACTCAGGATTTTTAAAAACTTACCACAGGGTGAAGAATTTTTTTTTTGGGATGGCCTTAAATATGATATTCAAAATTTTGTGGTGGAATGTTTGGTTTGCCAGCAAAATAAAGTTGAGACAATTAAGACCTCACGTCTTCTACAACCTTTATCCATTCCAAGTCGATGTTGGGAGGAGATTTCAAAGGACTTTATCATAGGTTTACCTAAGTCTGAAGGAAAGAGTGTCATCATGGTGGTAGTTGATAGACTTACCAAGTATGCACACCTTTGTACATTATCTCATGTATTTAAAGCAAGTACATTCGCTACTACATTTATGGACATAATTCAAAACCTACATAGAAACCCAAGGGTTATTGTGAGTGACAAAGATCCCATTTTTACGGGAAATTTTTGGACGGAGTTATTTTCTTGTTTGGGTACTCAATTAGCTCATAGCTCATCTTATCATCCTCAATCCGATGGTCAAACTGAGATAGTAAATAAATGTTTGGAAGGATATCTTCATTTTTTTGTATCTGATAAACAAACACAATGGGTCAAGTGGTTACCTCTTGTTGAATGGTGGTATAACCCTTCCTTCCATATTGCAGCAAAAATGACCCCATTTATGGAACTTTATAGATATCATTCATTGTCCATCACATCATCTTTAAGATAGAATTCAAAGGTTCATGCAGTGGAAGATCACATCGACCATCAACAAGAAGTTCTCCAACTCTTAAAGGATAACCTGAGTTTGGCAGAAAATCGAATGAAAAAATAGGCATATGAACATCACAGTGAGAGAATTTTTGATGTAGGAGACTGGGTATTTTTACGGCTACAACCATACAAACAAATGTCCCTCAAGAAAGCTAAGAAGGATAATAATTATCACCAAAGTACTATGGTTCTTACAAGGTGTTTCAAAATATTGGTACTATGGCATACAAATTAGAGATTCCTGCTTCTTCACAAGTGCATCTAGTTTTTCATGATTCATGCTTAAAAAAGGTTATAGGTGAAAATATTCCAGTTCAAACAATATTTCCAAAACTTGATGAGGAAGGAAAAATCATATTGGAACTTGAAGCGGTCACGGAAACAAGAACTTGACAGCTACGAAATCGATCAATTTCAGAGTATCTCATGAAGTGGAAGAAATTACCCACTAAAGAGTCTACATGGCAGGATGAAAATTTTAAACAGAAGCACCCAGAGCTACTCAAGCATTGAGGAAAACAATTTTTTGAAAGAGAGGGGCATGTTAGGTCCCTATATTAATAGTATAGTCCCTTATTATTGTTAGTGTAACACTCTTATTGTTATTATTGTACCCTTGTAACCCCCATATTGTTATTATTGTGCCCTTAAATTATTATTGTTAGGTCAGCTAGGTTTACATTGTGGCCCCATGGACTCCTATATATAGAAAGGAGGTTTTGTAATTTGTATCATTCAAGAATTTTTCATTCATGTAATGTAAGGGAGGCAAAAAAAGTGGGGTAACAATACTCCAACATGTGGCTTTGGCATTGAGTATGTCAAAGAGGAGAGTTGTGATGTGACAGGCATTTCATTTCAGATTTCAACAATGTTGTCATTGTTGGGAAGCATAGATCCATATTGGGAGTCCCAACTATTCGTGGAATATTCCAAGAACCTCTTCACATGTAGGGTTCTTGATGGGCAAGTGATAGATGGGAAGTATAGAGTAGCTGATGGAGTCATTTATTTCCTTGATTAGATCTACTTGACTAGAGGCTCCAAGCTCAAAAGGGAGATTCTACATGCAACATATAAGACACTCTCTTCAGGACATGTAGGCTTCATTGAGTCTTATCACACAATCATGGAGGGATTATATTGGGAGGATCTCAAGGAAGATGTGCACCAACATATCAGGAGATATGTAGCTTGTTTGATGTGTGAGGAGGAGAGAAACCACCTTGCAAGGTTCTTTCAATCACTTCCCCTTTTTATGGAGAGATGGGAAGATTCATCTATGGACCTCTTCACCAACTTGTCTACAATAGATGGTAAAGATTGTGTTTTGATGCTTATTTATCAACTAAAAATGTATGTGCATTCCTTTACCATGCAATTGCAACACATTTCTCTACAAGATAGCAAACATCTCTTTTGATTTCATGGTCCTATTGAGGCTAAATTCAGTGATCAGAATGACCACTTCATGGAAGAATTTTGGCAAAACATGTTTTTTGTGTATCCTATTCAGTCAACGCTTAATGTCCTTCACTATTTTCAAGCTTTTGAGAAGCTTATGGCAGAAAGAAATTGATTGGGTGGCCCCTTATAATATCATATTTTGAGACAGAAAGAGGAAGAATAGCGCTGGTCTCACTTGAGGGATTATTATCACCATCCAGCATGCTATATGACACATAGTCCATTTTTATTTTTCCCATATGGTGATGACACTCTATTCACTATATGTAGGATGGATTGGGCAATAGTGATTCTTGGAACCATAGAGTGGGATCATGAGAGTCCAAGTGCACTTTGGCTTGTTAATGACCACATTATTGCAGACCAAGATCAATAGTTCCATATCTATCATAAATGGAGAGAGAGAGATAGCGTGAGTTGAACAAATGTATCATTCATTTTCAGCCATGCATCCCCTATACATTACAGAAGAAGGGGATTGGTGAATTTTTTATGAACTACCAAGTATGGCTCACTTTTTTTGGATCATAGCATGGAGATTGGAGTTTCTCATTGGGGTTCAGACACCCAACATTTATCATCTCTCATGCCTTGAGGAGGCCAATGGATAGCATATAAATATTTCCATATATCTCCCACTTTTTTATGATGAGGGCTATTTGGTTTATCCACCAAAGGAAGACTTGTATTCTTGGGAGGGGAAATATCCATTGGAGATTTTGCAGTATCCTTGCAGTTGCTTCAGGACAAGCAACATTTTGGAGGGGAGGACTGTAATATTCCTAAATTAGCCATAGCTAATTGAAATATTAAATTTTTGTTTCGTCACTTAGATATGTGAATAAGTGGGTAGGGAGACCCATAAATCTATTTATTGTGAATAAAACCACTTCTCATGTGAAAGTGGATCATATTTCCAGCTCAATAAAGCACCCTAAGTGTGAACAAGGGCTAAAATATGTGGACTGGGTCAACTTTGACCAAATCAACAACGCTGTCATGGAGGAGTGGACATTAATGGAGGGACAACACAGTTTTATATGGAGACACATTGCATGGAAGTAGTGTCATTAATGAATGGGGCTTAGGTTTTGGAAGCTCATATCTTATAAAAGGAAGAGAATGGAAGCCATATTATTCATCTTGGTATATTTTACATTTCGATATATGGTCTGTTTAGACATATAACTTTCTTCAGTTGTTTAGCTAAGATTGCATGTGATGTTTAGCACAGGGTGTTCCTGATCAAGAATCCCACCTCTTCCATTGAGGATATCTTGGAGTAGTTTGCACTATACTTCAATAATCAAGCATTTTTCCAAGCTTTAGTCTCATGTACAACACAGTTCTGTTTAGAGTTGGGTTGTGTTGTAGGGGTGTAGCAGTGGAGGAGAGACATCTCCAATTTTTGAGCTTATTTTCCAGTGAGGGGACCAACCCTTTACCTATTGAGTTGATTGGCTATTGTTTCAGTTTATATATCATTCCTTCAACCCCATATCAGCAGTCATTCCCAGGGCGTGCTTAATTTAGGCAGCATAAATGCTATGTGAAACTCAAAAAAGGCCAAAAATCCAAACTTAAAATCTGGCCAAACCATCACTGGGTTTTCTGGGTTTTTTTTAGTAGAATCCGTGGTGAAAAGCACAGATCATTCTGAGCGCTCTAACAACCTTTCGCACATGTTCCTTCTCCTTAGTAGCAGTAGTTTCCAACAACAGTAGTAGTAGCAACACAATATTTCCATTTCTTAGTTCCTTTAGTGTATTTCATCCATCTTGTGGCTTGAGTGTATTCCTTTTGGAGCACTGTGTAATTTAATTTGCTGCTATATATAATGATATGGCTCCATTGTTTTTTGCTCATAGATTATGATGTCTTAATGTAATTTCCAGTTGCAGCATATCTCCGGCATTTTCCAGTTTTTAGTGCTATGTTCCTGTTTTGATTTATTTGGAGTGATGCATATGTTCTATATTCCTATGTTTTCCATTTTGGAATATTACACAGAGACCAGATAATAGGCTTGACAAAGTGGACTGATATTCTGGCACTGTTTTGGGGGAAATAATTGCTGAGTAGGCTTGTTGGTAAGGCTTTACTGTAAAAAATGCCTTGCTATATCCTTATTTCATCGTATTCTATTTATGATTATTTATTCGCTTTTCATCATTTTATTATTGTCATAATATATTTTGGAAAAAATATAGATATCCTTTTCTAAAATACTCCATTAAATTCATGAATAAAATTTATAATAGAAAATTTCAACATAAAAACCATCATGGATTTCAAATCTACGTGTAGTTTTCCCTTTCACCTTTTCTTAGTAATTCCACTTGTTAATTCCTTTTATCCCTGTAAAAACATGTGGATAAATTTCCAAACCATGTGTTGTTTTATCTACTCATATTTTTACAAAACCAAGTGCAGTTTTGTAAATCCAAGGTTGGTAAAATATTTCATTTTGAATTTTTATCCTTGTAAATAAAAAAATATTTCATTTTGACTTTTTATCCCTGTAAATAAAAAATATATTTCTTCTCTGTGAAAACTCGTTTACTTGTTACCTGTTTTTCCTCATATATGTAAAACTAGCTTACATGAATATTTGTACATGAACCTATGTCTCCAAAGAATTTCGTTTCACATATATCTGTAAAATTAATTCACCCACTTAGCTTTCCATTTCTTTTGAATATCGTTTTTCTTCATCTCTTTCCATCCATATACTTTTTCTTTCATAGTATTAATAAATTTCATTCCTACCACATTTATAAGATTTAAAACCAAAACAATTAATGGTTTTTGCATGGGGGCAAGTAGTATGTGGTATTTGGAGGGGGTGCCAGAGCACGGGGACAAGTAGTATGTGGTATTTGGAGGGGGTACGAGAGCACGTGAAAATGATAGCTGGTAAAACCCAGTAATAATAAAGTGCCATTTCACACATTCCCCCTTGTTTTTTTAACCATTCATTTATTTTTACGAATCTTGAGGTAAATAAAATGAAGGGGGTTTAATTCTTATTGCCGGGTGGGCCATAGGTTTGACTTTGCAAGGGGAAGATGTAGTATAGGTTTGCGGGAGAAATTATATAAAGTACAAAATTTATACTAATTAGGCTTTTGCAAATATAAAGAAACTCATGGAATTTTGGGGAGAAATTAAAATAAAGTCCAAAGGTTTATATTAATAGAGTTTGGGATTTAATTAGTATAAACTTTTGGATAGTTTATACTTAGGATAGAATATTTATCTTCTCTCCTTCTTTATTAAATCTTTGGAGTTCTTAATTTGAGATAAGCATAATGATGCTTTTAGCGAGGTTTGTACCTACCCATTTCTTTTCATTTATAATATGGGAATCATTTGCAGAAATGCAAAATATGAACAATATTACATGGTAAAATCATAGCCAATTCAAAATTATGATTCCCTATAGTTATAGGACCCTAACAGATTCCAAAGACTTAGATATAAGTAAGCAATTCATCACCAAACCAATTTCCTATTCAAAGAAAATCGGCTTCTTGTGGGGATAATCGAGGGGAATCCTTGCCAAAGATAGTAACATGAATGGGAAAAATTACTCTATGGTAAATATTATAGAGATGAGGTAGGTATTTTGTATGCCAAACGATTTCACAAAAATATGAATTGTCATTGGGTATTCAATAGCTCATTTCCAACCCATTGAGGGAAAATCCATAGAAAGACATAGGGAATCCATTATGTATGTGCTCATATAGAAGGGGGGAATTACATTCCCAGAGACACTATGCTTGCTCCTAAAATAAAAGCTATTTGTGGCAAGTTTATCTGAGATTATATTTCCCAGTCCATGATAAAATCATGTAAGGCTATGTCAATAAGTGGATTCCACTAATCCTCGAATTTCTAAATGATTGGGTAAACCAAAAGTCCTACAAATCATAGTGCATGCTTGAAAAACAGAGTGGAAAGAGAGTCAACATAGAACTTACCTAATTCCTTTTGCTTTTATTTGTTCAAGTCTCTCCTCCATTATCTGATTGGTTCTGATGGATGATCATGCTCCTTGATGAAGGCCTCGATAAACTCATTATCATATTTGGCCTGTCGCTCGGGAAAATTATACATTATTTTAAAATTTGCTCCTGAGAATGACCCAATAATTGTTTGATTTTTTGTTACAAACTTCCTATCGGTAATGCTCATATTCGCAATGACCCTTCTAATCATATCTATGTAAGGAACAATTTTTTGGCCTGGTTGTAATTCTATGTAGGAAATAATTGGCCAAATCACTATAAGTGGCATTTGAAACTTACTCATAACTTTCAAATATTACATTCGTCTTTGTGAAACAGGTTTTTACTCTTCTAAGTATTTATACATGGATTCCCATGAGGAATTCCTGATATCTCTAGAAAAAATTGTATCAGAAATTAGTCCCGACATTTCATTCCTTTCCATAGAAATTTCAACTATGGGAGCATCACGTAGTTGTTGTGCTCTAGTGTTATTCTTACCCTTAGTATATTTAGACATTTGTTCACTAGTATGATGGTCAATATTGGCCCGCAACAAATTGCAAGAGTGAGAAATAGAATTATCTTAGACAATAAATCTAGAATGATGTTCTTAATAACTACTTTTCACTCACTTTAATGCAACCTTTGATAAACTCAAGGAAACATGATTTAAAAGGATCTTCTTATCGAAAACATAAATTAACCACTTTATATCATTAAATGTGGAGGCTTGAGTTCACATGGGCGTGTGGCAGATCAACGTATCAGAAGGAAACATCAAGAGAATTCAATTGTGCGTTTATTAAAAATTGTGATAAAACAAAGTTTTGATATGAGGAAAACCTCGTTTGTAATGGTCAAGAGAGAAAATGGGGTAATTGATAGTCTTGGTAAAGGTTTATTTTGAATTAATAGATATGATATCAATATTTGGAACATGTGACTGACAAGTGTGACCAGTTGCTAAGAAACATGCTAGGAATTAGCATGACAAGATAAAAATGATTTGATTATATAACTAACATTTGGGTGATGTAATAGAATACATAAGACTCAATTGAAATAATGTAAAAAGGTAAAATAAATGATTTGGGTGAGAATTTCTTTGGCTATGTTTGGAAACTAGAATTCCAAATGAATGAGTGCTTTGTGTGAATACATGAAGTCTTCTTAACCCTAATTTTGGCTGACATTATGAGGATATGCGTTATATTCATGAACATGTATTTGATAGGTATAAAAATTGGTTTCCATTTATTGTTGGACTCATCAAGGAATTGGAATCCCTTGAGGAATGATATGTGTACATTTTTGGTTACAAGGCAGCATGCTTGGAACAACAAGTTAGGATAACTGATATGTTGTTATTTTTATTCATTCATTGACAAATGTGTGTTTATGGTAGTATGATGTAAGGGATTGCATGAAAAAATATGCTTCCATGAAATATTGAAGAAAATTGAGTTAATATTTCCATTGGAATCATTGGGAACTTGTGGGGATTGAGTCATCGTTTTTTTTCCTAGTTTGTGTTTTCAGTGCTTTGTGATCTATTTGCACTTAATTTGTAGTTGTGTTTATGTATAGTGCATGCCCATGAAAGTTTGTTTTTGGTGTCGTATTGCTATTGGCTTTTCATGGTTTCTTCTTGTATGTTTCTTGTTCTTTATTTTCATGTTTTGAGGGTATTGGGAATTGGCTAGGAAGGAGGAAAGTTAGTGGAGATTGGGGAGAGTTGGATGAAACCCAACAGGTAATGTAAGTCCTATAAGGAGCTTGTTGCATGATTAAAGGGTAGTTGAAGGCAAGATTATGACAACTGGTTAGATTGGTTGGATTGTTGGGTTGATGAGGCCTAGACCCAAGTTCAAGTATGGTTGTGTGAACCAACAAAACCCACTATTACTAGCCCTTTCGATAACGATCTGCGTGTGCAAACTAAAATCTCACCCAAGGAAATATAGGGGGATGTTAGAACAAGGTTTCTACATCCAGAGAGACAATGGACTATGGATTTAGGGATTTTCTTCATTGGCAAAGCTTCATAAATCAAATCTATCAATTGTACAAGTTGTTTTCAACACATATGTTGAGCTTACTTGTAGACTCCGTGATCCTACTTAATCATGCATAAAACAAGGTAAAAAACCATAAAAATAACTACGTTATGCAATTATAGATCGAAACATTTACTTAGCACATATATTCATAAACATAAAATAAATTAAAGCACATGAACAACAACACAAATATATCTCAACATGTATTTCATTAATGCTTAGATATTTCTCATACATTCACTTTCACCCCACGCACTCAGTTGAAGGGTCTGTGAACTCAACTTGAGACTTTCTAAGGTATCCATGCACTCAGCTACAGGGGCCTTTCCTCTAACCCAAAACCGCAGACTCTTACTCAAAATAGTCTTACATCCAAATGCATCTCTTCATTTTTATCATTTATTAGATTTCCTATGAGTTCTATCTCAGCTCCTTATATAGATTTTGAATTTACAATACCATGGTTCGAAAACCATGGGCAGAGTTCACAGTTTACAAAATAATCCCATCCCATTACATAATAAGGGGCTTTGACCCACCCCAAATCTCCTAAGACACAAAATGGACTATGTGTTGCACACTCTACTCCTTGATCTGCTGAGTCTTATCTACCTTCTTTCATCGAGGGTTGCCACCGCCAACACAAAGCTGTGGCTCATCCTAAGTCACAATGTTGATGTGACATCGATGTTTTCTTTGATGCCACTCAAGGATTCCTTCAATGGTGGAACCATTTCAGCACACTTATTTTCAAAATCTTTGACTTTCTTGAGCAACATCTCGGTGGCTAGCTTGGATGCCTTCTTCTCAAATCATCTATGTGCCTTGCGTAGTGATTTAATATTATTTTCTACAGTTTGGGAGAGCTGGTTGGCCTCAGCTTCCCATGGCTTCATTATTCCTGTAAGTAGTTTCTCCCTCCTCCGTAGCTCATCGACCTATTCCTATAAAAATTTACCCACTTGGAGATAGGTCTTGGTAGTGCCCTTAATCTGATCCATCTTCTCTAGGTTGCATTAGTGCTAATCTCTTGGCAATGACCTTAATTTCATCCATATTCTCTAGATTTTCGCAAACTTTGGCCTATATATTCTACACCTGAGGGTCCTCTTGGAGTGATTCCCATACATCCATGAATTCACCGAATATGTCTGCATGCTCCTATGTACGAGACTCAATCTGTTCCGTGGTAGATTTTAATTCTATTACGCAGTGCTCCCAGACTTCTAGTGGAGTAGGCGACTGTAATTGCATTTGCAGCTCAATAATTTTCATCTTCATTTATAGGCACACCTCTTCGACCTTGGATTTTGGAGTCCTTAGATGTTGTTGCGAGCTGGGACACATTCGCCTCTGGCACAACTACATCCTGAATCTAGAGCTCTGGTAGCTAAATGCAAGCCTTGGAGATAACTTCCTCCATCTTCTATCTGTGCACAACCTCAACATCGTGCTCTTGTATAGCCATATTCTTTTCATTCTCTTAGAGTGGCAACGCAGAAAGATTCAAATTCATGTTCTACTAGTAGGCTGCTTGCATCAGCTACTCTGTAGTGTCGAAACATAATATTCCAGCAGGAATCAACACAATGCGGATATCAGTGGTCATCTCTAGCTCATGTGTTGTGTGCTTGTGCCTGCTGGTACCCCTCTCACTTGAAGCACTCTTTCTTGCAGCCCACTCACTTGACTCACGCTCTCTTGAACTCTGCTCGTCTGAACCTGCAATTCCTTTATCCCCTTATGTATGTCTACTAATACCTTCTTATATTGTTCTTTGATGTTGCCCCATAAGTGTTCCATGAAATTATTGACAATATCGCCAATCTCTTGGAGGTCCCCTCTAGTAAGGACCAATTTTTCTAGGCTGATGAACCTATCCGACTTCACCTTCTTCCTTGTGCCACCCTTCTGTGCCTGTCACCTTTTAAGAGTAAAATGGGAGGGGGTGTCAAATGGATCCGCCAATAGCATCATCCCCTCTCGTCTCCAGAATATTCGTATTTGTCAGCAGCTCTGATTCAATTTCTTTACCAGTCACGAATGTGACTTTCTTGTCCTTCTTTCCCATTGATGTGGTGGGCTTCGCACCAGTCATCCCTTCCTGCTTCATGGCTTTAGTAAGCGAAGTTAACCAATATCTTGGCCATTTAATGATGATGGTTTTCAAATCTTCTTCTTATACAAGGTACAATATTTCATGCCAGACTCCAACCAAGTCCTTCTTCACGTGAATATGAATGTGGTGGAAGTATGCTTTGAACTCTGTGATATACCAATACTGATTCACAATTATGGGCGATAACCAGGGATTTCGGTTAATCACTGTCCTCAGACTCATCTCAAATCCAACCCAAAAAATCTTATTTCCATGACCCTTGTTAGCTCCATCGAATGCCACAATGAGGAATTTATGGAAGCCGCGCATAGATCAGGGTCTACAGTGGAGAATTGTGACTTCTCAGGCTCCCTCGAAGCCATTAATGCAATGAGGAGAAAGAGCCATGCATAGTGGAAATGCTTTCCCTCTTCTTGATTTTCTCTGCAATTGACAAGGAATTTGCTACATAAATAAAATTTCCAGTTATAAAAAATGCCTTTGGTGCACTCTGAAGCCAATAATATTACTGACATAGAAGCCTCCTCTCCGTGACTCTTTATCATAATTTTCCCCAGTAAAATGTGTGTGGCAAAGCACACGGTTCTATAAAAAATGGAGCTAATTGAATAACCTCAGGTTCTCGTTGTTAGACTAAAGTATTTCTTCATCTAGGTCATGAGCTGCTTGTATTGAAAATTTCCCACAAAATCTTCTGTGGGGTCCAATCCAAGACAAGGAAGCGCTGAAATATTCCTTATGAGAATCACATCAATAGGGACCTTCCTCCCTAGATACAATAATTGTGCACCAATGTCAACAGTTGGCACACACAAATAGTATTAATAACACTTCTATGGAAGTGCAGAACATACAACATGTTAAGTATCCCGGTCTTCTAGATACTAGTCACCCATTTCATAGGCTCCAATATTGTCCCTCCTCCTTTATAGGTCTGTTGGTGAAGATACTTGCTGGCCTCGAACTGCAGATATTTATTTCTATCATTGAATTCCTAGTCCTCCACACGTATTTGGGGCACATTGGCCAATAAATCTCCTTAAAGTGGTAGTTCTTCTGGAATCAAAGGTGTAAATACATTATATTTCACTGTGTCCGGATCCTTAGTAGGCTTCTTAGCATCTGACTTCTAGGGTGTAATATACGAAGGCAACCTAGAGATATATTTCACCTCCTTGGCATCGATTTCCTCCAGTGCTACTTCCTCTTCATTGGATTAAATCTCCATAGTATTATTTTGCCGATGTTCGGCCCCCTTACTCCGTTGTTCCTTAAGTTCTTTCTTCCGAGGTGATAATATTGTCACTGTCTTCTGTGACTTCTTCAATGGTGTCACGCCCATAGTCATTTGATTCTTGGAAAACCTTGGCCATGTGACAGTTTCTGGCAGTATGGTTGTCATAATGAATCCTAATCCTTTATGGGGAACTTCATACTTAATCTCCTGTTTCTCCTCCCTGACATACAACAGCTAGCTTGGCGCTCTTGTAGACATAAAATCTCACTTCCAAATATTAGAGCACAAAATTTTCGAGTGGGGAGAGGGGTTCTAGATTTATAATGAATTTAAAATTCAAATCCCATCATCTCCTTGAGATACTCCTCATAAATGTCAACTTGGAAGCAGATCCACCCAGATATGCCCATCAAATGCATCCCTCCTGCCCCTTTTAACTACCAATTCCTGGTCCAATCAACTGTTACTATTCCAATGGTCAATTTTTCGATGGACTATGAGAGACTCACTCCTTCGGGGAATTCATGCCTCCCTTGGCACAGTACTCTCCAGCTACGCCTAATTTCATTCTACCGTGCAGTACTTCTACTCCAACGAAGCCACCTTTCAACAAAATCATTAATAGTCCTATCCTCCTGTACACATAGGTAGTTGTAGATCTCCTCCCCCAACACAGACTTATTGACCAGGTTTTTCAGGTGGATTGTTTGTAACAATCTCTGGCTTGTTCTAACTGTGCAGCCCAATTAGTTTGTGCCAAATTCCTTGGATCCTTGGTAATTCAGAATACTCTCGCTTTGACTTCCTGGAGAGCCTCATTAATAAAATCTCAACCATTAATGAAGCTATAATTTAACAAGAATCCTTCCATAATCTCATCCTAGTCTGTAAAGCCATGGCACAACTCTATTTCAAGGTACCATTGCTGAGGTATCATATTTAAGGAATGAAAGAACATGTGCACCCACTCTAGTTGAGGTTCTGGATCCCAAGCTGATATCCAGCGACATAAATTCCCATAAGGATATTTTTGACCATCATACTTCTCTGTGATATTCCTGTATACATGACCAAACCTCATCCTTATCATTTTGTAGAACTCCTTCCATCCTCCTGAATTATCTTTGTGTGCACCCCACCATTGGGCTGGAGTGAACCTGAATGTGAAATCCAAAGCTTCATATCTCTAATCCTTAGGCATAATTTTTATGAAATTCTTCCAGAAACAAGAAAAAATTCCCCATTCCATCACTAAAAGGTAAGTCACACACTTCCAATCTGGCACAACATAGGGATTTGGTAATTCTGTTACATCGCTTAGTACTTACTTCATGCAAGCGATAATGGAAATGCTCCATCTCTTCATTGGAATCTGAAACATTTGAACTATCATTCTCCCAATATATTCTTCCATCCATAGTGGGATTAATGTAGTATTCATCCTACGTATTACAGTTATAGATCTGGTCAATCTCAGCATTCCCATAAGCATGGTGGAAAGGATCTGTATAGCGTGCACCTTCACAAGGATGTAATGGCAAAAAACTCGAGTACAATTCTTTTCAAATATCATCTAGATCTTCTTTAGGTTGATTATATCATCAATATCTTAAGCCCAGTCAAATCCAAGTAATTATCGATAAATATTTCTATCATCAATGATATCAATTACTTCAAAGTCAACTAACACATTTTCTCCATCAATATCCACATTGATTCCCTACAATCACCCCATAGGAATTATATTCTGTTGATTTTCCATCCTAAGCTGAATTGGTCATGATTGCACCTTAGCCATTCCCATCCAATCCCACATATGTTTCTGAAAAATGTTGGCATATAATCCTAGATCCAGAATTAATTGACCCATCTCATAATCCCCAATTTGTGCAGTCAACTGCATCTCTTGGCTGGTTCTCTTCTTATGTTCGTACACTTTATTTACTATGCGTTGCTCCACTCGTGGCTTTGCCTTGCTAGCGCAGTTATCCATCAGCTCCTGTAACCCTTCTATGACCTTATGGTCCCTTAAAAATTTCATGCATGTCTACAAAAAAGGATGCTAAGATAGAGAAATTAGTTTCCTTCACTTCAATGTTCTCCTTAGGCTTATTCTTTAGTAGAAATAGTTGTCTATGCATGGTTGATTTCAAAGCTTTAGGATTCATAAATGTCTTCTTCACTTCGATGAATGTCTCCTTTTGATACTGCACATTAAACCCAGCATTATTATATTCAACTTTTCAAACCCATGTATTTGTCATAGGCTTCGTTCCCTCTGCACAATCCTCTCCAGTATGCACACCACTGCGCGTTACTATGTTAACGCTTGGATCTTCCTGATGTGGTTCAAAAATCATAATTTGCATGTTCTGAGACATATTTTGGTTGCACTTCTCCCACATTTTAGCTAATAAAATGTGAGAATCTTCAATTTCATGACCAAATTCTTGACAATACTTACATGAAGCCACATTAGGATTATGACAATCCTTGGAAAAATTTCCAGGTTGTTTGTTGTTGTAACATATGATATTCCCTTATCCACAACCAATGCTTCATCCTTGGACACACCCTCAGCCTTGGAAACATCCTTGTGTTGTCGTTTAGCTCAAGGGTTTGCACCCTTATACTTCCATTCTATATGCACCAGGACTATGTTGCTTCACTATATCATAGCTTCAACAATGTTGTTCATCCTGTCCTACCGAACTGCAATAGTTACAAAATAACTGCTTCGACGATCTGACATATTTTTTTAGCGGATGAAAATAGTCCGTGGAATGCTAGCCTACCACTTCGTATATTATACACCAGACATTAGGCCCTACACTTGGCCCAACACTTGGCCTAGGCTTCAATGGAATCTGAATCCCAGTGCCTAAATAGTCTCTATTAATAGGGCACTTCTCCTTATAGTGACCCTCCGCTTTTTAATTGATACACTAGACTTCTGACCACATATCAGATCTTACCTCCTTTCATTTCTTGAGATCTTGGAGCTCCATATGCAAAATGGTGAATTGAGTTTGAATTTGTTGAACCCCTATGCTTGTATCAACTATCGGTGAAGCTTCCAGATTCATCGCTATATCTAGTGCTTCAGCCTCAGTTGCAATATTTTGTTGTGATAATGACAATATAAGGTGAGGAAACAACGTGACAATGAACCATTATTTATGTTTTTCATCTGGGACCTTGAAGCTAACTGGCTTAGCAATGTCTAAAATCTTTGGTCTACCTCCCACAAAGTCTCAGTAAACAGTTGCTTAATCTCTTTTATCTCTGTGATAAAATGGGACTGTGACTTTTGTTTCTTGAATGCAGCATTCAACAGAGTCTTCATCTTAGCTAATGTATCATTTTCATTCATCGTAGTATATTTCATATAATAGGAAAAATCTCTATCTTACTTCGGTGTAACCAAATACGCTTTCTATGGATTTTCATCTGTAATGTTCTGCGAAATCCATATTGCCTCTGCAATAAACCAAAACTATTCAAGATCATCTAATCCCTTGAATACATGCATATTTAGTGGTTGGGCCATGGTGAATGGGGGAGGTGGAGGTGGAGGTGGGGGAACATTAAGGGGATGGGTGGTGACATCAATGGAAGGTTGGGGAATCTCTGTAGCACTTTGTTGGTTTTCGGATCTCAGCGACACACTTCTCGAGGTAGAGATATTTATTTCCCCTGCTTCAGATCCAAACAACGAACTATATTCAGTTTTAACGTAAGTAAAAGAATTTTTTTCTGAATCTTTTGCCACTTCGTGTCGCACTGGGCTCTCTTTCTCCGAACATGAATCTTAGCACATCTGTACTACACCATTTTCACACAATAGCATTTTAATCCAAAACTTTTGTGAATTTAAGTACTTACCTCACAAACCTTTGAGAAAGTTGTGCTCTCCTTCGCTATAAGATACCGAGAAATCAATCACAAACTCCTTAGTAAGCCCTCCATGAATACTATCGATCTAATAATCAACAAATCTCACGATCTCTTTATCAGTCTTCTTCAGTTTCTTAATTAGATCTGGAGTCCACACAGTAGGCTTGATATTCAAATGGATCATCTGCACGACTAGTCTTTATATCCACTCATATAGCTCACTAGCAAACGACGAGATAAATATCTCTTACTGATATGCATAAATTTAATTATGGAACCAATGTTTGGTAGAGATGTGTGAATTTCTGTGTTCTTGCATGAAAAACTCTCCTTCATTTAGATCTACTAAACCTTCAATATCTTGCTTAGATGGATGCCACATAAAGCTATCTCTGAGTCAGATCCCGGTCCTAGCAACAAAACCATTTGTTGGGTTGATGGGGCCTAGACCCAAGTTCAAGTGTGGTTGTGTGAACCAATAAAACCTACTATTACCAGCCCTTTCGGAAACAATATACATGAGTAGACCGAAGTCTCACCCTAAGAAATATAGGGGGATGCTAGAACTAGGTTTCTGCATCTAGAGGGATAGTGGACTTTTTATTGATGGATTTTCTTCCTTGGTATAGCTTCGAAGAACATATCTATTAATTGTACAAGTGCTTTTCAACACATATATTGAACTTACTAGCATACTATGCGAGCTTACTTAATCATGCATAAAACAAGGTGAACAACCATAGATAAAACTATTCTATGCAATTAAGGATCAAAACCCTTACTTATCACATATATTCATAAACATCAAATAAAGTAAAAAACATAAAAAAAAATACATATCAACAGGTATTTCATTAATGCTCAAATATTTCTCATACATTTCACCCTGCGCACTTAGTTGCAGGAGTCTGCGCACTGAGCTGCAGACTTGCTAAGTTCTCGATGCTCTCAGCTGCAAACTTGCTAAGGTCTCGATGCACTCAGCTGTAGGAGCTTTTCCTCTAACCCAAAACAACAGACTCTGACTCAAAAAAATCTTACATC
Organism: Pinus albicaulis; assembly: GCA_034641835.2. Taxonomy (NCBI): domain Eukaryota; kingdom Viridiplantae; phylum Streptophyta; class Pinopsida; order Pinales; family Pinaceae; genus Pinus; species Pinus albicaulis. The sequence continues at coordinate 754,891,466 of CM076572.1, read as the reverse complement.
CAAATGCATCTCCTGACTTTTATCATTTCTTAGATTGCCAATGTGTTAGGTCCCTATATTACTAGTGTAGTCCCTTATTGTTGTTAGTGTAACCCCCTTATTGTTATAGTTGTACCCCTGTACTCTGCATATTGTTGTTATTGTGCCCCATAAAACCCCACTATTGTTATTTTTGTGCCCTTACACTATTGTTGTTAGCTCGGATAGGATTATATTATGACCCCATGGACTCCTATATATAGAAAGGAGGTTTTTCATTTAAATCATCCAATAATTGTTCATTTATGTAATTTAAAGGAGGTTTCCCCCTCAAAGTGGCTGATTTCTAAGGATTTTATATCTCTTTTCTTCTATTTTTGGAGTTGGTTTAATAACATTTGGTATCAGAGCTTTGGATTCCGGGGTTACACTACTTCAAACAGGTCATTATGGTATTTTCTCCATAAAATTTTCTCTACGAAGTTTCAGAAGCTATAAAAAAACCCATTTGCAAATAAATCCTGATGAACGTTTTGCAGGTTCCCGAATTTCATCTCAAAGAGGTGCCCTTGGGAAAATTGTCATAACTCTCTCTCTAATAATCAGATTGGAATTATATAAAATGTGGCCTACAGTACATGGAATGTATTTTATGTGCATCAATTTTAGGGCCGAAAGAGGAAAAATGACACGTGGCACACCGTACAAGTTCACTCTACTGAACCATTCCATAATTAGGTCATTGCAGGAGATTAGGCATAATTTTTCCTTGAAGAATACAAATCAGGTTAGACATATGGCATTGGAAAGACAATTTAGATGGATACTAAAGGATTGAAGATAAAATCTCGGTGATCAGAAATTCCAGAGATACATCAGTTTGAATATCGAGCTCCTCAAAAGAAAGATAAAGGTGTGTATTTTGTTTTTCATATTGCATAATTCTTGTTTGAAAAACTAGCTTGAAGTGATTCCAAGGGAATATTGAAGCATAGATATAAGTATTGGGTTCTAAAATGGCCCCTAAAAATAATTCAACACCCATTAGGCCCTCATATGTCTCTACTATGACTCATGAAGAAGAAGAAGTGCAACAAGATATATCAAAATTACAAGGCCAAGTGCATGAAAGTTTGCTCTCGCAAAGAGAAAAAAAAATGAAATGAAAGTTTTGAAGAAAGGTGTGGAAGCTACGAAGGATGGTTTGAAGAAAGACCTGGAAGCTAATATGGAAGGATTGAATAAAGGTGTGGAAGCTAAGATGGATGGTCTGAAGAATGGCATGGAAGCCATGAAGAATGGCATGGAAGCCAAGATGGATGGCATGGAAGCTAATATAGATGAAAAAATGAAAGAAAACATGAAATACATAAAGAATGATCTAAAATAAGACATGTAAGGTTTGAAGGAAGTTTTGACAAAGCTGATATAAGAAATGATTCCTAATGGAGAAAAGGTATTACAAGAAACTCATGATGAGAAAAAAATAAATGTTAACCATGATTTCATAAACTCTATTTTTGGATTGAAGACCCACCATATTCCAAAGATCGATTAGATCAAGTTTGATGGAAAGGATCCCATAACATGGATACTCCAGATGGAGAAATTTTTTTATCTCCATAATGTGAAAAACAGACAAGAGGTACGCATTGCAACTTTACATTTAGAACAAAATACATTTGTATGGTATCGATGGATTTTCTCACTTAATTTTTTTTTCACTTGGTCAATTTTTATGGAGGAAATTATATCACAATATGAGGATACAAAGAGCAACACCTTCCTTAGCCAAATGATAAATCTCAAACAAAAGGGTTCAATGGTGGAGCACATTGAGGACTTCCAAAAATTGAATATAAGGGTAGCTGTTATTCCATAGGAACACAAGATTGATGTCTTCATAAGGACTTTAAAGGATAAAATCCAACATGAGGTTCACATTTGGGAACTTGATTCAATGGAGAAGGCATTTAGATTGGCAAGAAAAATTGAAAGTATATTTATGGCGACAAGGAAGCCTACCACTCACATCTATAAATATGGAAGTTTTGCTACTCCTAGAATTCCACAACCTACAAGGTTGACACCAAAAAAAATTAGTAGAAAAAAGAGCCAAAGGCCTTTGCTACAGTTGTAAAATAAAATACAATAAAGGTCATAAGTGTTTTGAGATGAAATTATTTTACATAGATTGTGAAGAGGAGGGAGAAAATAAATAAGAAGCTTCAAAAGAAGACGATATACACCAGGAACCAATCCTAGAGAAAGAATAAATGAGTCCAACCATATCCTGTAATGTATTGGCAGGAATTACCACTCCTCAAAATCTCAACATAGAAGGACATATCAAGAAGAAAAATATAATAGTGTTGATTTATTTAGGTAGTGTCCATAATTTTATTCATTGTAAGGTAGCCACGGAATTGAATTTCTTCCTATACCTAGCACCAGAGTGTCAAATGATGGTTGCAAATGGAGGGACTATAAATTTCACCAAAAAATTCCATAATATGAAGCTAACCATGGGGGAATATGCATTTAATAGTCCAATTCCTTCAATTCCAATGGGAGGTGTTGATGTTGTATTTGGAGTACAATGGTTACAATCTTTGGGGATGGTAGCTTTTAATTTTCAAGAACTTTTCTTGAAAAACATTTTGGAAGGAAAGGAAGTTGAATTACAGGGTATCGCAGGGAAGCCAAAAAAGATAATAAGATATAATGTCATGAAAAAGCTTATGAAGAAAGAAAACTGAGTCGTAATTGCACAATTATGCTCACAAGAAGTTCCAACATCAAAATCATCTATTTATCGAGATCTCCAAAAATTCTTGGACAATCATTCCAGGGTGTTTGAAACTCCCAAAGGACTCCCACCTATTCGTGATCATGATCATGCTATTCATTTTATTCCAGGAAGTGTTCCTCCAAACATAATGCCTTACAAATATCCTTATGTCCAAAAGAGTGAAATTGAATGTATGATTGAAGAAATATTAAAGGCTAGTATAATTCAACCTAGTCAAAGTTCTTTCTCTACTCCAGTAGTATTAATGCACAAGAAGGATGGATCATGTCGCATGTGTATGGATTATATGAAGCTCAATAAGCTCATTATTAAAGATAAATTTCCCATTCCCTTGACTGATTAATTATTGGATGAATTACATGGAGAAATTTATTTTACCAAGTTGGATCTCCGTTCAAGATATCATCAAATTAGAATGAAGACTAAATATATTCCCAAAAAAACATTTCGAACTCATGAGGGTCATTAAAAAATTCTGGTCATGCCTTTTTTCCTTACCAATTCACCTTCTACATTTCAAGGGTTGATGAATTCCATTTTTAAACCATTCCTTAGAAAATTTGTGTAAGTAATTTTTGATGATATACTAATCTACAATAGGTATTGGAAGGATCATGTTCAACATGTTGAAAGGGTGCTCAAATTTTTGGAGGAGAAACAATTATATGCAAAAACTTCCAAATGTTTCTTTGGAGTATAAGAGGTGGAATATTTGGGTCATATTTTATCTCAGGAGCGTGTTAAGGTAGACCCTAACAAAATCAAAGCCATTAAGGAATGGAAATTCCCCACAACCATAAAGTAGTTACGAGGATTTCTCGGGTTAGAGGGTATTATCACAAGTTTGTTAAGAATTATGGGATAATAGAAGCACCTCTAACAACAATATTGAAGAAGCATGCATTTTCATGGACTCCTGAATCAATTAACACCTTTGAACATCTCAAAGAGGAAATGTGCCTACCACTGGTCTTAGCTATGCTAGACTTCACAAAAATCTTTATCGTGGAATGTGATGCCTCGGGAAATGTAATTGGTGTTATTTTAAACCATGATGGAATATAGATGTCTCATGACTCTCAGGTCTGGCTTGCACTTTATCAGACATCTTTCGTAAGATTCTAAAAAGAAAAAATGGAAGATCTAGGAGCTCTTTACCTGAAATGACACTTGTATATGATGTGGAATCTTCCCTCACATGTGAAGTATTTTTGGATTGCCAAAAATAGCTTTAAATAATGCTCCTTAAGGAAAATCCTAGGTATTCCTGAAGTCATATCCAATTCTACATGCTCTTGCTTCAAGAACTCATCACAATTATGTAGTTTAAACTTGGTGTCCTTGAACCATTCTTCCCCTATCCTATGAATTTTTGTTGCTTCAACAATAGTTTCAGGGGAAAATGTAAAACTCATTATGGAAACTTTTGAATTTGTGCCAACAAAATTTACAACAAAATCTTTGGAGACTTGAGCATGGCACCACTGCATATTTTGACAGAACCTCATGCAGCCACCATTGGTGAAGGCCTCTCCAAAACTTGGATCCTCCATGACCAATTTAATGTCCATAGGATCATATCTAACTACTGAAACTACCTTGTTGGTCTTATTATGTGTAGCCATATCCTCCAAAACAGCGCTGCCCTATTTTAACTCTTGACACCTGCAAAATATTGTATGTGACAACAAGTTTCTTATTGATAGAGCTGGAAACTCACCTATGATAGCAACTAGACCCAAAAATAAACAGATAAATGGTGGAAATTGATCAATAAGCTCACAAGGATGGCGAGATAAGTGATTTATCTTGAATATATGAAAGTTAAATTAGGAAAGGAAATGTAAGGACAAAATGGAATTATATGATTGTAACGATGGCCAAGCATGCCATATACTGAATAAAAACTCATAACTGATAAGTATGTGATGGAAAATTGACCCCTAACCACTGAAAAAATGAAACCTCATCGATCCCCTTATTGGTTTTAGAAAAATATGAGTTCATAGCGAATTCCATTAGAAAGATGCTAGATTTGCTACAGAACTATCAGGTGAGTCAATAGCGAAAACAACATGTTTTGCACAGAAATCGCTGCAGACTTAGGTAAAAAGTGACAAGTGTCAAAAATGACTTATTTAACCTCATGTGTCCTGATTTTTGAAACTTACCTATGACAAGACCTTAGTCGCATGATTTAAAAACACTTTGAACCCTTTAAGACTATACACCAATCATGAAATTTGATCAGTTTTCATGAATTTATTTGACCAACACACTTGACCTAACTCAAAATGACATTCTTAACCAACCTAATTTTTATTGATGATAACAGAATCCATTAAGTATCATCTCATTTCTTTTGTTACATATTCAGACATATCTAAATAAATATATGACAAGTCGGTGAGATTGTATTTAGTTAGTACTATAGGTTAGAAGATATATCTGAGGAATAAGATTTCCAAGACAAGGTTATCAAGGGATGAATACTTTACCTCATATCTATTAAAGGTATCACAATTGAGCGATCAATTACAAGGGCTTGAAAAAGTATTTTATGATTCTAAAGTAATAACTTGTATACTCATTGCTTTACCCGTCGAATGGAGTATCTTTTTGTCAAGCATCTATTCAGGAAAGGACACTCTGAATTTTGATGAGATATGGTATTTATGTATGATATTAGTGACAATATTGAAGGCAAAAGATGACACCAAACAAAATGAAAAGTCTCAATATTTTCCTCACAAAGTAAAGAAGAAAAAAGAGAAGTTTGGAAAAATTGAACCGCGTGAAATGAACAACAATAAGCCATGAAGAAATCGAGATATGTCTAAAGTACAATGCTTTCGATGTAATGAGTATGGACATTTTAAGAGAGATTGTTTGGAAGACCCAAAATATAAGAAGGACAATAAGAGAAAATAAGTGGAGCACATATAGTTGAAGAAAATCAAGAATTCAAAAATAAACTGAAGAATGAAGAAGCCAAGGATCTATACTATTGAAGAACTCTCCCATTATTAGCTTTGGTTATTATATGTTTTCTTTTTCATTAGAATATGGAAATTATATTAGCATGTACATTTAAATTTAGAAGTTTGAAGCATGGCATCATGTAAATAAGCATAAAGCATTTAGAGGATTAATATCTACACCATTATTTTAATCCCATTGGTTGAAATCATCAAAGCTAAGATAGAATATTTTGGATCATCCAACACTCACTAGTAAAAAATGATGAAATTAATGACTAGGTGACTAAAAACTTTATCCACTGTAGCCTTTCCAAGAAAAATTCTACAAAAATGAGAAATCATAGGTGACTCAATTAAACAAAACTAACATAAACAACTAATTTAGTCCCGGGTTAAAATTTATGACTAGCTAATAGGTAATACAACTAAAAATCACTAATGTGAATGACTAATTTAGTCTAGAAAAAAAATATGAATACCTAATAAGAACTAAAATAATATGAATCAATCGTTTATGCTAGTCATTTTAATTGTATCACTTTGGCAGTCTAAATTTACAAATGATGGGGGATTCAAAGGCTATTATAAATTGGTTGAAAGGTTATAATCGCTTAAGCACTTATTTATTGGATTACTGGATAATTAGAGTTATTGAGATTATTAGAGTCTTCAGCATTATATCCTTTGATCACATTCATAGGGAATTAAATTCAAAGGCTGAAAAATTATCCAAAATGGGAGTTGGCTTATAGTCGAGTCAAATACATTATGAAAAATACCAGCGAGGAGAAGTGTTAGTTAATTAGAAGAGGACAAATTTCATTTAGGAATGAGAAAATTATAAATAATTATAAAAACTATAACCATACACTAAGATTTCATTCGCCTTTAATAAAAAATAGATCAACAAATCTAACATTAAATGAAGAAGAAGCCATAAATAATACTAAAAGACTTTATCACAAGATCAAAATATCAAATAGCATAACAAATTCAAATTCTTCACTTATCTTAATTACCCAAATTCAATAACACGTGGATGACATATATGTATAAATAAAATTTAAAAATACACAAGAAATAAAAATAAAAATAAAATTATCCATAAACACCTTGCAACTTTAAAACTCACTATCTTGTTCATCCATAAACACCTATCAAATTCGAACTCCCTATCTTGGTCAAAGTGTATTTGTCTAGAAATATTTATTTTGGTTTAAGAAGGATTCATGTTTACAACGAATTTAAGCCAAGTTATTCTCAATTGATGGAATAGGTGGTTTTTTGGGATTTTCTTTCTTCTTTACAAAAGTTATTTCCTCATTTATCCAGAAAAGAAAAATTAAGATATCACACATCATTTTTATAACTTTTTAAAAATATGGGAATGTGGGGGAAGGAAAGGGTTTGTGTTAGAGGAATGTGGGGGAAGGAAAGGGTTTGCATTAGGTGAATGCATGGGAATGCAAGGGTTTTTCTTAGGGGAATGCTGGGGAAGGAAAGTGTTTGCATTAATTTATGGAAGAAGACTACACTATAGAGGAAGCTTTTGGAATAGTATGCATAAGTTTTGTTGGAAGATTTATTCTCACTGAAAGGTAATCAAAAGTGATTAGACTATATTTGTTGGAAAACATATAAAAATTAGGATCCAAAAATCTTTAAAAGGGAGGGAAGAAGTGATTTATGAAACTCTTAGAATTGGATGGGAGAAGAGGATTTTCAAATGCTTGAAAGATCCAAAAGGAATTTTTTTTAGAGAGAAAAGGAAATTTCTCTCAAGGTTCATGTATTGACCCTGAAAATAGAGTAATAAGAGACTTGTTTCTTTCAAATATTAAAAACAATGTGAATTTATTAATACAAGGAAATTAAGGAGGCCAAGGACAAATTGTAGAAGGAAAGGAAATTAATGGTGAGTTTTTTTTTTTTAAATCAACGATTGTAAATGATTTTATGAAATGTTTTCAGTTTTTTGAAGAAACATTTATTTATTATAAATAGAGAAGGTTTCTAAATTTGATGATGTTTCTAGGCTAATCCAATGTACAATAAGAGTGATATCATGGTGCAGAAACAACAAGTTCCCTAATTAGCTGAACTACAAGAGAATAATGATTTAGAGGAAAACCTAAGGGCTCCCAACATTTATTGTGTGAAAAGAATAATTATGGGACCTAATGGACACCACATAATTGAGAAGTTCTTTTAAGGTACAAGTAGGGGATTTCAGTGTGGAACCCCAATTTTGTTATAAGATTCAGGGTTCCTAATATCAGTTGTAATTATGCTCATATGTGTTTCTATGTGGGATTGTGGTGGGCAAGCACTAATCACCCCAACCAATACATGATATCCATGCATATGGAACTTTGACTAGTCTCAATGTTCATGGATAACATGGATGTTCAACTTGCACCTTTAAGGGTTTTGTGAGGCACTCAAGTATTTTTCACTAGTATATTTATTGTGGACATCTCTATGTTCAATACCTTCATTTCTAAGGTTACATTCTGGTTGGTAGATATTCTTATAGTTTCCATCTCACCAATCATCTAAAGAGTTTTATGCTTCAAATGGATCAGTTTCTTTCAATAGTTTCCTTATTTGCTGGACACTCCCTTCACTAGGAATTTTATCTTCAACCTCCACTTTACTCTTATTTAAGATCTATATCAAAAGTTTTGACTGGAATCTTAAAAGCTTTCTTGTCTTTCCCTAGAGAGACGATAGAACCCTCATCTTCATTAGTTCAAAAGAGGTTCTTATCATCAATCGACTTTATGAAAACTCTTTTTTCCTCCTTAATGTAATTCTTAACATTTTCTACTTTTGTACAAATAAAATTATGCTTTCTATTGTCCAAAATATTAGGCTTAGGAATTCTCCTTGGAAGATCACGATCCTCTCTTAGTGACCTTCCTTTTTTATTTACAAAATTATCGATGGAAGATATTTCATAGTTTGATCATTGCTGGTTTTTCTATTCGTGCCAACTTTGGAAAAATGATGTAATTATTTTCTCCCTGCATTCAATTTTCAATATCTTTTCCCTTATCGATAAGTGTTTTATCCTTTTCAATATAAGATTCCTCTTCATCATCAGGAACCTCTTTATGAAATGCTAGTGAATATTGTGTTGTTGGATTAGCATTACCTTTTTTGCGTCCATTTCCCCATGGAAAACTGCCTATACTTTTCTCACATTGGTTGTGTTTTTTAGAGACTTACTTTTCCTTAGATGTTGTAGCTCTTTTCTCAAACTCCTCTAATTTTGTAATATCCCTTATGTTCCATTCTTGAAATATTTTAGTAGTTTTCGCTTGTTTCTCTTCAACTTTCGCAAATAATCTGCATACTCTTTTATTAAAACTTCTTCCGCTTGTTCCATCTTTAAATACCCTCCAGGATGGAACAAGAGCCAACTATAATACGACTGTAGTGACCTAGCATAATTTTTTCCATCCGATGGTTTGTTTTCTAGACGAGGGCTTGCAATAGAAATACCACAAACACTATTCCTTCATAAATTAACAATTATTTTCTTCATATAAATTAACCATAGTAGAAAGCCGCCATTAAGATAGAAATCAACAGTAGGAGCTTCCAGAAATCCACATTAGTTGGATTGACTGTCCAATAGCCAAATTATACATAGTACAATAATATTTTTGCTCAATAAAACCAAATATGACTATAATGCAATATAACTAAGTGTTGTAACATTTAATTTACCCTACTTTCCTACAAAACCTAGACTGTATCTATTAACTTGTTGGGTGAAGAGGATAGTCAACTCACTATCTATAGTAGAATTTTGACCCTAAGTCATTATAGCCCTGCGACCCTCAACCTTATGACCCTCAACCCTGTGGCTTCTACAACCCTGCATCTCTGTGATCTATAGTCTTGTAATACATGGCCTTTATCCATAGCTCGAACTCCCCTGTCTATAATAGTATAATTTTAAATTTTTTCCATAAGTACCAAGAATAATGTTCTTTTTTGATAATTCATAGTTCTAGGAGGTTGAATATCCTAATAATTACAACTCCAAATCATTTTCTAAGAGAACACTGAATTTTCCTTAGGAATTCCTCTAAATTTTCCTTATAAATTCCAATGGGATGCCTCAAGATTTCCACTAAATTTCCTAAGGTTATACTTCAAAAAAAGCTAGATCATATTCCCCTAATTGAATAGGAATAATCTCAATGATCCAAACAAATAATTATTCTCCAAGAATTTTTGTGCCATAACAAAGTAAGATCTTTAATTCTTAAGTTAAATTAGACTACTCAAATGACCTATGTCAGAGTAAGAAAAACAATAACTAGGTAGGGTGGGATAAGCTCCACCAAAAGTAGTCAAAGAAGAGAAAGGGGTCTTAAAACCCTAAAATATTGGGATCAAAGAAAAACATAGACAAATTAATCCAAATCGGTGACCAAAATGATTTTACTCTTTTGTGTTTATAGATTTCCTTATGGGGGTTTTCTCCTCCTTAATTAATTGAAATTGGTCCATGCAAGCCCAACTTTGGGCTTCTTTCCCTAGCTACCCCAATACTTTAACCCGTGCTTCCAAAACATTCGGTAATTTGGGGTTTCCCCTTTATCAAAGACTATATTCTATAGGGAATGATAGGCTACATCACCCCTTCAGAAATTAATCCATAGGGGACATTACAAAGAAATTTCCTCATGAAAATTTGTTTATTTGGTAGATATGATCTACTTATTTTGGTTGTTCATGTAGATGACCCAATACTTATAAGTTATTTATAGACAATGACTGCAAGGTTAAAAGCTAAGGTGACACAAGAATTTGAAATGGATATTGAGTTGATGTAAAATTTCACAATTCTATATGTGTGGTAGAGTATTGGTGAGGTTTTCCTTGGGAAATGAAAGTACACAGTTGAGGCCCTTAAAATTTTCCAAATGATATATTGTAAACCCATGACCAATTCTATCATACTAAATTTGAGGTTGCATTCTGACTTGGATTTAAATTTTGAAAATCCTTTAGTGTATAGACAGTTCATTGGATCCTTTATGTATCTAGTCAAGACCAAACTTTATATATGTTTTGTAGTGAATACCTTGAGATAGTTAATGGTTCGGCTGAGACAAATTTACCAAATAATTACAAAACATGTACTATGATATTTGAAAGGCATGGTACATTGTAGAATAAGATAGTGAGTTAATGTTGGATGGACTCACTAATGATGTGTAATGGACTCCTCCCACATTTACACTCTTTCATAGGATTTCCTAGGGTAAACATGAGTTGAGTGTCACTATGATAAGACTCAACCTCCTAGGTGACCTTCAGGAAATGGAGTAGCCAACTTAAGACCTTATTGACTTCCCTTATGTGCCATAGGACCTCTTGGAGTAACCCGACCCCTCTAGGTGTCCAACCCTGATACAAATCACTTTTTTCTCTAAGCTAGAGCCCCAATCGCTCCCTTGCCAAGGTATCCATGTGACTAAGGGTTCCCAGTTGCACTCATAGGCCTACCTCCAAGTGACTATGTAATTTTTTTCTAAGTTATATAACCATGCTTATAAATAGCATATAACCAGATAAATAGAAATAAGATAATAACCATTAATGCCACATAATAACTAGTATATTTCCTTATCAAAAGTAATATGAACTTAGCTTTTATTAAATATAGGTAAATACCAACCGAGTTCGAGACTTCCACATTCCACCTGACCATAGATTAAGTGAACCAATTCCTTCTTTCAACCAATCACCTTCGCTCCATATTCCAAGCATGAATGTGGGATCTCATGGGATAAACCAATCCAAATGCAGCCAAGGAATCCAGAGGTTAAACCACCTTGACCCTCTCCATACCGTGATCTCACCCAAACTAGTGTTGAGATCACAAAACTAAACCAAGCTTGGATGCCTCAGAGTTTATTCACCAATACCTTGAGGAATGTTCCCATATCCACCCTTAGTATTTACCGTGTATATCACCATTACCGGTCAACATAATCCTAGACCTTTGGGAATTTTTCTGATACCACCTCACCCGGATCAAAAATATTCTAATAGTACAAAGCTCAAAACTAAGAACAATTCGATAACACCATGGTTATCCAAAAATGGGAAGGCTATGATAAAATCCACTTTCGAAACTGGACAAAATACATGCCAATGATAACAAAAGAACCGAATACCAACATGCACATATGATGCGTGACAAAACCAGCTAGGAAATCATACATGCAACCTCTTACCAACAAGTATTCCTATTGAAGCTACTTGATCCTTGTCTTCATTTTCATTATTTTTCCTTCTTTACTTTTCCTAATTTCCTTTCCTTCCCTTCCTTTTCTTGTTTTATTTATTTCTCCTCTTCATGGTATTTTCCTCTCTGAGACAAATTCCAACACTAAAATGATAAAAAATACGAAGTGTTGCTCTGAGGTATTTTATTGATGAAGCCTCTAATTTATTCAAGTTTTCATTATTTTCCTCCTCACATGCAACCTATGACTTTTCATCTTACTTTTCTCCTAATTTCCAGTATTTTCATAAATAATGTGCCAAAAATACCTTTTTTCCTTTCCAAAGCCTTAACCATTTCATTTATAAATTTCCCTTAGCCATAAACACAATAAGTGATTCCCAATAGGATATTTTTCCCAACATTCAGCTTGGAATAAGTGCCTCTTTCCCATGGTATTATTTTACCTTTATTAACTTTTATTACATGAAATTTTAACCCGAGGTTGTCATAGACGCCTATCCCTTAGGGAACACTGTCCTGAATGTTAAACCACACCTAGACCCAGCAAAAACACTAAAAATAAAAATTATATGAGCTTTATAATCCATACAATTACAGTATTTACAATAATATCATTCTAAAAAGAAAACAAATAATGTAAAACATGAAAACATGACAACCATATCATTTACTAGAGCTTTATAACTAATATTATTGAGGTATTTACAATAATAACCATACATAAATGAAAAATAACAAGATTCATTTTCCATCAACAAAAACAATGAAGGATACATAGCCTTCATGTGATCATCCATCTCCCATGTAGCTTCATTGGGCCCAAAGTGCTTCCACTACACTTTAACTTGCTCGAGTGATCTATTTCAGAGCACGAGATGTTTCTAACATAATATGCATTGAGGTTCTAGCTGGAATTCTCCTTCTTACTCCACCTGTAATACAAACCAATAAATAACATGATAAACATCCTTTATATATCGTTTAAGAAATGAAACATGAAAAACATCATGGATTTTCATTTTCAAAGGGAATGCAAGCTTGTAGGCCACTAGTGCAATCCTCTCGAGGATCTCAAAAGTCCTGTAATACCATGGTGCCAACTTGGCATATGATCTGATCCTCAGTGAGCTCTTCTTGGGATTGATGCATAAATACATATGCTTGCCAACTTAAAATTCCTTAAGTTACCTGTGCTGGTATACATAACGTTTATACATGTCATGTGTTACCTTTAGATTCTTCTTTATACCTGCATTTACTCTTCCATTTTTGTTAGCATGTATGGTTAAATAAGTACCATGTTCACTGTATTACTCCAACTTAGGGGAGTGTTACAACTTTTCTCGTACAATGCCTCAAACAGACTCATCCTCAGTGACTCTTGATAATCATTGTTGTATGTAAACTCAACCAATAGAATGTACTCCTCCCATCTCCTGTATTGATGCTTGACATAAATTTTCAGCATATCCTCCAGAATCCTGTTGAAACTCTCTATATTTCCATATGTGTGTGGATGATAAGTGATGATGAAGGTTAAATATGTCCCCAATCCTGTAAACTGCTCCTTCCAAAACATGGAACTGAACTTGGAATTCCTATCTCACACAATTTTCTTCGGAACACCATGTAGTCTCATGATCTCCTTGATGAATACCTATGCTCCCTTAATAAATGAATAAATAGTGTTTACTGGAATGAAATTATCTACCTTGCTCAACTTGTATACCATGACAATGATAGAATAATTCTTCCCTGATGTCCTCGAAAGGCATGTAATTAAATCCATGGAAATTCCATCCCATTTCCAATCTAAAATCGGAATAGGCCGCAACAACCAACCTGAGTGCTTACACTCTGCTTTAACCTGCTGAAAGTCCAAACATCTCTCCACAAAATTTGCCACTTCCTTCTTCAGATTCAGCCAATAATATAACATCTTCATTGGTTTCAACATCTTTTGATATATTGGGTAAACTAAATATGGTTTTACATGAAGCTCTCTCAATATAAGCTTCTTGAGTTCACTATCATCTGGCACATAGATCATGTCCCTAAATATCACCAAGCCATATTTTATGAGATGATATCCAAATATTGATCACCTGTACCCTACTATAACATGTGCATAAGATATTTGTACATGTAATCCTGTAAATATGTCCCATATGAGCTCACTGTTGCAACATGGTTCAACTGTACATTCCTAGTGAGAGCATATGCAACCCTATTCTCCTTTCCCTTAAAGTAACTAATCTCAAAGTCAAATTCGCTAAGGGTATCCAACCATCTAGCTTTCATGGCATTCAAATTTGGTTGGTGAAACATATATCTAAACCACTATGATAACTCATCAATACAAACCTCCTGCCAAGAAGATAATGTCTCCACATCTTCAAAACATGAATTATGGCTTCCAACTTAAGATCATCAGTCACATAGTTCTTCTCATGCTCGTTCGACTTCCTGGACTCATAGAATATCACTTGTCCTTCATGCATAAAGACTCTACCAAGCCCTCTCTTGCAAGAATATATACACACTACGAACTATTTATCTGGATTTGCAATATTTAACACTAGAGAATTTTTTGATAGCTGCTTCAACTACTCAAAGCTAGTTGCACACTCCTTTTTCCATTCAAACTTCTTAACTTTCCTCTACAAGGATGTAATAGGATATGAAATGCATGAGAAGTTCCGAATGAACCTCTTGGAGTAACACTCTAACCCCACGAATGATCTGACTTCCTCCACATTTCTGGGAGTTTCCCACTCCATGATAACTTTTAGATTTTCTGGATATATTGCCATGCTTGCCTTGGAAACAACATGTCCCATGTAATGTATCTTTGTCTGAAAGAAACTACACTTTCTAAACTTAGAATACAATTGATGCTCTCTTAGCAATCTAAACATGACAACGAAATGCTTGACATGTTATTCCTCCTTTTTAGAATATAAATGAATATAATAGAGAGCATCAATTGTATTCTTGATCGTCATTGTGTTAAAATACCTATAATAAATGCACAATATAAGAATACCACCCTTCTTCTTCACGAACAATACTTGTGCACCTCAAGGCAATGCACTTGGCCTAATGTATCCCTTATCAAGAGTTTCCTTCAACTGAAAATTTAGCTCTACTAACTCTAGAGTGCTCACCATGTAAGGTTCCTTTGATGTTGGTGCTTCCCGTGGTACCAACTCAATAGAAAATTCTACTTCCCTGCACAAATGAAGCTCTGGAACATGTATTGGAAACACATCCTGAAACTGCTAGAATATATGGTACCTCTTGAAAATTTGTGCATCCTCGACATCCTTACACTTGTCATTGGAAATATGAACTGCAGACATCACACACCCTTTCCTACAACTTCGCTTATCCTGCATAGTTGTGACTATCCTCACTAATGTAGCATTATTATTTCCCTATAATATTCTCTTCCCTCCACTATCATCTAGAAACTCAATAGCCTTGTCATAGAAATCTAATTTGGTCCTGTGAAGATACAGCAAATCCATACCCAAAAGGATACTATACAATCCCAATGGAAGTACATTCAAATGTGTTTTTGTAGGCATACCATTCGACTGAAATGTATAATATCTTACCGAATGATGAGCTCTCTTCTTTGTACCTATAACCAACTGCACCAAAAAATACTTTGCATGTGATTATTTTTTCAATCCACACTTATCCACCAGGTCAAGATTAAAATAACTATAATTAGATCAAGGATCAATCCAAATAGAAATAACTTGATCACAAAGCTTTTCATCCATATCAATTTTAGATGTCCATTGATTTTCCTTCCTCTTGTCCACAACTGCATAAATATGAGGGATACTATGACCAACATCCCCAACTCTCTACACCTCTTGAGAAATATATATTTCAGGCCTACCTCCCTAGTACAAAGGAAAATCTTTCTTACAATGATCTTTGCCACATATCCAACATTGCAACAATGTTCTACTTTCACATCTAGTTGGCTTCTCTCTAGGCTACAACACCTGTCCATTCTCAACTACATTAAACTTATTGTAAGAAGAAACATTTTATTTCTCACCTGCATCTTTTGGTCTTCGTCGCTTCGATGGCCATTCCCATTTTACTTTCTCATTCCCTTTCAAGTCAAGTTTAGGCTCACCTTTTCGATTTGAATCATCATAAAAATGCTTCAATTTTCAAATGGATTGTTATAATGATTTTGAATCATCAAAATTAATTTGGTCTCTATATGTTGTTGGAAATATTCTAATGAATCTTTGAATCTTATCCTTTTCCTCCTTGAGATATGGCACATACCTTAATAGCTCCAATAATATGCTAGCATACACATCATCTTTCATATAACCCATCTGTATCTCATAGAAATCCTTATCTATGTCATCATAGTACCTCTCCAATAAGTAGTTATTCTTAAATATCATCTTGAAATAATCTGAGATCAAGTCTTCCTCCTGAATTCCCTAGATATCTCCTTTCCCTTTCAGACTGAAGGTGGATATCTTGGCTTTCATATTCTCTGAATAATAGTGAAATTTTAATAATTTCTTCATCCCAAGTAACGATTCCTCTGCATCTTCTGACTTATTCATCTCTCTATCAAATGTAGGAGGCTTCACTTTCCTGAAATCCCCAGGTAAAGACTCCCTCTCTAATAAGGATGATGACGATAATGATTGTGATGATGTCTCCTATATGAGGAACTAGAATGATGCCGATACATACCAGTCTTCTTGTTAGGTGTGTCTAATGACCTGCAATCTCTCAATTTTTCCCCTCTATGCAATCTATATCTTTACCGAGATTTTCTACCATAGATTCCATTTGTTTTCTCTTCTTTCTCTTGACTAATCGTCAATTGTCCTTGTTTCCACAACTTTGACAAGCTATGAAGAACCAATGCATAAACCTCTACCTGCTTATCCTAAGCCCTTGAAAGCCTTTCCAAAGCCTCAACCAACTTGTCATTTTCCTCTTTGAAATTTTTGATATATTACCTCAAGCTCCTCAATGTATCTTCTATACCAGGAGAATACTCTTCTCCTTGCTACCCAATTGATCAGTAGGGAGAGTCACAGGATGTAGTATTCCATTTCACTTGTCATAGTGAATTATGATATTCCTACAAGTATACCATGTTATATAGACCAAATAGATACCAAATCAAATCCATAGCTCAGTGATTATGAAAGGAGGCTTATATCATCTCCAAGATCAGTCCACATTAGCATGTAGATCTATAATCATAAACATATCCATGTAATAACATAACAACATAAAAACAACATGTATGAACATTCCAACTATATACTATGACCCTATCCATACCAACCATAACCTTGATAACATTAGACTTTATCCAAGGAGAGAGAAACCATGCTCTCATACCATCCTATAACTACTCCCACATTTACCCACTTTCATTGGCTTCACTAGGATAAACATGAGCTTAGGGTCACTATGATAAGACTCAACCTCCTAGGTGACCTTAAGGAAATGTAGTCGATAGCTTAAGAACTTACTGACTTCCCTCAAGTGCCAAAGGACCTCCAAGAGTACCCCAACTCCTTTAGGTGTCCAAATCATGAGAAAAATGACTTTTTCCTTGACCTAGAGCACCAATTTCTCCCCTCCCAAGGCCTCCATGCGACTATGGATTCCCAGTCGCACTCATAATCCTCGGAAAAGGTCTCTACACAAAACAATAATCGTGGAAGAATCAAATCTACTATTGAATTTTATACTCAAAACTGATAAAATTCCCATCACACCATGGTTATCCATAAATGGAAAGTATAGGATAAAATCCACTATATAAACACAAAAAAATACATACCAATGAAAAAAAAAGAATGAAATACCAACATGCACATACCATGCATGTCAAAACCAACTAGGAAATCATGCATGCAACATGTTACCTGCAATTATTCCCACTGAAGCTTCTTGGCCATTGTATTCCTTTTCTTTCCTTGTCCTTCTTTTCTTTTCCTTTCCTTTTGTTTTATTTCCTTTACTTCCATTTCTTTATTTCTTTATTTCTCATCTTGGTTCTCTTCTCCTCTCTGAGAAAAATTCTAACACTAAATTGACAAAAAGCTACCAACTGATGCTCTGAGGTATTTTTATTGACGAGGCCTCTAATTTCTTCAATTTTCCATTGTTTTCCTCCATTTTCCTTCTCACATGCAACTTGTGACTTTTCATATTCCTTTTCTCCTAATTTCCTTTATTTTCATAAATAATAGGCAAAAATATATGTTTTCCTTTCCAAATCCTTAGCCATTTCCTTTACCAATTTACCTTAGCCAAAAACATGTCAAGTGATAACCACTAGGATATTTTTCCCAAAATTCAGCTTGGAATAATTGTCCCTTGGCCATGGTCTTATTTTACCTTTTTTAAATTTTATTAACCGAACTTTTAACTGAGGGCTATTACATTATGAAAGGGCAAGAGATGCATGTGAAAATAAGATTAATTCAAGGTGTTTCTTATTTTTCGGTTCAAGAGTGATTTCCTAGTATAGCAATACATAGGAATTAGTGTCATTGTGTACAACTCTCATTCATCACAATTAGCATTTCTCATCATGAAGCCTTTTAAATTTTCAAGTTAATTGAAAAATGAACAGGCAAGATGTTGGAGCTTATGGCACTCTACTATGTCAACTACAGTAGAACGAAACTCTGAAAATCTAGTACTGACATCAGGTACCATTTTATCAATGATGAGGTTTGGAAGTGAGAAGTTTCTCTGGAGTATATTTAGATTGATCAACAAGTTGAAAATTTCTTAACTAGATCATTGGAAAAGGGGAAGTTCAAATCATTCAGGGAGAGACTTGATTGGCAAAGAAAAATTTCCTCAGAAAGAGATAGTGTTATATTGTATATTGAATAATATTTTATAGCATAGGCACGTGTATCATTCCTCGCCGCAATTGTGAACAAATCAAGATAGTTAAGTTACAACAAATCAAACTCTACAGTGAGAGTGCACTTCTTCTCTTCTAGATTCAACATTATGGTGCATTAAAATATGTAGAAGAAATATGTTGTTTTATTTCTAGCAATATATCTTCAACAACCTGCATGTGTTAGACAATTTTCATATCTTAGTTAATTTTTATTCTAATAGTGTTGTAATTTTGAATTAATTATATGTTTAGTTAGGTAAGGCATATGCAATCCAGTGATAGGGCACAAATCCCAAGGAGATCTTTCTCTTGTTAGGGGACACTAACTAAATAATATCATTCATGAAGAGACAAGAGTACAAATCTGAAGACTGTGGAAGATATAGGATTCAGATCTACCCTTGTAAACCCTAGAAAGACCACCTTTTTGTTATATAAGGAGGTATGCATATTGATTTTATAATTCATTCAGTTCAATAGTGAACATTGAATTATTTTTTCACTTCTTTCTGTAGCATATTTGAGTTCATAATTAATGAGAAACCATTTACGGTTTTGATATTATATCTACTAATTTTATGTTATATATCTTCTACAATACGTGTTTATATATTACAACATCATTAGAGATGAAATTTTGAGTGGCTTTTAGTTTTCCGCCATCTAGTATTTTTTAGGTAATAGAGTATCCACTTTCATAAATCATGGTTGAGTGAACTAACAGGTAGGTAGAGGCATATTTCAAAAAATGGTTGGAGGGACCATCTAGTGTTCAAATTCGTTTCAGAGAAAGGAAGAGTACTTGAAGCAATTTTTGAGCAATCAATAAGATAAATTTTAGCTGGAATTCAAGTGAGGCCAACAAATGTAAGGGATAGATACAAGATAAAAATTAGCATTTCCACTATGAAAGAACTACTTATGCAATAGTCATATAAGAAACAAAGGTTTGATTATAGGGGGTATTCAAGACTCGACTCGCACATTGCTTCTTCTTCCTAGAGGAAAATAATTTAGGATGAGAGATACAAAGAAACATTAAAATAAGACTTGAGCTGAAGATTCACCACTAAATCTATTTATTTATTTTCCTCAGTTATCTTGGTACTCTTTTTATTCATCTTCTAAACTATTTTTCTTCTTCATATTTTAATCAGTTTTAATTATAGTATGGCTTATGCACATGCTTGGAATTTTATGGCTTTTCCCATTTGCCATTTCGTATTTGGGTTATTTAAAAATACATATTAGAGATTAATAGATTTTATTGTGTATTCAATTTTGATAAAATCATGATACTGTCAATAAAATGAAGGTATACTTCCTTACCTAGTTTCATGTGTTGTTTTTCCTTTATGTATTATGATTAAATTGTAACATCCCTGGAGAAGATTTCGATGTAATAAAAGTTAATAAAGGAAAAAATAAAAACCATTATTTATGGGACACTTATTCCAAGCTAAATGTTGGGAAAAACATCCCAGTGGGTGTTCATTTCGATTAATATGGCTAAGTAAATTGGAAAAGGAAATGGGAAAGGAATTGGGAAAGAGAAAATGGCATTTTTGGCACATTTATTTATGAAAATAATGGAAACCAGGAGAAAAGGGAGGTGAAAGGTCATAGGTTGTGTTGGCGCTAGAATCAACACTTGGACTGTAGCAAGTGCCTGACCAGACACATCCTAAACTCTAAGGAAATTTAATGATTTGTTTTATGAGATTGGTAGGTGGTACAAACTCTCATTCGCTGAAAAGAGATTTTAGTCAAATCCACAGCTCTACTAATGAGGGTATTGTAAATTGATGTGGTAGCTGGGTGAAATTTTGTAGCCTATGAGGAGAGGAAATTTTAATATGAGAGAGGAAATAGTAGGTCTGTAAAACCGAAATCTACTGCATTTGGTAGAAATTCACAAAGGTAGAATTTTGACAATATTCCATTGACATAAAGCTATTTCTAGTCTGACAAGATTCTCACTGAAATAACATGAAAAATAACTATCATGAGTAATGCTCTTCCATTTTTGTAACATATATTTTACCAGGAATGCTTACTGTGTGAGACTAATAAAAATTGATAAAACACATAACATGTTTAAGAGGCTAATAAAAACACATAACAATATGATGGTTTTCAGACTAGAACTGAAAGAAAGGAGATATGGAAACACAAGTAAAGTAGACAATACACACAAAAAATTGGTAATAAGTCCTTAGTAGTATCATTACCTTTCATTGACAAAAAATATTACAAATCATATGAGTCAAAATTATAAAACCACCAACCAACCTTTTTTACATAGAATTTTATCACATATATACAAAAATAATAAACTGTCATCTCCACAAAATGAGCAAACCTATTCCCAAAATTTATTATGATCTCATGCAAGAGATGAGGCTTATCCTAAAAATTTAATACAAAGTGTTATGACATAACGAAAATAACAACATCAAGGCTAACAATTCGAAGTGGTTTGTATGATGTGGCGATTTATAGGAAGACTCCTCTTTTGTTCTAGTGCAACCAACTCCACAAAAAGTGTAAACAATAGTGAAAATGGCATGTGGATGTTCCTTGAATGTTGTCTGGTGCCTGGTAGAAATGTGCTAGTGCTGAGAGTAGTGGTAGAAAATTGTTTCAGAGAAGCTCTGTCGTTGTTCCGTTGTTCCTTTCATTTTTTGGTTGAAAACCATTTGTAATGGCAGAAAACCCGAAATTTTTTGGATGGAATGGTAGAGGTTCATTTTATGAGAAATTACAAAGAAACCCTTTGAAAAATGTTTAATTGATAGGGGAGACATGCAGTGGAATGAATGATAAGCGGGGGGAGAAAACCTTTTATACATATATCACAATCGCAAATCGATATTGGAGCGTTTGAACTTAAGACACAAATGGGAAAAAATGTGATTTTGAGATGGGGTGATGACATGGAAAAGAAGTGGGACCGATCGTTGAGCGCGCATCGGAATTTTTATTATGAAATGCAGGAGTTAAATGTTAAAACTGGTGAAGTGAGATGTGCGATGAGACGAAAGGTGGGGCCTAGACAATACCAAAAATCACACATCATAAGTTTTGTTATGAGACACAGGAGTTAAATGTTAAAAATTGCAAAGTGCGATGTGTGATGAGAGCGGAGGTGACGTGGCAAAGAAGTGGGACTGATCGCAGATTGTGCATTGGAAGTTTTATTATGAAATGCAGGATTTAAATGTTAAAACTAGTGAAGTGCGATGTGTGATGAGATGGAAGGTGGGCCTAGAAAATAACACAAATTTCACATCACAAGTTTTGTTATGATACATAAGAGTTAAATGTTAAAAATGTCGAAGTGTGATGTTTGAAGATAATGGAGGTGATGTGGCATAACAAACAGTGGGGTTTCCCGCAAATTGCACATCGAAATTTTTAGGGAATTACCTCTCCTCCGTTAAAGTTATCTTGTATCATATGCGATATGTGCTAGAGCGTTGTGCTGACATGTGGCTACCCTCATCTACGCATCGTAATCCAAATAACATACCGCATGATTGCCTTAACATTAAACTCTAAAATATGTGTTTTGTGAAATCGCTCTATTTGTGATTTAACTTCCAGCATTGATCTCTGCCTAGATCTAACAGTCCTCACTGCTCACCCTTATTCGAATCACAAATTATATTGTTTAGTTTTTGATGTCATCTTAGCCGTCAGTCTCTTCCCCTTTAGAGCTGCGTTTGGATCATGACCGTCTACTCATCCTGCATGTGGTTCTTCTTCGGATATGCCACTCTGTTGGTCAATCTATTTTCTTCTGGAAAATTTTTTATTTTTAAAGAACTCTAGTTGAAATACTATCCACGAACCCTTGTTTTCCTGCTTTGAAAAGTGAAACTGCTTGCCGGAGGAGTGGTCTCTATTTAACTGTAGCCTCTTTATTTAGATAACCAAAATATCAGTGAAATAGCTTCTCTTTTCACTGTGTGGAATATATGACTTTCATTTCTGAGAAATAGCTTCCCTTTACTGCATTACTATTTTGACAATGAAATTGCAACAATGGTAGCTATTATTCCAGACCATATGACTGCAACTTTATTACCCAAACAATGACTAACCTTCAACACTAACATAAGTAAAAATAGAGATTTTAACTTATTTTAGGGCTCTAAAACACCATGACACATATTCACTTAAAAATACCTTGATGTTGGGACCCTTTTTAACCTTTATTGGAAATGACTCAAACTTTGGACATGGACTAGGACACAATAAGAAAATATTTGAAAATAGTGACACAATGGTGATTACACCATTAACATTTTTAGTGCTAATAGTGGCTCCTATTGGTGATGAAGTCCTCCCTGTTAGGCTTCAAGGATTTTAGACTCAATTTCTCAAAAAATCTTGAAACTTGGAAGACTTCTTGAAAACAAATATTAATATTGACCATTGACAAACTGGACTCAAGACTGACCATATATACATACATATGAACCATTGGACATGGATTTTATTGACATATCACACTGGATATTTAAAATGGAACGACTCAATTGACTTACTAAATAAATAACTTCTTAATAAAATGACCATTGAATGGGCCTCCAGTCGACTGATCATCATCCAGATGTTTGAGTAGGAAAGTATTGGTCTCTAAAACTTTAGCAATTCTAAATTGCACAAACAACAGATTGTGAAATTTACCATGATTTCCATGGTCTTCTCTCCTAACATCCCAACGCAGCACCAAAGATTCTCCTGAAACAACTGTTTATTTTCTCTTTTATCAAAAATAGATTTGACTTTAGCCTGATACTTCTGAACTTTTTCTAGCAATGATTCTCTGATTTGGTGTGCCTCTATCAACTGTAGCATTCTCCTTTGGACTGGATTTTCATTATCAACTTCATCTTACAGGAAATTCATCACAGGAAGAGGTAATTTCAAAGGCATTACAACATCAATACCATATACAAGCTAAAAGGGAGACATTCCAATTGATTTTTTTACCACTAACTTTATCTGTCCACATAGCATGTATCAATTGAGTGTCCCAATTTCTCTTATTTTCCGACTGCATTTTCTTAATGATCCTCAGAAAAATTTTATTGTATGACTCAGCCAATCCATTACCTTGAGGGTAATAAGGCATGGAATGCGTTAATTGAATCCCATATTGTTGACAAAATTTGTACATCTTAGCAGACTTAAAGGCCATTGCATTATCAGTTATTAATTTCCGTGGACAACCAAATCTTGACATAATGTTTTCCAATAGAAATTTAATAATTACTGTATCACTAGCATTCCTGGTTTGTACATATTCAATCCATTTAGTGAAATAGCTTGTAGCTATGAGAATCCATCTATGATGTCCTGACAAAGGTGGATGAATTTCACTGATGAAGTCTAGCCCCCACTGCTGGAAAGGAACGTCTCTGAAATAGGAATGAGAGGTAATGGTAGCAATTTTTGTTTACCAGAAAATTTCTGACATTTGACACCTGACTTTGGGAAAAATCTCAAAGAAAGGGTTAGCCAATAATATCTAGCTCTTAAGATTATGTCTGTAGTAGCTCTCTAATACAAATGCCCTCCACACACTCCTGCATGTATCTTTGTCATAATCTCCTGGGATTCTTCTTCATCTACACATCTTAACAAGACTCCAATAGGATCCTTCTAGAAAATATGGTCTTCCAAAATGTAATACTTCAGAGCTCTCATTTTGAAAACTCTTCTTTCAAACTTCTCCATTTCAGGTGGACAATTGAAATTTAACAAAAATTAAACTATATCCTTGTACCAATCTGAATTAAATATTTTAGGATAATTAGCAATACCTTCTCCATATTCTCCTTCAGCTGCCTCTACATTCAGATTTAAAGCTTTTCAATTAGATTCAATGATCAAGCGAGTTGAGCCTTGACCTTTATCAATTTAGTTGGTTTGATTTCAACATCAAATTCCAGAATTTTGGTCAGCCATCATCCCCTTCTTCCATCTATGTCTAGCTGCAGCAACACATCTTTAACATTGATATTGGGAACAAAAGCAATTATTTTTTAATGAAGCACATAAACTCGAAAAGACTTCAATGCCTTTACTAGTGCATATGCTTATTTTTTAGTCAATATGTACTTTAATTCATCATCCCTTAAAGCATGACTGAAAAATGAAATAGGCTACTCCAAACCTTCCTTGTTCTTCTGTAGTAAGACAACTGCAATTGTTTCTTCTGAAGCATATGAAAAAATCAGAAAATCCTTTTCAAAATTAGGACCAATCAAAACTGGAGCTTCAGTCAAGGTAGACTTAATTGCTAAAAAATAATTCATTGCTTCATCACGCCACTTAAATTTTGCATCCTTTTTCAGCAAGACATTTATATGTTTGATCAACTCTGCAAAGTTAGGAACACAATGCCTAAGAAAATTGATTTTCCCTAAAAATGACTGCAATTATTTTTTATTCCTTGGCAAACCAATTTTCTGAAGAGCCTCTACTCTTCTCAGATCAATACAGATGCCACTTTTTGTTACAATATGTCGCAATAACTTACCTTCCTAGACAACAAAAGATGTGTAATATTCACAAATAGGGAAGCAACAATATTTGAACAAAGAAGATCAATATGGAGCCATTATATTAAGGATAGCAACACCAAATCCATATAAAATAGTGAGGCACAAATCATATGATATGATCAAACAAGCCTCCCATAAACAAACACTCTCTAAAGTGAAATGCTGCTACTATACAAAATGCCAGAGAGATGCTACAACATAGTCATAATGGGCATAACTACAACTAGAGACCATAAAATGATACAAAAATACTAATACATGCCTCAAAATATATTATATAGGAAGATATAGGCACTATACCACCTTTCCAACACAACCCAAGAGGGTTTCTGGAAAATACACCCAAAATATACAAATATGAGCTACAACCCTAGTGCTAAAGGTTTGTTGCAAGAAAATAAATGAGGAGATATGGTTGAAGCTGATGTAGGATTATAATATATTCTCCAATAGATTCTCTGGATGAAAGGTTATCCCCTCCACTGAAGAAATCACCTGCCAAATGATACACTGCAACCACCCCTGCAACTCCTCCCTAAAATAACACAGATCCAAACTGAAACTGCACTATAGGGGATAAAATTACCTTGTCTTGGTGCCAAATATAGCAATAAAGCTCAATATACTTCTTTTCTGGCATCCCAATGGAAGGAAACCTTCCTCCACTCATAATAAGCTCTGAAATGACCCAAAAGAAACTCTCCACTATTGCACCCTGCAATACAGCACAACCCTAAAAAAAAAATACGATGTAGAAGAGAGATGGAGCTTGGCCTGATGCTATAATGTGGAAATGTAGCCCAGATACTTCTCCTGAGTGGGAAATCGAAGTCCCTTGAGGATGAAGGTGGGATTCCCACTTGAGAACACCCTTGTGCTAAACGACACTGCAATCTTAGCTAAACAGCTAAAGTGAGCAACAAGTCATATAGACCATAAGAAAAATAATAATCCAATCATCCCCTCTATGGCTGCCATCCCCTTCCTTATATTTTTGGTGAGCTTCCTCACCTTAGGCCCCACTCATTAAAGCCACTACTTCCATGCATGGATTCTCCCTCCAAAATTGCGTTGTCCCTCAATAAATGCCACTCCTTCCATACCAACATTGTTTGATTTGTTCAAAGTTGCCCTAGTCTACATGCTCCATCCCCTTTTCACACATAAGGGTCTTCAATCCATCTATTTAGATGACCTCCATTCACATTAGGAGTTTTTTTATTCCTACTAAGGAGATTTATGGGTCTCCATACCCTCTTATTCTTCTAACTAAGAAGCAAATCAAAAATTAATATTCCAATTTAGATGTATGCTAATTTAGGAATATTACAATCCCCCCCTCCCAAATGTTGCTTGTCCTCAAGCAACTGCAAGGATATAATTGAAGAGCCTCCTCTCCTCCTCTCGTAGCATCCTCATATGATAACTTACTCCAATGAGCAAGATGCTCTCTCATCAATATGTCCCCAAGTTGCTCCTCCCAAGTGTATAAGTAAGCATTTGGTGATAAATCCAAATGGCTCTCATCATGAAAAAGTGGAATATCCATGGAGGAAACTATATGTGGTCTAGAGGCCTTCTTGAGGCATGAAATCAGAAAAAAATTGGGAACCTTTATTGTCATGTGAAGCTCCAGACCCCAGGCTATCATCCACACAAATTGAGTCACCCTCCAAAATGGTAACTGATGAAAAATCTCCTCCACCTTTGGCTCCTGCAATGTAGGTTAGTTGCATATTAGAACATGTTAGACGAAATAGCATACGCCACATTATCTCTCTCTCCACTTATGAAAAGTGTAGAGCTTTTGCTGATATTGGGCTGCAACAATGTTTCCCTCAAGGGAAAAAAGTACAACTAGATCTTCAAAGACCCCTTATCTAGTTTCATGAATCTTTCTTGCCCAAACCATACCATACAAACTGAATAGCACATCATCACCATATGGAATCCAAATCAGAAATATATTGAGTGTTATGTGTAATGATGGATGGTACCAATGTTTTCTCCAGTGGATACAATGCATTTTTACTACCTGCTATCTCTGATCATCATATGGCAAGTTGTTTCCCAACCACTTGTTGGTTGCTCATGTTTCCTCATCTACTAGGAGGTAGAAAATGGAATTGTGTGTCAAGTAAAACACAAAGAATAGAAAAGCACTTTCCTGAAGTCATGCAAGAAATGTCTTTCTCCTTTACTGATGTTGGTCTTAGAAATACCATGAAGCCCAAATAGAAACTTTCCCTCTTGTGGAGAAATGCACTATACATAAATGGCAAGAGAATGCAAAAATTTCGTGAGATGATCAATAAGTACATAAATACAATTCTTATGATTCATTGTGAGTAGGCTAAAAA
This sequence comes from Pinus albicaulis, assembly GCA_034641835.2. NCBI lineage: Eukaryota > Viridiplantae > Streptophyta > Pinopsida > Pinales > Pinaceae > Pinus > Pinus albicaulis. The sequence continues at coordinate 754,863,542 of CM076572.1, read as the reverse complement.
TTAGGTCCATGTATTAACCCTCCCATGAGAATCCCTCATAGTGGTCTGAAAACTGAATGGATGCATACTCCCCTTGGAACACTCCATCAATAAATACATACTCCCAAGTGATAGTGTTGTTGGCCTTTATGATAAGGCTCTGCTCACCTTGTGACTCCATTATTTGACATGCCACATGCAAAATTCATCCACCATAGTGCTGCTATATGTGGGAGATTCCTTCCTATGTGGAAGTACCTCTTGAATTTCCAAAAATAAGGAGTAGCCCATTTGCACCATGATTGTGCCCCAATTTACTCCTGTAACATCATGAAAACTATGGGAGAAAATAAACCCATACTCTCCCAAGGGTAACCAAAGCAACAATAGCTCTTGCTGCCTCCTCACATCTCCATCATATAGACCATGGAGTGAAAACATGATGATTGAAAAAAATGTCTCATCACCCCAATGTAACAAAACTCCTTGCTGCCACATGATGAAAATTCCATGCCATGCCCCAACTACTAAAACACCCTTTAATATAGGATATTTTACATGATGGCCAAACTATTTCAAGGGTATCCAGAGTAGCCATGCCTCCTGCTGCCCTATGTCATAGATCTGCAAGTGGCTCACCAGCCTCTTGCTCATCAACATCACCCATCCAACCAATGGTGAGTGTCTACTATCATGCTCCAAATGGGTATTCCTCCAATGGAAAATACCATCTTCTCAAACCAATTCACTATCTCTACACTTCATGGGATGTTTAAGTGCAACCTCATGGATATCTCCATATGAAGACCACTCATCAATGACCATGTTGAACCCATAAGGATCCAAGTATGATGAAGGAAAAGTATTCTCATTGAGATGTGAAGTGCTCATCCAGAAGGGTCCATCATAGTAATGGGAGATAATATGTATTTCATCAACCATCTGCGTATTCCCTGCTACACATGTAAAATGGTCATTGGAATTCTCCAATAATGGTTGGGCCCCCAAATCGTCATTGTTTCTAAATGACACCACTGTTGATCTCCATGATGGTGCATCTGTTGTCTCATGATCATGCTTAACGCTGAACAAATAGTTCGGTATTGGATTGTTTAGGACAATGCTCATCCTATCCTCCAAAAATCTACACTCCAAACCAAGACTTTTTTGTAGCTCAACAATGACATACTACGATGAATGTACATCTCATCCTTGATCCTTTCAAGGGTCCTCTACGCAGTGATAGTATATTTCTCCAAATAAGCAGTGTGTTTTGACCTTGGTCATGCAATGGCATGTCCCCACAACCTTCCATATGATGTGCTAAAATAAAAGAAAGCTGAAACATTGGCATACCTTGGTTTAGTTGGGGAACATATTATACTGCTACAAGGGTTCCTCCCAATGGTGTGATGAGCTCCCCAAATATTGGTGATGATGATGGTTTCTCCTCTATTGCTGCACCAACGCTACTATAAGTCTCCTCCTCCTCATGCATCTCCTAAATAATTCATGTGACTCTAAATGTCAATAGATAAAGACCACACTACAAAGGTGCAAGTGTTCCTTCTCCTGATGTAAGTATCCCTACAGCAAGTGGTGGTGGAAGTTACTTTTCTTATCGTTCCTTTTTGTCAAACTTCTTGATCAAACTTTGAGTAAAATATTCATAAGTGATCACTCTGGCATGAATCAAATGGCTGAACCACCAAATGTTTGCTTCACCCTCAAGGTGCAGCACTACAATCTCAAAAAATTGTCTTTCTACTACTAGATGTAGTAGGAAGAATGCATCTAAATTTCTACTCCAAGCCCTTGATGTGCATGTAGATGACCCATCAAAAGTACACAATAGGAATCTATAGTGTTTTCTTTTTCTATTGCTGCAAGGTCTCATTTCTTCTTTAATCTGAATAAAATGTGGGAGAGTTAGATTATCCTTGAAATATCTTGATTGAGACTTATATTCTGCTAGACACTCACTTAGAATCTCATGATCTAAGTTTCCTCCATCTCCATGTCTTTCACCTTCCTCTCCAAAGAAAGTGGTCATAGAATATTTATTTGGAGCTCTATGAAATACTGGTTCTCTCTTCTACTGATAGGAAGTGCATGGACCTTTCTCATCCTAAAACCCTATTGAGGTTTCATTTCGTTTCTCCATTATCCTTTGCTTGACCTCCTTGGTGAGGTCATTCTTAGATCTGAAAAGAGATGAGACAAATCTCATTCCTTCTATCATCTCTGATATCATCTTCTTCTTACTCTCCTGATAGCATAATGGTTGAGATCCACAGGCTGATCCAAGATTATGCTCTGATACCACTCTAATATTCCTAAATAGGGAAGCAAAAATATTTGAACACAATAATGGAAGTAGTGTAAATAATTTCATAAACATATAAGACCAATATGGAGCCATTATATTAAGAATATCAACAACAATTCCATACAAAATAGTGAGGCACAAATCATATGATATGATGAAACAAGCCTCCCGTAAACAATCACTCTCCAGAGTGAAATGTTGCTACTATGCAAAATGCCAGAGAGCTACTACATCGCAATCATAATGGGCATAAATACAACTGGAGATCATACAATGATACAAAAATACTGATACATGCCTCAAAATATATTATACAAGAATATCTAGGCACTATACCACATTTACAAGACAACCCAATAGGGTTTTCGGAAAATACAGCCAAAATATACAAATATGAGCTATAGCCCTAGGGCTAAAGGTTTGCTGAAACAAAATAAATGAGGATATATGGTTGAAGCTGATGTAGGATTATATATCTCTTCTCCAATAGATCCTCCAGAGGAAAGGTTGTCCCCTCCACTGAAGGAATCACCTCCCAAATTATACACTGCAACCATCCCTGAAACTCCTTCCTACGATAACACAGATTGAGACTGAAACTGCATTGTAGGGGATAAAATTACCTTGGCCTGGTGCCAAATATAGCAATAAATCTCACCGATCTTCTTTTTTGGCCTCCCAATGGAAGGAAACCTTCCTCCACTGAAAACAAGCTATGAAATGACCGAAAATCAACTCTCCACTGTTGGACCCTGCAACATAGCACAACCCTCAACATAAAGTGCACTGTAGAGGAAAGATGGAGCTTTGCCTGATGCCAGAATGTGGAAATGTAGCCCAGATAATTCTCCTGAGTGGGCACTTGATGTCCCCCGAGGATGAAGGTGGGATTCCCACTCGAGAACACCCTTGTGCTAAAAAACACTCCAATCTTATCTAAATAGTTGAAGAGAGCAACAAGTCATAAAAACCATAAACAAAATAATAATCCAATCATCCCCTCTATGGCTGCCATCCCCTTCCTCATATGATTGGTGAGCTTCCTCACCTTGGGCCCCACTCATTAAAGCCACTACTTCCATGCATGGAGTCTCCCTCCAAAACTACGTTGTCCCTCAATGAATGTGACTCCTTCCATACCATCGTTGTTTGATTTGGTCAAATTCGACCCAGTCTACATGCTCCATCCCATTTTCACACATAAGGGTATTCAATCCATCTATTTAGATGACCTCAATTCACATAAGGAGTGTTTTTATTCCTACTAAGGAGATTTATGGGTCTCCATACCCTCTTATTCTTCTAACTAAAAAGCAAATAAAATATTAATATTCCAATTTAGTTGTATGCTAATTTAGGGATATTACAAGATGACTATTTAATGTTTAGGGACAAACCAAAATTTCTGCATTTGTCAAAAAATTGTTTCAAATGTTTCAAGTGGTCTTCATCAGATTTTGAATAGACTGTGATGTCATCCAAATAAATGACTACAAATATGTCCTTTTCTCCTGCAAAGGAGATATCCATTACCCGCTAAAAGGCTACGCTTGCATTCATCTAACCAAATGGAATTTTGTTGTACATGAATGTGCCCCAGGGTGTGGTAAATGTTTTCTTTTCTCTATCTTTTCTATCAATTGAAATCTAATTATATCCTAAAAAGCCATCAATCATTGACAATATTTTGGATCCTACAACCTTCGACAAGATATAATCCATCTTGGGTAGTGGATAATTATCTTTCAATGAACATTGGTTCAGGTTGTGAAAATTGACACAAATCCTTATCTCCCCATTCTTTTTCTGGACCGGAACTATATTACCTACCTAGTTAGAAAATATCAAAAGAAGAATTATCGTTGCTACCCATAATTTTCTAATTTCTTTCCCAATGATTGGGAGAGGCATGAGATTGATGTGTACGATTTTTTTTGCTACAGGCTTTGCATCTATTTTCGAATGGATCGTGTGCTTCATTATGTTCCTATGATAAGTTTTCAGCTCACTATAAGACCATGCAAAAATATCAGCAAATTCTTTCAGCAGTTTGATATATTTAGGTATTATTCCAAGAGAAAGGAATTTGGACACCTTGACTAACTTTGGATGATCTTCTGTACCAATGTTACATTCTATTGTACTCCCTCCATCAAATTTTCTTTCAAGCTTGAGAAAAAACATCATTATTATCAAACAAACTTTCCAAAGGAACTAAACCCTTATGAATAAAGTTAGTTTTAAGATCTATAATGTTTTTCCCAGCCATAGTTTTCTTAAAAGGGCTGCTATTTTGGTTTTCAACAATATTCTGCTCATCATCAATTTGTATGTCTGCAAACTCTTCTACACACTCTAAAATTTTTTGAATTTCCCTGTCATCCTCAAATACTTACCAATGCTTGATGTTATCAGGAATTGAAGGTTTGTTTTTTATTTGAACATCATAGGTTGCCTTTACATCTAGAGGAACTTTGAAATTACTAGTAGCAATAGCTAGTGAATAACCCATTTCATTTTCTTCTCCAGTGAGAAAATTTATATTAAATGCTAAAAAGTAATGTTAAATCAAATCCCAGACTTCATTCCTATAATTCTTCAATTTGGATTTTTTCACTTGGTAATTGTTTCTCACCTTCTCAATCACCAACTCTGAATCACCAAAGGCAATTAGCTCTTCTGCTCCCAAATATTTCACTACCTTCATACCCAACACAAGTGCTTCATACTCAACAGTGTTGTTAGTGGTAGAAAATTGCAGTTTGTATGATATGGTTACCTTCTTCTGAGTAGGAGAAATGAGGACTACATCAGCTCCCAATCCCTCTCTTGATGAGACTCCATCAAAGTACAACTTCCAGATCTGTCCTCCTTCTGAATGCTACTCATTTTCACCTTGAAAGTGTTGTTTTTCACTTATTTCAGGGTGGAAATCATTATCATCGGCAGCAATATGTAGAAGTGATGACCCCAATTCCTTTTCTTCAACATATATGGTATGGTTTGATGGATTTTTCTAATCACTAATGATGTAGGTCATTTGATTTTGCCTATACATTATTCTGAATTCCCCTCCAAATATTGGGATGGTAGCATATGACATGTCCATCTGAAGGGTACCTCTTAGAACAAGATCTACGCAGTAACATCCCAAATCTAGAAGTAATGTCGGCAACCACAATGTACATCACTAAGCTCTTGATAGGAAGTTGGGTAAGGGAAACAACCAAATCCTTAATCATTCATATACACTTCCTTTTATGGAATCAAAGGCGTAAAGGTCATGGTATTGTTTGGTGATTTATAATCCCACTTAATCCATCACTTTCTTTGGCATGAGATTGTGGGAAGCTCCAGAATCTAATAGAAAATTATGCAAAAAAATTTCATGTATATTGAGTGACAGGTAGAAAGGTAGTGAGTTATCATCATTTTTGTCTTGGACATGACAACCTAGATAAATAGTGGGATGCTCATCCTCAAGGTTGATTGAATCAGGATCAAGAGGAGGCTACAACAAACTCTTAAAAGATACTTTATATGTTGGATTTTTCAGTAATTCCAGTAGTGGGACTAGAAATTTGATTTTATTCAATTCAGATTTGAAACTGAAATAAATTGGAACTAATTCCTTATTTTCTGTAGTAATTTTGACAATTGGAGTAGAATTTTGAGGTGGCGGAACCTCATTTACATTGTCCTTCTGTTTATCATCTTGTTTATCTAAATTTGATTTTTGTTGAGGCTACTGAACAAGACCTTTGGACCTTAAAGGGTAGTTTCTGTTTTGAACTTCTTGCTATTTTTGATCATTATATGCATCATTTTTAGCATTCATATCATCAGAAAACAAAGAAATCCTTGACCTATCTTCATATTCCTGCAATGTCAAACGTGTTTACTGTGAAGTTTCTCCCACAAGGTTTATTTCTTCATTTTATTCTTCATTTCCTTGTTGTTATTCTTCAGCAAATTTATTCAAAGGAGGCTGAACATTTTGATCATCAACATTCCTCCTTGGGCGCTGTAGGATTTTTTGAGGCTGAAAAGGCCTCCTGAAGGGATCCTAATTTCTATTAGCTTTGTTTCGATTGGCTCTAGCAGCTGGTTTATTATCTACCTCTAACTTTGACATCTTAGAGGCAAGTTCCTTGATAAAATTGGACATTTGATTGATATTTTCTTCGGCCGAAAGAGACTTAGAAGAAGAATTTTTTTCTTCTTTCATCTTCTTTTTGTATTTTGTTGCCTTTTCTTCCTCTATTTTTAATTTATTAGAAGCCATGAGATTAGACTACACTCCAATTGCAACCTCCTGCATACTTGTCAGTGTTTGTGCTTTTTTAACCCTCAACCATAAGGAAAACTTAGAATCTAAAGAATTTGCAAAATTTATCACAGTTGTGGTTTCAATGGGTTTAATTTATTCAAGAATTTTCTGATAAATATTATTAAACCTCTTAGTAAAATTAGCTAATGATTCATATGACTTCTTCCTCAGAGTTCCAAATTCTGTAAGATAATAAACATAGTATTTCCTATCACCATAATGGTTCAAAAATATCTCTTCTAATTCATCAATTCGAGTTATTGAATTTAGAGCCAAACTTCTAAACCATTTTCAAGCTTCACATCCAAGCTTTGAACGAAGAGTCTTGACCAGACATACTCATGTTATATATTTTGGTTGCCAACATAACTATAGAAAGCCACTAAATGTTCCTCAATAGAAACTCCTTCTCCCTCCCCAGTGTATTTTGGAGTATATTTCAAGTAATCTCCTTGGGGAAGTGGATGTAAGGGTTGAGGGAGAACAAGTGGCGCATATCTAGCGGCCATTATCTGTTGGTCCTTGTAAGGGCAGGCTGAGCTATTTTGCTGATGTGCAGTTGATGTAACTTTTTGAGAAATAGGAATTACAATGGGTGAATTCTTATTGTGATTTAGGACAACAGAAAATTGGGAATCTTGAGCTAATTTTTCAGGCTTTGGAACTGAAAAGAGTGGGTTTTCAAAAAGATGAAAAAAAGATGTCTTGACTTCCCCTTCAGAAGAAGAATACGAATCTAAAGTTGTCTCTTGAGGGGATGGAGTTAATTCTTCTTTATTTTACTGAGTAAGGAAATCAGATAAGTTAAAAGTAAGACCTTTAGGTACATACTCTTTAAAAGGATGAGAGGAAGATGACCCAACGGCTGGATTTGGAGAAAAAGGAAAATACTCTTGCTGAGGGGTGATAAGAGACTGGTGTTCAAGATGAGTCTGAAGGAAATTAAAAATAGTCTTGAATCCTGCTTCAGTCAAAATATCCCTATCAAGAAAAGGTGCAATAACCAATACTTGTTCTAATTCCCCTTTAGTCAAAACAAACTCTTCTGATTTATTTTCAACACTTCGAAATTTAGTTTCTTCCTCTTTGAATAGAACATTACTTATTTCAGATTTACTAAGTGATGAGTAAGAAAAACTTTCAGCTGAGCCTAGGTTAACAACATCCACTTTATTTTCTATAGGAGTAGCCTCAACTTGAGGTTTTCAACAGAATTTTTTTAAACTAAAACATTTTTAGATTCTAAAGTATATGAAGGTACCTTTTTCTTTGGAACGTACTTTTTGTGTACCTTCTTCACTGAATGAGATGTGGCTTCAACTGATCTTTGTTTTCCTTTAGCATCTTTGATGATTTTCTCTGGGTCAACAACTGGAGTCACAGTTGGAGATCTATGATTCCTCCTTGTAGAAGGAGGTCTTGAAACCCCTCTTCCTCTTTGTGGAGTCACAAGGTGAAAAAATTTGTAGTCTTCTTTAGGTCACCAATTCCTGTTCACAATCAAGAACTGATTATCAACAATTCATAAAAATAGACTCGAGAGAATACTTCGTTACACGGCCTTCGTCTCCTAATAGACACACCAAAAGATGTTGGTGCTGGAATCAGCACTTCAACTCCAGCAGGTGCCTGACCAGACACATCATACACTCTAAGGAAATTTAGTGATTTTTTTTATGAGATTGGTAGGTGGTACAAACTCTGATTCATTGAAAATATATTTGAGTCAAATCCACAATTCTACTAATGAGGGTATTGTAACTTCATGTGGTATAAGGGTGCAAGTTTGTAGCCTATGAGGAGAGGAAATTGTAGGATGAGGGAGGAAACAGTAAGCTTGTAACAAAAAAATCTACTGCATTTGGTAGAAATTCACAAAACTAGCATTTTGACAATATTCCATTGAGAGAAAGCTATTTCTAGTTAGACAAGATTCTCACTGAAATAACATGAAGAATAACTATCATGAGTGATGCTCTTCCACTATTATAACATATATTTTACCAGGAATGCTCACTGTACTGTGATACTAATAAAAACTGATAAAACACATAACATGTTTAAGAGGCTAATAAAAACACATAACAATATGATGGTTTGCAGACTGGAACTGAAAGAAAGGAGATATGGAAACACAAGTAAAGTAGACAATACACACAGAAAATTAGTAATAAGTCCTCAGTAGTATCATTCCATTTCATTCACAAAAAATATTAGAGATCGTATGAGTCAAAATTCTAAAACCACTAGCCAACCCTTTTTACATAACATTTTATCACATATATACAAAAATAATAAACCATCTCCACAAAATGAGTAAACCTGTTCCCAAAAGTTATTACAATCTCATGCAATACATGAGGCTTATCCTAAAAATTTAATACAAAGTGCTATGACATAATGAAAATAACAACATCAAGGCTAAAAATTCGAAGTATTTTGTATGATGTGGCAGTTTATAGGAATACTCCTCTTCTTTTATGGTGCAACCAACTCCAAAAAAAGTGTAAACAACAGTGAAAATGGCATGTGGATGTTCCTTGAATGTTGTCTGATGCCTGGTAGAAACGTGCTGGTGCTGAGAGTAGTGGTAGAAAATTGTTTCAAGGAAACTCTACCGTTGTTCCATTGTTCCTTTGTTTTTTTGGTTGAAAACCATTTGTAATGGCAGAAAAACCGAAACGTTTTGGATAGAATGGTGAAGTTTCATTTTATGATAAATTACAAAGAGGCCCTTTGAAAAAGGTTTAATTAATAGTGGAGAGATGGAGTAGAATGAATGATAAGCAGGAGTAGAAAACCTTTTAGACATATACCACAATCACAAATCGAGATCAGAGCATTTAAAATTTAGACACAAACAGGAAAAAATTGTTGGGTATGTGTTATATTCTTTCCACGATTAACCACCTTGCTTGCATATTCGTCAGGCGTAGTAGAGAAAGTCCTGAGAAATGACAGTCCGTTGGTCAGGCGGCTTATCCAGCTGTTTTGGCTGGTTTTATCAGTGATAGCCATGGTTTTAATGCATGGTTTTACTGGTTTTGAGATTGATGGTTTGTTACTGGTATTTTTGTAGATCCGGTCAAGGGAACTACGGTTATGTTAATCAGGGTTAATGGATTGAGGGTTTATGTATGTGACATATATATCTATGTTGTAACATAAAGGAGACATAATGAAAATCAAGCTGGTGCATTATTGGATCAGGGGGAAAATCTACAATATTTATGTTTTGCATGTTTTATGCTCTAAACTTTATTGTTGCTACATTGTAGATTATTGTGTGAATATTTATTGAGTTAAAACTACAATTTATTTTTGATACGATGATATTATGGCAAAGAAGTGGGACCGATCGCAAATCCCACATCGAAATTTTTATTGTGAAATGTAGGAGTTAAATGTTAAAACTTCTGAAGTGCGATGTTGTAATATCCAAAAAGGGAGAATGCAGTAATACTGAAGCACAATATAATAACTATAGCAAAGTAAACAATAAATCTATATACACATAAGAATGCATAGAAATAGTTGAGCCATTTTATTATATGGGAGGTGAAAAAGCAAGTACAAAAGTGCTCAAAATATGAGACATTCAAGCCAAAAGGATGGCTTAGAATGACCGTACAATGATCCCACAAGAGGGACTGCGTAACTGCTGAACTGCTGGAAGGTAAGCTATGATGTCCCTATTGCAACTGTTGGGACTGCAACTGTCAAAAATATAGAAAGTCATATCTAGGCAATATAGGAGCTCTGATGATGCTGAAAACAAAGATCTGGGCTCTATGATGGATACCCAAGATAACCCGGAAAGGGCTTCTTAGATCTGAAGCTAGATATAATGATATGATGGATGCAATGATGCACAATCAGATCAATGCAATAAGGGTTGATCTCTTCACTAGATCCTTAGGCTAAAAGCTCAAGATCTAGCTCCTCCAATCTCCTCCATCGAAAATATCTACTGAATGAATGACAACTTTAGAAAAATGCAATTTAAGAGAGGGAGGGTCAATTTTCTGCTGTTAGATATGTCAAATCAGCTCCTAAGTGATGGAAACAATAGATCCAATGTGAGGAGATGATCCCTCACAGGATTTCCAGCTGAAATGCTTGACACTTCCTTGCTCCAGTAGATCTACAGGACTGAACTGCACAATCCTTGAAGGGAATACTACTGCATGGAGGTAAAAACCAATGGCCTAAATGCCAAATATAGATCTGCTACTCCTGGAAGACTGAATGTGAAGAAAAAAGTGGTAGGGTGAATCCTCCACCGGTTTCTTAGATGAATGCTAGAAACAACCTCCTGAAGATGGCACCAATGCGTAATAAGGAATGTAGTATAACACTCTTCCTTAGAGATCACTCAAGGGAAGAGGTGGTATTCTTGCTCGGGAACACCCTGTGTTAAAAAACACTACAAACTTAGCTAAACATCTCAAGGATGCATAGAAATTTCCTAAGACAAATCTAGATCTAAATAGATCAAGAAATGAATAATCCAAATCCCCCCTTCTATTGTGCCTTCACCTTCATTATATAGACATGAGCCTTCTATAGCCTAGGCCCACTCCAAAACTGTGTTGTAAATGTGGAAATAAGTCTTCATGGTTTACTGCGCTATTTATACATGTCCTCCATCATGTTCACATGGGGTGATCACCCTCTCCATCATGTGTGCATTAAATGCATCACTTCCTCCACTAACTTATCATAAGTTCTCTATGATCTTCTTTGAATGCACTATGATCTCAGTTGACCTTATCAAAGATCCTCATGATTTTAAATTTAAGATCCATGATCTTATTTGACTGTTTCATCCTCCATAATCTATCTCATAAATGAGACATGATCTCCATTAATGGAGCTGCTCCACTACTCTATGATTTTAGATCTAGATCTAGAATATCCACATTCACACATTAAAAGTGGATTTTATTCATCTTTGGAGATTATGGGTCCCTCCAACCTTTTATTTACTTAATTCATTAATAAAATTAATAACTCTAATATTCCAAATATCATGTGAAAATTTGGGAATATTACAGATGTGCGATGAGAGGGAAGGTGGGGCCCAGAAAATACCGCAAATCACACATCACAAATTTTGTTATGAGACATGAGAGTTAAATGTTAAAAATGGTGAGGTACGATGTGCGATGAGAATGGAGGTGATGTGGCGTGAAAAACAGAGGGGTTGCCTACAAATTGCACATTGGAAGTTTTAAGGAATTACCTCTCCTTTGTTAAAATTATCTTGTATCATATGCGATATGCATTGGAGCGTTGTGCCGACACGTGGCCACCCTCATCCTTGCATCATAATCCAAATAAAATACCATGCGATTGCCTTAACAGTAAACTCTAAAATCTGTGATTTGTAAAATCACTCTATTTGCGATTTGACTTCCATCGTTGATCTACACCTAGATCTAACGATCCTCACTACTCGCCCTTAATTGCATCACAACTTATATTGTTTATTTTATGATTTCATCTTAGCCATTAGTTTCTTCCCCTTAATATATGCGATTGGATCATGACCATCCACTCATCTTGGAGGCGGTTCTTCTCTGGATCTCCCACTCTGCTGGTCAATCTATTTTCTTCAGGCAACACTTTTCTTTTTAAAGAACTCTGGTTGCAATATTGTCCACAAAGCCTTGATTTCTTTTCTTTGAAAATTGAAACTACTTGTTGGAGGAGTGGTCTTTGTTTTCCTATAGCCTCTTTATTGAGATAACCAAAATATCAGTGAAATAGCTGCACTTTTCACTGTATGGAATATATGAATTTCATTTCTGAGAAATAGTTGCCCTTTACTGCACTACTTTTTTGACAATCAAATCGCAACAAAGGTAGCTATTATTCCAAACTAGATGACTGCAAATTTATTACCCAAAAAATGACTAACATTCAACACTAACATAAGTCAAAATAGATATTTTAACTTATTTTAGGACTCTAAAACACTATGACACCTATTCACTTAAAAATACCTTGATGTTGGGACCCTTTTTAACCTTTATTGGAAATGACTCAAAATTTGGATATGGACTAGGATACAATATAAAAAAATTGAAAACATTGACACAATGGCGATTACACCATTATCATTTTCAATGCTAACAGGTTGCATGTGAGAAGGAAAATGAAGAAAAATAATGGAAAATGAAGAAAATATAGGCCTCATTAATAACAAGGCTTATGAGGATCAATTTGTGCCTTTTATTAGTTTAGTTTTAGAGCTCTCTCATTATTCTCTCTCACTCACTCACTCTTGTACATTTGGAGTTTTCTTGGAGGAATTTTTCATTGGATCAAGAAATGAAAAACAAGGAATGAGGAAGGAAGGAGCAAGTAAGGAAAAAAGATCAAGAAACTATAACAGGATTCTTTGCAAGTATTTCCTTGCATGTGTTATTTTCTTACTAGATATGGCATGCATGGTATTCCATGTGGTTCTTTTATGTAATGGCATGGTTTTTTATAGGTTTGACAGTGTTTTTATCCTAGCCTTGCCATTTCGAGATAGCCTTGGTGAGATGGGTTCTTCATTCTTTGGTCGAGTTGGGCTATCAGATGGATTTGAATTTGAGTGAGGTGGATCTTCGAAATGACAAACATATGGCATAGTGATCCCTGAACTAGACAATGGATCATGGCAAAGACATTGGCATAGTGACCCCTGAACCAGACTATGGGGTGTGGTAAAGCCAAGATTGTGTGCCTCAGTAGGCCTATGAAACCTTGTCAGTGAATGGTGGTATATATGGTAAATCCAAGAGGTGGATTTCTCTTCATTGGGCTTAGTAGTCCCAGTATGGGATGTAGGATAAATCCAGGAGATTGGGTCTCAGTGTAGGGCCTAGTGATCCCCAGATTAGAGTGTGGATTACAGTAAAGCTTGAGACACTAGGAGGTGGTAAAATTCCTCATGGTGTAGGTGGAGAACTTAGGTAGCATCCATGCATGTTTGGTTATTTTTGTTTGGTAATGAGTCCCACATTCAGGCTTGGAATATGGAACCGAGGTGATTGGATGAAGAGATATTTGGCTCAACCAAACTATGGTCGGGGTGGAACATGGCAATGCCATCCTTGGTCAGATTTTACATTCATTAGTGATAAATATATTTCCCTGGAATTCGATTGATCTAGGTGGATATTGGTAGCCACCCGCCTATTCCACTAGGACCACACCATTATTTCTTTAAGTTTTTTAGTTTCCTTAATTGTCACAGAGTTTACTATTTTTAGCAGTGTTTTGGGCTCTCAACATCCATAGCTATTTTGAGGACCTAAACGACTTTTTTTGGGAAAGCAGGGACAAAAATTGGTCTTTAAAAAATGTTTGTCACTCAAAAGTTGTAGTACTCAGATGGATATTTCTAATCAGGTATTTTATGCGTAAAATGGTGATCGTACCAATTTACGCAAATGAGGCCCATAGTTTTGGTGCTTCATCTCTTAGGGTTAGGTTTTTGGATGTTTAGGGTTTTCCCATGTTTTTAAATAATAAAAATTTTCTTGACCCTCATTGTAACATAGTTCAAAGGCCTGTAGCTACCACATCTCTTCTTAGAGATAAGCTACCATCACCCGAGCTAGTTTCTTTTCCATTTTGTCTGTAATCATTTTTCCGTATTTTATATTAATGAAATGAAGTGTTATTCCTGCTATACCTCCACATTTATGCTTATTATTGTATTTTCTTCCATTCCTGCATCAGTTCAGATGAGTGGTATCATATCGGGTCTAATATTTTTCGATCTTTCTTTATATGTCCCCAACGAGGTGAAGGTATAAGGTGTTGGGACTCAATCTGGTTGAACCTTTTCAATATTCACCTCACAAACCCTGATGGCCTCCCATGGGGGACGAAAATAAATATGAGGGAGCAGGAGATCCTATAAAAATATTCCTTTAGGAGGCCCTCAAGGATCAAAGGAATGCGATGATGGATAACTTTTCACGACTCCTTCAATGACTACCCACCGACGGTGCGTATTCATCCAATAGTCACTGTGGCAGAGCCACTCCATTTAATGTACAAGTAAACTTTGACATTACCATATTTGAGGTCCAAATAGATGCATGCATCGTATATATATGGTTGAATCTATTAGAAGGATATTTCTCAGTTCATGCTTTTTCCAATTGGAAAAATATTACCTTTTCACTCCTCAAAGTTGTCCCCCATGTCAAGGACTAGTGGGAAACCTATTGTGAGCAAAAATAATGAGAGGAAAGCCTCCCTACTCTTATATGAACCTACTTGGAATTCTTTGTGAGACACCATCAAGGAAAAATATTATCCCTTGGGGAGCTATGAAGACAAGTACATATAATGGATTGCGCTACGACAACAAAGGGATCAAGATGTGCATGAGATGATGAATCTATTCCATATGCTACACAAAAAGTTGGGTATTAAATATTTGGAGAATAATTTAGTATTTAAGTACCATAGTTGTCAGCGAAGATACATTTAAGAGAAAATGGAGTTCCTCGACATGTTATTTTCTTGGTGCATGATACTGATATGCTGCCAAGATTAAGCAAAAATTCAAATAGACGAGGCGAGACTTTGGATCTATGAATCAGAGGCAAGGGAAAGGCACCCCCAAACCTCAAAACAAATGAAAAAGACAAGGGGCATCCCAAGTCAACCCATCAAATCCACAAGCAGAGAACAACAATGCAAAGCCAAAGGTCGTCACAGGAAAGTGGTGTGAGTTCCATAAGAGATGCACTCACAACATAAGTGAGTGTCGGACCAAGCAGATGTTGGTGCCCAACCTAAAGGCTTATGAATAAGATTCGTGTTATGAGGAGTCCAAACCAAACAAGGTGAATGACAAAGGGAATCATATTTTCTATTCGAAGCCCAACACTACTTTTGCCACCATGAATATGTAGAAGAAGGAACCTAAAGATCCAAAGGAAGGGGAGTGCCTCTTCCATTCCCAGATGTGGGTGAATGGTTCCCCGCTACAGTTTATTTTCAAAGTGGGAGCCAAAAGAACATCATTTCAGTAGAGGTCATGAAGTGGTTGGGCTTGCCGACCACAACACACCCACAACCATACACCATCGAGTGGCTTCACTAAGGGCGGGATCTCTACGTCAACTAGTAGTTTCACCTACCCTACGACATCAAGGCCTTCACGAATGAGGTATTATGTGATATTTCTCCTCTTGATGTTTCTGATGTATTATTAGGCCAATCGTACTTGTGGAAGTGACATGTTGTGTATGAGGCTAGGCCTCGTGCTGTTATTATTACTATGGGAAACACGTTGTACAGGATATAGGAGGTATAATTGCCTACCTCCATCTGTTTGATCCATGCAAAACAATGTAGTAAGCTAATTTCCAAAACCTCGAAATTTGTTTTCCTAATGATCCACCCTTAGCTCAAGAAGAATAGTGTGGTCATGACCTCCATACAGGGCTCCTTCGCATGCCAACAATAAATGGAAACATTCATGGAGGATTATAGGGAAATCTTCACCTCGCCTGCAAGGGCACCTCTCCATTGTCAGGTCAAGAACTCCATCGATCTAAACTAGGCACACTGCTATGCAATGGACCGATTTATTGGTGCTTGGTTATGGAGAACGACGAAATCAAGAGGAGGATTTAGGATCTGATGCATAAAGTTCACATCCGTGTGAGTTCATCATCCTGTGGGAGTCCAATCGTATTGGTACAGAAGAAGGATGGGACTTGGATACTTTGTATTGACTCTTAGGTGATGAACAAGATCATTGTCAATAATAGGTATTTGATGTCATGGATTGATGACCTTCTAGACCAACTTAAGGGGGCCAAATATTTCAGCAATATTGACTTGAAGTGCAGGTATCACCAGGTACCAATCAAACCCTTCGATGTGTGGAAGAATTCCTTCAAAGCCAAGGAGGGCCTTTTCGAATGGCTCGTCATCATTTTAGGTTGAAGAATGCTCCCAAAACCTTCATGAGGGTGATGGAAGATATCTTGAGACCATTCACCAACTCACTTGTGGTGGTGTATCTGGATGACATCTTGATCTTCAGCTAGAGTTGGGAAGAGCACCTCCACCACATTTGGTAGGTCCTCCAAAAACCAGGGTAACACAGGTTGTGTGAGAATTTAAATAAATGCACTTTTGGCATGACCCAGGTTCAATATCTTGGATGCATTATTGTGCATGTGGACCTAGTCAAGATCTAAGTCATTCGGGATTGGCCAACCCAAACCACTCTAACAATGCTTTATAGCTTTCTGGTTCCTGCCAATTCTACTGCAAGTTCATGTTGGGGTTCTCTCATATCACTTGGTCTTTCAGTCAAGTCACTAAGGGAGGAGCGAAAGAAAAATTCTCTTGGTCTGAATATCAAGAAAAGGCATTCGCAGAGTTGAAGCATCACCTCTGCTCTACACCAGTGCTCACATTACCTGACTTGCAGCAACCATTTGAGATCGATACGGATGCCTCTGAATATGTTATTGGGGCACTACTTACTTAGTGGGGGCATCCAGTGGCACATCATAGTGAGATACTTTCAGACATAGACTGAAAGTATCCCCCCTATGACAAAGAAATGTATTCCATTGTGTAGGCTTGCTGAGAATGGAAGCATTATATTTTGGGGAAGGAAACAATCATCCACATAGATCATCGACCTCTACAATTCATAGAGACATAAGGGAAGTTATATAATGATTACCATCAGAAATGGTCCACATACCTACAATAGTTCCCTTTAAATATCAAGTACAAGAAGGGAAATACCAATAATGTTACATATTTCCACAACCTACCGTTGATATTGGTGCTAACCACGATGATCGACTCTTGTGGGAACGAGAATTCAGGTTGGCCACATCTCTACAAAGGTGATTTAGAATTCGACAACACATACCGGATGCTCTTGGAAGGTAAGAAAGTTCCAAATTTTCACCTCCATGATACATTGTTATGCCACCTAGGACACTTCTTTGTTCCTTCAAGTGAGTATGAAAAAATTATTTGGGAAGCACACTACAGTTGGGTCGCTGGAAATTTGGCGGTCAAGAAAATAGTGGAAGTACTGCAGAAGTATCTCTATTGGTTGAACCTTTGACATGATGTTGGGAAGCATACCAGATCTTGCACTGCCTATGCCATTTCCAAATCAATCATCAATAAGCAATACCTATATACTCCACTTCCTACCCCTACCCGACCTTGGGAATCCATATCCATGGATTACATGTCCGACCTTCCTTCTACCAAGCATGGAAACAACTGTGTTTTTGTGGTCATCAAAATATTCTCTAAAATGGCCATTATGGCGGCATGTAAGAAGAATATCATAGAAAAATCCAATACTAAAATATTCTTTGAATGATTTTGGGTACACTTTGGGATCCCATAGTCCATTATCTCAGATTGGGATATCAGTTTCCTCAGTAAATTTTGTTCAAGTCTTTGGTTGATGTTGGACACCAAGCTCACTCAATCCACAACTTTCTGCCCCCAAACTAATGTCCAAACAAAGGCCATCAACAGGATTATCGTACATATTATGCACATGTACAACTCGAATAATCTACACACATGGGATGAAAGCCTCCCCTATATCCAGCACAACTATAACTGGGCTCTCTGTTTCTTCACTGGCCACAACCCCTTTTAGGTGGGCTTGGAATTCCATCCACCATGTCCCATTGATGTGGGAATACCATTTACAGTTACTCGGATCATGTCCAGTATAATACTAACAAGGCACACAAATTCATTGAGTACATTCAACACATCCGCCAATAGGTCCATGAAATATTGGACAGAGCTAATGATAAGTACAAGCAAGGCCTGATCAGCATCGGGTGCCACACAAGTTCTAGGTAGGAGACAAAGTTTGGCTACATTTGTAGAAGGAGCACCTTGTTGGGCCCCACCATAAGCTTTTCCCACTCCAATACGAGACATACACCATCACCAAGGCATTAGGGGAAATTTCCTTTGAGCTCAGTATTCCACCGTACCTTCGGCCCTACTTTCCACTATTGTTGGACACATCCAACATTGCAAAACAACTCACACCACCAAAGTTAAACCTAGAATGCATGGAACAAATCACAACTGATCAAATCATGGACAAATAGATAAATAACACTCACTAGTAAAGGATCCAAACATATCAAGTTGTCAAAGCAGGACGACTTGTTCACCAAGGACCAGATTCAACATAAATTTAGTCATCTCATGGAGGAACTCAATGCAATGGGGACCATTTCTTCCTACGACCGGGGGGGGGGGGAGGATTGATCCAGGTGGATATTGGTGTCCACTTGCCTATTCCACTAGGACCCCAACCATTTTTTCTTTCATTTTTGAATTTTCCTTAACTGTAGCACAATTTATTATTTTTGGCAGTTTTTTGGGTCTTTAACTTCTAGAGCCGCTTAGAGGACCTGAACAATTTTTTTTGTGAACATAGGGACCAACATGGGTCTTTTATTGATGTTGGTCAACAAAAAAATTTATTCCTCAGATATATCTTTCTAATGAAGTGTTTTGTGTGTCAAATAGAGATAGTATGCCAAAGTTACGTCCCCGAGAAGTTGATGTACCAATTATTTACCCAAACGAGGCCCATAGTTTTGGTGCTTCATCTCCTAGATTTAGGTTTTTAGATGTTTAGGGTTTTCCAATGTTATTTAATAATAATAATTCCCTTTAACCTAATTGTAACATAGTTCAGACGCATGTAGCTACCACATCTCTTCTAAGAGATAAGTTATGATCGCTCGAGCTAGTTTATTTTCCATTCTGTCTGTATGCATTTTTCAGTATTTGATATTAATGAAATGAAGTGTTTTTTCTCCTGCATATCTACATTTATGTTTATTTCGATATTTTATTGTGTTCCTATATAATTATGGATCATTGGTGTGTAAATGTATTGATTTATATGTGGATCCTATGGTTGAGGTATCACTGATATTTATTTTGTTATTATGTTGGTTATGAGCATCTATTTTAATAGTGATGATATATGGCTCTCCTCACATTTTTGTTTCTAAATAAATAAAAAATGTATCTATGACCTAATAGATGATACTACTTCTAATGATGTAAGGTAACAATGCTTCTTATTGATTCTCAGATAAGTATTAGACCCCTATGTTCAGATATGTTATTTAAACCTATAGATTACATATTTGTGACATGTTTGACAAAATTCCTGTCATGGCTAGTAGGGGTCCACTCAAGTATTTATTCTAGTATTTTATCTTGCACCATTATTTCCCTATTATATTTCATGTTTGAGCTTTTCATTGAATTTTTGGAAGTGACCTAGGTTTTGGGCCTAAAAACGTGGCTCAAATCCTGGGGATGTTGGCACAGGTTTGTGGGAAACATTCCCTAGACACATGCTTTCATATTCTATGGGAGCATCCAAAGCCTCAAATATGCACCCATGCATGTACTGTGGGAGCATCTAGGGGTCTGAAGGCCAAAAAACTCAGTGGGACCCAGGGTCTGGATGCCTGAGTGGTTGGACTAGCTTCTGTGACTTTTTTTGTTGATGTGGAAGGTCTATCTTATGTGTTTTTTTCGATTCCACTTACTTAAGGTCAAGTAAGAGGTTGAATCTGATCATTGTAACCCTTCATCACATGTTTACATTGGCTAGCCAATTACTTGGGTAGATGTGGGATAAGGGTGTCATAGAGTGGTATCAGAGCAAGGTTAACCCTTTGGACTAGATGGGAATTTTGTGTTGTTCATGCATTCATGTCAGTTGCACGTGTGTATTAATCCTTATGGTATATGTGTTGGTTGCATATGCATGGTGTTAGTCATGGTTGTAGTGTGCCATGTGAAACATGGGAAGTGTGTCTTCATGAGTTTATGATTTATTACATGTTCTTATATTTTGTTACATGTATCATCCTTGTATGCTTCGTTACATGTTGTTACATGTTGTCATAGGTATTTCCCATTTATGATTGGTTACATGTTTTTACGCTTGTGTATTTTTCGTGTTTACACTTTTGTATTCTCTATGTTTATGCTTTTGTATTGTCTGTGTACATTGGTGTGGTTGATGTTGTCATGCATGAGGTCATAGTATATGTAGTGATATGGTCATGTAGTGATGACTCGACTATAGCTTGAATCATGTTTATATGTTGGTACACTTAATTTTTATGTGTCTATATGATGTCATGATTATGTTTATACATGTATTACACTGATTTGGATGATATTACAAATGAGATATCCTCCCTGACCTATACTAATGTATGTTGGTTTATTATGATATGGTTTACCTGACGTAGTATGCCTTACAGGAAAGAGATGAAAATGAATATCAAGATGGTATACTTCAAATACTCTCTATATGAACCAGATGAGCAGTGTGGTTGGAAATATTCAGATTTGGAAGATGCATTGAGAAGCTTGAGGAAGAAGTAAGGAGTTGTAAGGAAGAAAATGACATGATCATACATGAACAAGAGAAAGAAGCAGAGGTTAATGCAATTCTTCTTTAGAGCTTTTCAGAATTGTAGTATAAAGGGCCACTTCAAATCAGCCATGGGTAGGAGGAAAAAACTAATGGGGCATATGTCATTAGGTCTCCTAGTACACACAGGTCAGATAAAGCTAACACAGTGAGAGATGATAGGTTGTTGGATACTCCGGATAGGAGGTGCGATGGATACAAGTACTACTATATTTCTTGTCCAAATATATATTATGATCACCATCATCGTCATCCTTACAGGAGGAGTGACATGGGATAATTTACAGATGAATTTAAGAAAGAAAAGCCACATAATTTTGATGGAGACTTGAGGAAACCAGAAGATGTAGAAGTATGGATACTTGGGATGAAAATTTTATTTGAGTTGAATGAGTACATAGATATTATGAATGCCATAATTTAAATATTTAGCCTGAAAGGTAAAGGATACATTTGGTGGGAAGATGTGAAGTGGGTTTGAGATATTAGAACAAAGGACTTGAGTTGGAATGAGTTCAAGAGCCTTTTCAGGAAGAAGTACTTGTTAGAAAGGTACTATGATAGTAAGGCCAAATAATTTCATGAGCTAAATATGGTTTCTATGACATATGAAGAGTATGTGACTAATTTACTAGAGCTATTGAGGTATGTATTGTATATTACATATGAGAAGGCTAAATTTGAATGATTTTTGAGTGGTTTGTCATTAGCATTTAGATATTGGATTGAATATGATGAGCCTTGGTTACTCGTGGAAGTCAATTTGAAATTGAAGCATTGTTATGAATAGTCAAAGAGTAAGAATGAATATCAAAAAGGATGGAAAGGGAAAGACAAAGGTAAAGTAAAAAGGAAACCGAAAAGAGAAATACCTCAAAATGTAGAGGAGAAAGAAAATGTGGTACCACAAAATAAGTTTAATGCAACTAGACAGGGACATGGATCACATCAACAACATAGGGGTGACGGTACTTGACAGTTGGTGTGTTAGACATGTGATAAGGAACAATTTAGGAGTTATTTTCCACATAATCACACTGGTAGGCATCAAATATATAGTGTGTAAGAGGCACTGAATGTTGGGGATGTTTGGCAAAGAATTCCTCATATTTATGCAGCCATGGACAACAAGAAGAAAGAGCACTAGGAATATTTCTTTGAGATGGATAGTAAGCTTTGTGATCAAGTTATTTATATTTTTATTGACCCTAGATCTAATTATAGTTATGTTAGTCTTGACTTGGTGGATAATTTTGTTTCAGATAATGAAGTGCATGCTGAATCTTGGTTAGTTTAGTTGGCTATAGGTACAAAGAAAATAGTTGCTCATTGGGTAAGATCTTGTGCATTTGAGTTGAATGGAATTTCTAAAGTACCACACCTGAACCTGTTTCCATGGGATTCATATAGTATGCTATTCGGTATGGATTGAATATATCTTCACACAACCAAGGTGGATTTTTATGAAAAATCCATTGAGTGCTTGGATGATAATGGGGAACCAAAAGTATTACAGGGAAAGAAAATATCCACATTAGTTAGGATGGTGACAACCATGTAGGCCATGTAGAGTAATAGGAAAGGGTGCGTGTTGTTCGTAGTGAATATTTTTACTGAAAAAGGAAACGAAGTTAAGGATCCGGATGTTTTGAGTAGGTACCTAGCTCTACAACAATTTCAGGATGTATTTCGTGCAGATATTTCAAATTTTCCACCTTACAGGGAGGTAGAATTTTGTATTGAGTTGGTACTAGGGGAAACTCTCGCCTCAAAAGAACTTACATGATGAGAACACTTGAGTTGGTAGAGTTGAATTTGCAGCTGAAAGAGATGCTTGACAAAGGTTACATTAGGACAAGTGTATCACCATGGGGCACACCGGTGTTGTTTGTGAAAAATAATTATGGTACTCTCATATTGTTCATTGACTACATGTAATGGAAAAAAGTGACCATCAAGGATAGATATCCATTGCCAAGGATTGATGACTTACTTGATTAATTGAAGGGAGTAACAATGTTCTCTAAGATCGACTTAAGATTAGGATACCATTAGGTACACATCAAATAAGAGGACATCTACAAGACCACATTCATGACTAGGTATGGGCATTATGAGTTTGTTGTAATTTAATTTAGGTAGAATAATTTTCCAACTACAGTTATGTGTTTGATGGAGAATTTTTTGCATCCTTATTTGGACAATTTTTTTATCGTTTTCATGGATGAATTATTGGTATATTCTAAAATTGAGGAAGAGTGTGTTGAGCATTTGGCAATAGTTTTGAAATTGTTGAGAGAGAATCGTTTCTATGCTAAGCTCGACAAGTGTATTTTCTTCTATACTGGGGTACATTACTTGGGACATGTTGTCTCCAAGGAGGGCATCACAATAGATCCTGAAAAGATAAGAGCTATGATGGGGTGGGAATATCCTATAAATGTAGATGAGGTGAGATCCTTCATGGGGTTGGCAGGTTATTATAGGAGGTTAACCAGGAACTTCTCCTAGATCACGTATCCTATTACATCATTGCAGAGGAATGGTGAGAAATTTGAATTGACAGAGGATTGTGAGATAGGTTTTGAGAAGCTTAAGCAGTTTTTGAAACATGCTCTATTGTTAAAGATTGTAGATCGGGACAAAGAACTTGTAGTATGTATATATGCATGCTAGATAGGACTTGGTGGAGTTCTTTTGTAGGAAGGACATGTGGTATGTGACAAGTCATGGAAACTGAATGAGAATGAGTAGAAATATTTGATTCATGATCTTGCGCTACCAGTGATCATACATGCATTAAATATGTGGAGGCACTATCATCTTGGCACACAGTCTGTACTGATGAGTGATCATAGTGGTTTGAGATACTTTTTTGACAAGTCGAATTTGAATGACAGGTAAGCTAGATGGTTTGCCACAATAAATGAGTTTGACTTTGAGATCAGTTACATGAAAGAAAAGGATAAAAACCTCATAGATGATTTTAGAATATGGGTATATGTAAATCAAATAGTAGCAATTAGCTCCAATGGTACATATTTGAAGGAGAGGATCTTGCATGCAAGTCGAGAGAATGGTAGGTGTTACATGACAATTTGTCATCGTCCCTACAATCCCCCATCCCACACATTGGAGGGCTTATTCCATGACCTGTGAGCAGTGACATGACCTGAAACCACTTTCATGGCATCCCATTGGACAAGGAAAATCATTCCCCTGAAGAGAATTGCTTTTGAAAAACCCTAAAAATAGCCTTTTTGGCCTTGGTGCGACTAGCCAGTTCAGCCCTCGTGCCAATGGGGGAAATCCTCCAAAGAGGGCGCGCCAGTTGGCGCACTGTCCCAGTGTTGTACCCGCACCAGGCTTATTAAGGAGTGTTTTTTTAAAATAAATGGCGGAAGATTGACTCCAACCAATTCCTGAGCTGGTCTCTAAATTGAGTTGGGAGGTTTGGCTCCGGATCTCCATGTAGAGGAAGTGGTTTTCCACCTCTCATGGAAGCTTCCTTGAGGATAGGGCCAATCCCATGATTATAGGGATCCCAACTCCCCTTCCACCATCTATATAAGCTTGCCATTTCCCTTTTGCAAGCTAGCCTTCAAGAGCCCTCAATAGCCTAGAGAATGTTGAAAGAGCCTTGATAGTCCTCATAGAGCCAAATCAGTAGAAATGAGATTATTGTCAAGACAACCGAAGAGAGAGGCTTGTCCCATTCCTGACGAGCTTTACCGAGACGTACTCCACTGTCGACCCACCGAAAGAAGATCCAGCGTTAGAGCGCAGGTTGTATATTTCTTTGTTTTGATTAATGATAAGCAACTTTAGTTATGGTTCCACTTGTATTGTTCATACTTTGTGATCATGAGTTGTATCTTCTCTGACTGATACATAATTTCATATATTGGGTTTTACGCTTGTGTGTTCATCGTGTTTCTTGTATGTGCAGGTGTTCGATCGTGCCAAGCAGGAGAATTATGATCTGCAGGAGCAAGGAAATGGGAGCACTATCTTCTCCACAAATGACAACAACGTTGGACTTAAGGTAGGCCTTTCTCGCAATTTGGTCTATTGCAATTAGGAACTTGTGTCTTAGCGTGATACGATTGTTGTTTGACCTGATCTGGGCTAGTAGGGATCACCTCTGTCCGCAGAGGGGATTTACCTCTACAAAAAATTGGCGACTCCACTGGGGAGGTGTTGATTTTGAGTGTTGTCTTGTCTTTTCGGTCGATTCTTGACTTTGCTTGCCTGATCAGCTCTTTTGGCTGGCTCTTTTTGTGTGTTAAACTTTTTTTTAGCCCCACCATCACTAGTCTGTTTCTTAGATTGCTATTTTTTATTTTTGCTTAGTAAACTCGACTGGCGCGCTTATTAGCCCGATAGTCGCGCCAGTTGGCGCATGTTGCCAATGTATTACCCGTGCCAATCCTGTTCTGGCACTAGATGCAGCCTGACAGTCATGCCAATTTTTTAAGGTGCTAGGGTTTGCTTTGTCTTGAGCTTTCTAAGCTTGATCCGTGATTTTGGTTTCATTTTTACGACTACCTAAGTGTTCTGGAGCCTTGTTTGACTGAGTGTGACCTTCATACTTTGGTTGTTTGCCCTCTTCTATCGATTTTACATTCTAGCCCTAGGGCATCTAGGTGCTATAGTGTGTCGAGCCTCCCGTGGGAGTTTTTCGTTTCTATCTGTTCAGTCAACTTTGTGATTGTTTCTCTGCATTCGTTTGGTGGTTGTCTATCTTTTTGTTGCATTGTTTGAGTGATTGGTTTCTTCCTCATTCGAATTCTGCCTTGTCTCGTTTAGGGCCTAGATTACGTGGTTCATTTGAGTCTTTGGGATTCTTTTGGTTTTGAGGGATTGTTTTGTCAATTTGATGTGTGTTTGCATTGAGTGAAACTTGCTTGTTTTTACTCCTTTTCTATCGCTTCTCAAATTTCTTGTTTCCTTAGTTTTCATTTGTTTAGTGCACTTTTCTCTCAAACACTGAAAATACAAAAAAAAATCTCTTTTTCTCTTGATTAGTTAATGCAAATCGAATCTTTTCTTTGTTATTAGTGATTTACAACTCTGAAAGAAAATATTTTTAGTTTTTATTAGCTTGCATTAAAGACATTAGTGATTGTTTTCTGGTCGTTTTGTTATTGTATGAAAATCTCTTAACTCTCTTGTAATTAGCTTTCATCAAATGAAATGATATACTGTAGAATGTAGTGTGCATTTAGGAGATTTTGAGACATAACACTCGCTAGGGCCTGAAAATTGAAACATAATTGAAGATTAACATTAAAATTTATTCAATTTACACTAAGGCAACATTGAAACATTAACAAAACATTTAGAGGTCTAGGTTAGAGACATGTTCCAGCGTCGTTAAACCTAGTAGCTGTCATTCGCCTCTTGGCTTTAGATAGTGCTAGTACGGACTTGTGCTCCCCGTACCGTTGTGTATATAAAGATAGACCCCACTAGGTTGCTATCCTTTATCCATAGCAAGCCGAGTCTACTGCCCTATACCCATGATACACCAGACACAGCATTTTGGGAGATTTCCTGCACGTACGTTAAGTCCTTGGTTGATTTCTCTTTCATTTTGAAACCAAGGTGTATATTGCAGTTCACGGTTATTTGGTACACCCTTTGCCTAGAATTCCTGAGTAGTCATTTTGATCTTTTCTGACTCCTTAAATTTGAAAAGATCACCAAGCGCTTGTCCTTTCACACTTGCTTCAAAACTGAAAGAGATAGAGTCACCTTTCATCCGTTTCTTGACTCTTAAAACATGAAACGGTGAAGTTACATAGCTTCAATGTCGTAAGATAAATCACCTGTGATCACACGCCATTTTAGATTTCGCTTGTCGGCCATTTTATTGTGTGCCTTGGATTTTTTAGCCCGTGTGTTTGTTTGATCTTTTCCTCTTGTCGTTATGGTCACAGTGGCGGAACCCTCAGTTTCATCTACTGGTAGTTTGTATACAGACAATTCATCAGAGGTCTCTTAGTACTCTGCTGAACCTCAGCAGCCTATCGTTTCCAAGTTTCCCGACGGGGGACGAGTTCTATCAAGCTTCCCTTTAGAGGACCAGTTGAGTTCAATTGGCCCTTATCTGAAGCTTGGTTTGGATTCGAAGTAGGGGGATATTTCCCTCCTCTTACATCGGGTTCACCTTTTCTAGTTGCTGTTATTCCTCCTAGTCCTCGCCATCTGCTACAAGATCTAGCGGCAGGTTTAGATATGGGCACTTCTAGCCATTCTCCTAGTGAGGAAATCCCACGTCTGGTGAATATTACCAGTTTTTCCCAGAAGACAACTCTGAGTTATCTATCATGTCTTCGCCTGGTCCCTCACTTCCAGTGGGATATAGATCTTTAGGTTAGATTATGACCGTCGTTGCCTCTATGGGGATATCAACTCCTTATACGAGGCCGATTATTCCTTCATTGGGGATGTCTCCAAGGACGCCCATCACGTCATCCCCTCAGGTTACCTCTGTACCTGTCAGGCCCACTGTCTCTGTGGCCACATCTACACCCGCTGTTACCACTCAGTCCGCAAGGACTGCGTCCCTTCCCAAAGATGTTTATATAGCATCTACTATTCTGGAGAGAATATCTTCTGAGGAGTATCGATTGTCCCTACAAAAATCGAACCCCGAGGTTGGTCAATCCTCCCAAGATCCCAACCGTCCATATTTTTTGCATTATGCATAGAATGGTACACCCGTTTACATTTTTCCAGATCAATATGATGAGCAGGGAAACCCTTTACATTTACCCGCTCCATAGGCTTATCTTCACAATTAAGGTTTTTCGTCTAACCAAGCTAGGAAACTTTACAACCCACAAGGGCAACCCTTCCAGGGCCAACCTTTAGGCCATCCTGGTTATCTTTACGACCCGCAAGGGCAGCCCTTACAAGGACAACCTTCAGGCCAGCAGGGGTTGTTATATGGTCCGTAAGGACAGTCTTACAACCCTTCAGGTCAACCTATCCAGCCTCACCCTGTGGTCCAACCAAGCCAACCTCAAGGACCCACAGGTCAATTGGGGTACCGACCGGAGCCATTGTACAGTCCTGGGGTGCAAGTCCAACGTTATCAATCTATGTTGCAAACTCTACAACCTCATTATCCTATTGGTCTGAATGTTGCACAGCCAGGATCATCTTATGGTCTTGTTGCAGGTCAAACCAGTTATCAGGCATAACCTGGCCCCATTCCGCCACTAGGCCAACTGGCCCATCTGGTACAACTTGGTGTCCCTCATCAGCCAGGTCAACCTGTACAACCTGTGCAACCTGTTCACCTGGGTCAACCTGTTCAACTAGGGTAGCCCATTTATCTAGGTCAACTTGTCCAACCAGGCTAGCCTGCACACCCTGTCAACCCTGCTCAACATCCGATTTATTCAATGCCGCAACTGAATCAACTGGTGTGTCCCACTTATCAGGCTCAGCAGGGTCCCACCTATCAGCAGCCCACTCAACCCCAAGGCGGTTATTATCCTCAAGGTCAATCAAGAATTTGACCTCTGTAAAGTTTCAACCCTCCTCTGATTCTCATCTGATCCTGATTCACAAAACATTATGTTCCTCTGTCTCGTTTCGATGATGTGGGAAAAATTATGGCCTTCCTTTGATCAAGGTCACTTCTTATCGACTTCAGCTCATTATCTAGGAAGCTAATCTAGAGACTCCCTTCTAGTACCTTGGAGCCTGCATGCCTCAATGGCAGGTTCTTCGCATTCGATGTGAGGTTTTCATCATTGGCCTCCGATCGAGTGATTCTACGGGTGTTCGACATTAGCTCATTGTTCACATTCCGTGGATTGTACCTATAGTACCTTGAGGGCTATTGTCACTATTGGTGGTACCTCTCGCGTCTATTAACAACTTTCATCATTGGCTAGTAATCAAGTGATGTTCTTGCATGTTTGACTTTAGCTCGCTTATTCGCATGCTTGAACTTGTACTTTGTTCAGGTCGAGATGGAGTGCAAGACCCTGGGTTTTTCCTGTTAGAATCCAGGCTGTAATTTTGTGGATTATTATGATTGGTTACATGACTCATTCATTGGATGGTTGCGACCATACCTGAGTCTATTTATCGATCCTTACTGGATGGCTACGTCCATGCCTTGGATCTTGGTTATTGTATACTCTGTGATGGATGGTTGCGCCCATACCACATATATCATGTATTTGAGATATCAGTTGTACTTGTCTACGCAGGTTTTCTGATGGCAGTGTTTTCAGTTGGACACATTCTCGTAAAGCATTTCACCCCTCTTTCTCTTGGGCCTCATTCTTTAGGGGGCATTTGTTACACAACAATTTGTCACCGTCCATGAAATTCCTCATCTCGAATATTGAAGGGCTTATTCCGTGACCTATGAGTAGTGACATGACTTGAAACCACTTTCATGGCATCCCCCTAGACAAGGACAATCATTCCCCTGAAGACAATTCCTTGTGAAAAACCATAAAAATAGCCTTTTTGGCCTTGGCACGACTAGCCAGTTTAGCCCTCGTGCCAATGGGGGAAATCCTCCAAAGAGGGCATGCCAGCTGGCGCACTGTCCCAGTGTTGTACATGTGCCAGGCTTATTAAGGATTTTTTTCTAAAAATAAATGGCAGAAGATTGACTCCAACCAATTCCTAAACTGGTCTCTAAATTGAGTTGGGAGGTTTGGCTCTAGATCTCCATGTAGAGGAAGTGGTTTTCCACCTCTCATGGAAGCTTCCTTGAGGATAGGGCCAATCCCATGATTATAGGGATCCCAACTCCCCTTCCACCATCTATTTAAGCTTGCCATTTCCCTTTTGCAAGCTAGCCTTCAAGAGCCCTCAATAGCCTAGAGAATGCTAAAAGAGCCTTGATAGTCGTCATAAAGCCAAATTAGTAGCAAGGAGATTATTGTCAAGACAACCAAAGAGAGAGGCTTGTCCTATTCCCGACAAGCTTTACTGAGACATACTCCGCTTTCGACCCGCCGAAGGAAGATCCAACGTCAGAGCCCAGGTTGTATCTTTCTTTGTTTTGATTAATGATAAGCGACTTTGGTTATGGTTCAAATCATATTGTTCATAATTTGTGATCATGAGTTGTATCTTCTCTGACTGATACATAATTGCATATATTGGGTTTTACGCTTGTGTGTTCATCATGTTTCTTGTATGTGCAGGTGTTCGATCACGCCAAGCAGGAGAATTGTGATTTTCCAGAGCAAGGAAACGGGAGTGCTATCTTCTCCGCAAAAGACAACAACATTGGAATTAAGGTAGGCCTTTCTTGCAATTTGGTCTATTGCAATTAGGAACTTGTGTCTTAGCGTGATACGATTGTTGCTAGACCTGATCTGGGCTAGTAGGGATCGCCTTTTTCCACAGAGGGGATTTACCTCTACAACAGTAGGTATATGGAGATTGTGTAAAGGTTGCAACAGAGTACAGGTACATGTGCAAGTGGTGGTACAAGTACAATTACAGGTGTAGGTGAAAAGGACGAGGATTACCATTTAACAATAGATGGCTTGGTCATGTTTAGAGACATGATATATGTGTTTGATAGAAGTGAGCTCAAGAAGGAGATCTTGAGGGAGTTTCATGTGAAACCATATTCGGGTCACCCAGGCTATAAGCAGACATTGAATGTAGTAAAGAGTTTCTATTATTGGCCGAATATAAATAAGGATGTGGTATAGTTTGTAGCTGGGTGTTTGGATTGTCAAATGGTTAAGGCAGAGTGTATACATCTAGGCAGAATACTACAACTGATTGTGATTATAGATTGGAAATGGGAGGTCATTTCCATGGATTTCATCATAGGTTTTCCCAGGATATCTAGAAAACATGATTCCATCACGGTTGTTATGGACATGTTTACAAAGGTTGCACACTTCATTCTAGTGAAGACTACATATTCAACTAGCAATGTAGCACAACTATTCATTAGAGATATGTTCATATTGCATGGTGTTCCAAAGAATATTGTGTCAAAGAGGGATGAAAAGTTCAATTTAAAATTTTGGAAGGATTTGTTTGCAGGTTTGGGCACCGAGTTTTCATTCAACACAAGTTATCATCTGCAGACATATGGATAGATAGAAAGGGTCAATAGTGTTAGCATAAATTCTTAACGCAAGTGTACAAAAAGAGATATTTTCTCTATGTGTAAAAAACAACCCTAACAACAAGGATGGATGCTTAAATTCCTTAGATCTGTAATAGATAGTTGAAAAAAATGCAGCAAAATCCCAGATCTATGCAGTAAAAGTAGTTAAACAGTGAGAAGAAATCATAGTTGCTCCAAATATCCAATGGGTAAGACAAGATATATAAATATTTTTATATGTATTAACACCAAGGAAGGGAAAAAAGAATGATGTTATCAATCCCCCTCAATGGGATGGGTTCTTGGCTGTCCTCAATGCTTTAGATCCATAAGTTTCTCTCTCTCAATGATGTAGAAAAACCAAGAGGTGTTGAACTCTATGGGAGCTCAAGAAGTAAGAAAACACTAGCAGCATTGATAATGATCAAAGTGCGACAATGAAAGTGATCAAAGTGAATAACGAATAGAGAATCTTCCTATTTATAACAAAATATTTAGTTATCCTCGATAATGGTGAATAATAAAATATTATTAACCAAGATCTAGATCTAACTGCTTGGAATATTTTATTTTATTTTGTTAGAGGGAAAAGGAATTTAAATTGGTTAAATACCTTTATTTATAAATAATAATAAAATAAATTCTTTATTTATCATTTTAAGAATGGGGTTAAGGAATAATTTAACAAATAATGATTTTTCTAATTATTTGTAGGTGATTTACTCAAATTTAACAAGGAATAATAACTAAATAATGATTTAATTAATTATTCCTAGAGAAAAATAAGATAAATAATTATTTATCTAGTTATTTCTCATAACTGGGTTACATATGACAAGGAATATTATTTAAATAGTGTTTTAATTAATTATTCCTAGAGGAAAATAAAATAAATAAGTATTTATTTAATTATTCCTCACGGGGTTTCCTATTTTAACCAGAAATAACTTAATAAAATATGGTTTATTAAATTATTTCTTATAGTGAAAGAAATTTTACTATAGTAAAACTAGTCTTACATGGTGTACTTAGATCCATATAATTGTAAATGGTTAGATGACCTAAAATTTGTATAACATATTTCCCCCAAACGTGCGAGCATTAGGAGCTAATCAGATGACCGAAGTACGTTGTAAGAACACAATCACTATACACCGAAGGGGAGTCAAAGAGAGAAAGAGATACATAGACGGAGTGAAGCGAGAGAGGAAAATAACCAAGGGGGTGATACCTACAAATGATACAAGTATGCTTTAATTTTTGGGTACATGTTCTCAGTGAGCCAGGGGAGGCATACCTATGCCCGCTGAGATGACAAAGTACAAAGAATAACGGTGCACCCAGTAAAATGAGACTGAGCTATAAAGTACATGATATGCTAGCATAAAATGGGCCAGAAAAAAATACAATGGATCCCACATACATACTATGCCTGGGACAATAGCCAGGACTGAATACAATAATATTTGAGTACATGAGACATAATGAAAACCAATGAAGCCCTGATAAACAATAAAGGGATTAGAAAATATGGATGGATCATCTGAGTGATACGTGCATGATATAGGTGTTGCAAGCAGCTAGAATCATACCCATCAAATATGCGGAGCTGCATCTGAGGCTGTAGCATAACATGAGGCCATCCGAGCATGTTGGGGGCTACCTGTACAACCACCCCCTAATGAGGTATGAAACATCTCACACACACTCAGGAATCACTGAGATAATCTGCTCGATCACTGAACCATCAAGTATAAGGATCTCGATCATGTTGAGGCTAAATGACTTAGAAACAATAAATTCAAAGGGAAATGAAGAGTCCCTTTTCCTGATCCGAGGCACCAAACAAAAATGGAAGCTAGATTAACCAAGGTACATCACCCCCTAGACCTGTCTTATGGAATAAATGTTTTGATGATGACAAAAGGAGGCCTACCATAGGTGAGGCAATGAGGTCTTCAAATAATGCATGAGGTATCATAATAAAGTGACTTATGGACTAACACAAGGGATGATGATGGAATGAAGGGATACTGAATTGCGGACGAACAACTTCGCTTTTAAGAGCATAAAAAGCATCGATGACCTGGCAGCGACTGACATGACTCCAGAGGGGATGGGGAACAGTATGAATGGAGGCCAAAATGGGAAACACGAGAAAGGTATAAGGAAATAATTGATGGAATACTAAATAAGAGGCAAAGGGACTCAGGACAAACTCCATGATGCAATGGTGACTCACCTCAAATGCATTGATCATGGGTGACACGATGAGGCTACCACATAGAATAGGCCTGGTGGGGACCATAAAAGCATGAGAAAAAGATGGTTACTCATGAAGAAAATCGAGACACGTATTAAAATGTATGAAGGCAAAGTGGTGCCCCAAGTACAAGAAGTGCAAGTGAATAAATTTGATTTTGAGAGGCGTTGAAGTGACCCTTCTTGGAAAAATGGCTTCTAGGGGAAGTATAAAATCACCAAAAATAAAAGGATACCCATTTTACATCTCAGTGAAAACTTTACAATGGTGTTGACGGTTCATCAACCCGAGCTACGGTTTGGTCACAATTGGAGAAAAAAAAATTATGTTTTTTATTTTAATAGGGAGATTTCCCTCCAATTTGACTCATTTTCTAGTGGAATTGTGGTGAACTTGGATAGGAGGAGAAGGCCCTAAATCTTGCGGTGATCATAGCGTACAAACCAACTGTTGGAATCGAGATCCGTCAGTTGCGGGTAGGTGGCCTAACCTTACTCTTCATTTTCAATGGATTATTTTTTCAGATTAGGTGTCCAGAACCTAGGAACACCCTGCCCATCTTCACGACTGACTCGCACTTCCTGCGCCCTGTACTGCAAGTTGGCTCATAGTTTTTAGAGGGGAAAACAGCGAGCTCGCAGCTACAAGTGCAGAAAACTACTACTTGACAGAAAGGTTGATTTTTTCATGTTTTTTGGCTCGCAATGGGGGCTTGATGATTTTGATACAATTCTTCTTCCTCTAAGCTAACAAACATGATGGGTTTGTGCAGGTATGGTAGATCTAAAGATCAACTGAAGAGAGAGAGAGAGATATTTGGATTCATTTCATCTCAATATCTAGGGGAAATAGGTGGTCTGAGGTGCACTAGCATGGTACGGGGTTCTCAAGCTAATTGAGGATCTAGACAAGGAGGCCTTGGTAGTGCAGGGGCACCAGATTGAGTTGAACATATAGGACATTTACTTCTTAACTAGACTGTCACCACTAGGGGTGGTGGGAGATATACATCTGGTGTTACTACAAGGGCAGAACATATCAGATTTCATCGAACACCACTGCAAACCATATGCTCGTGATAAGGGCACGACCATACCGATCAATGATCTAGTGAGACTAGAGACATGTGTTGTTGTCGCAACAGTACTGTAGATCCTAGGAATCTAGGCATTCCACCACATCACCAGAGGAAAGATGATGTTATTTGAGAGTGTACTGAGTAAGACCTACTATTGGTGGGCCCAGATGATGCTATCATCAATGAAACGATAGTTGTCGCTATGAAAGAAAAAAATGAACCATGATTGTGCTTTCAATACAATGTTGTACTCATTATTCTTCGAGAAAATCCACACACTTCAGCCTCATTTACAGATCTAGGATGGGGGCCCACGAGAGCCCAGGATACGTTGTTGGGGGAAACTGCTATAGAGGAGGAGGTGGTGGAGTCAGGAAATTGTTCCAACCTAATTTCTTCACACATTGCGACCAGATTCTGCTATATATAGAGGACTATCCATACAATGGTATGAACTTTATGGGTGACCCTAACTTGCCACTTCCACTAGGTCAAGCATGGGGACCAAATGGTAAGTGAAAGTTTCTATTTTTTATTGTAAATTATAAAGTTTTTAGAATATGTATGTGATATTGATTATTTACTTTTGGTATGAAGATATAGCACTGGTGAAGCTGACAAGGCATATGGGATGACCTGCAGCGCTAGAGGCTGCAGAGTCTAGTAGAGTGAGAGATAACCTAGGAACTAACTATCATGCCCTACCGGAGTATATTTTCCGTAGGTACGAGCCGATGATGACTGGCATAGCTGAGCTTGGATGGAACGACCTTGAGGACTGGTACATTGAGGGGTGTATCGCGCTACCCTATGAGTGGTGAGGGGTCATGTGGTGCATGGCGATGGCCAGTTAGGCTATGCGGGATCTATGAGCTACAAGAGCCAAGCCATTGGCTCGAGACCCTCTAGATAGTGATTAGATGTAGGGGCATGTGGTGCCCCAAATTTTTATTTTTTGAACATTCTATGGGCATTTCAGATGTATTAGAGTAGAGGAATCCAAAACGTTTATTATTTTGTGGACACGTATAATGGATATGTATCTTATTATATATGATGAGTATATAGTTCGCCATTTTTTTATGATGCCGAGGCTAGATTCTGGTAGAAGCCACTTGCACCATTGGCGTAGCTAATAGACAATGTGGATGATGGATCCATTTGAAAGTAGCCAAAAGACAATTAATGAGATGATGAACCATTCAAGCTACCTAAATGCATGACAGAAATAAAACATGCATCTCGGTGGGAGATTCTATGGGTAAAATCTCTTAAGGTAGAGTGAATTTTGAGGGTTAGGAAGGATTTGACCTTTGAAATCCTCTTGAAGGTATGCCCCCTTGCCCAATTCCTTACTAATGATGTAAGGTTCAAGCCACAATGAGTCAAACTTCCCATAACCAAGGATTTCATGTGTCTGGTCATACACTAGAAAAAGATCTCCGTCGTGAAAGGTACGAGGGTGGACTTCTCGGTCATATTGATATTTGGTGCACTTATTAGTCGCTTTGATTGTTTTTAGCGCAATATGATGGTCTTTGGAAGCACGATCAATCATGATAAGTCTGTGTTCTAAAGTTTGGGTGTCAAGGAGAATTTCGACAACTAGTTGAAGAGAGGTGATTTCACACTCGATCAGTAATACTACCTCCTCGCTAAAAACAAGGTCGAAAGGAGTAAACCCGGTGGTGGTTTTAATAGAAGTTATATAGGCCCATAAAGCAGAGAAGAGTATAAGGTGCTAGTTTTTTTTGTGCTTGTTCATCGTTCATTGAAGAATATTTTTAAGGATTTTATTGACTGCTTCACCTTGACCCTACCTTTGGGGTAATAGGACGATGAATCTTGATGATCAAATCCCAAAAAAGAAGATAACTCATGCCATATCTCATCTTCGAAATGTCAGTCGTGGTCAGAGACAAATTGTTTCAGAACCTCGAATCGAGTGGTAACATTGTTAAAGAAAAAGAGAGTTGCGATAGCTGGAATGTTATTGAACGTTGGCATGGCCTCAACCCATTTGGTGAAATAGTCAACTGCCATAATGATATACTTGTGGTTACTAGTAGATGGAGGTGACATTCCATAAATTCAATGGCCCACTTGCAGAAGGGACTGGCCAATATGAGAAGATGGAGCGGAGTGTGATGAGCTCGATCCTTTCAAGCGAATAATTGGCAATTGGAACAGTGTTTGACTGCTTCAATGCAATCACCGAAGAGAGAAGGCCAGAAATACCCAGCGCGTGTGACTTGCTGCATAGTAGCTAAACCATAGAAGTGGCCACCACTAGCACTGATATGGCAGACATTAAGGACTTTCTCAACTTTAGTGTGCATCAATTAATGATGAAAGACGTAATCAACACCGCGATGAGAGAGATCGTGACCAATGAGAAGATATCAAGGGGATTGGTGTTGTATAAGTTGCCGAGCATCACGATCAATATGGGAATCTAAATTTTGGGTTCGCACATAGGTAAGGATGTCACCATACCAAGGTTCATGCTAAGTAATGGTGAATAAGTGTTCATTAGGAAAATCATCATTAGCCAATGGATCTTGTGTACCAATAGGAAATTAAGAAATGAGTTCAGCAAGGGCTAAACCTTTCTTACTCCTGGGTGTGAAAAATTCAAGATCAAACTCCTTAAGGATAATGATCCAATGAGCATACTCCCCATTGATGATCTTTCTACTCAATAGGAAGGCCATAGGGTTGGAATTGGTTATGACCTTGGTGGAATGCTTAAGGATATAATGATGAAGTTTTTGGACCGAGAACACAATGGCCGGCGATTACTTCTCTTCATGCGAGTAGGACATAGGGGGACCTACAAGTTTCTTACTCACATAATGGATAACATGTTCGTTTCTAGTGTCATACTCCTATATTATGACTCCAATGACCGAATGGGTGGAAGCTGAGATGTACAAGATGGAATATCTCTCAAATTTAGGAGGACTAATCAAGGGAGCTGAAGTGAGAGCATGTTTCAAGGCATCAAAATACTACTGATCATAGTAATCGAAAACAAATATAATTTTAGATCGAAGGATTCTTAGAAACCCATATGCAGTGGTGGCATAGTTAGGGATGAACCAACAAAGGATGTTAGCTTTTCCTTGGAGGCCTTGTAATTGGCACAAGGTACGAGGATTATGAAGCTCAATGATGGCTTGAAATTTGAGGGGATCAAGTGTTATACTATCTTTGGACACAATGAAGCCCAAAAGACAGTTGGTACGAACGCAAAAGACACACTTTAGTGCGTTGCGATAGATATTATACTTGCAACATCAGAGAAAGACGGTACACAAATCCTGAATGTGTTGCGCCCAATGCCTAGAATGAGCAGTAAGGTTGTCAAGATAGGAAAAAATAATATGAGCCAAATCATGGAAACAATATGACATGGCCTGCTGGAAGGTGGCTTCAAAATTATTTAGATCGAACGGCATGACCCTATAAGCACAGGTTCCCCACAGACTAAATAACAAAGTTTTTAACTGATCAACATGACAGATAATGATCTGGTTGTATCCGGAGAGACCATCCATAGAGGATAGAACCTCATGCCCCACACACTCATCTATGATCTAGTCAATGAACAGTGTGGGGAAGTTGTATTTGGGACAAGATTTTTTCAGGTTTCAAAATTTAGTGCAGACGCAGATGGTGCCTTATTTCTTGAGGAAGGGAACCGGGTTAGAAACCCAAGTGGTGTATTAAATGGGATAGATAAAACCATCTATCTTGAGCTTAACGATTTCAGCTTTGATAGCTTATCGTATTTAAGGATTAATGGTATCGAATTTTGATTGACAGGATTGGCATCAGGCCATGTATCGATACAGTGTTTGACAATGGTGGGATCAAGTCTGGGCATTACCGAATAGGAACAGGTGAAAAC
Organism: Pinus albicaulis; assembly: GCA_034641835.2. NCBI lineage: Eukaryota > Viridiplantae > Streptophyta > Pinopsida > Pinales > Pinaceae > Pinus > Pinus albicaulis. Next base: position 754,825,018 of record CM076572.1, on the reverse strand, counting down.
ATCACGGAATTTCTTGAATAACTTAGTGTAACCTCAATTTCTTCCAGGGTGGAATGTGCCCTCAAGATAATGTTTTATTCTACCACTCGTTTGTCAAAAATGTTAAATTTAATGGTAGGAGAGATATTATCCATATTTCCTTCTTCGAAAGCATCAGGTGCATGAATGGGATTTCTAAACCAATTGACATCATCGAAGATAAAGTATTTAGACTCCACAACATACTGGTCATGGGAATGCTGGAGAAGGAAGTATGCACGGTGGTGCATATAACTCCATGGAAAGTAACGAGTGGTAATCACTTCCATAATGTCTTCATCAGAATGAAATATTGGGGGATTGGCAGAAGAAATGGCACATGACGTGGAAAGGTTACCTGACGCATCATCATTAGAGATATGGTTCACATAAGCATCACTATAGAGGGTAGAAAAAGAGCTAGTAGATGAAACATCTACCAATTTTGAGCCCAGGTTGATTGCTGAAGGAGGTTCAATCGATATAGAAGGGGATTCCCCAAAGGGGTCTTCCACCATGGATCTCATGGATGAGGAAAGATAGAGGATAGTGGCTGAAGGTTCTGTCATCTCGAAATCAAGGGGAGGTATCAAAATGGGTGCAGAAATGTCTTATGGTTTTGTCGAAGAAAAGATCACAAGTATAGGAGTACAGGATGCACTACAAGCAGCCTCTATTTGGCGAACAACTTGAAGGGTGTTGCGAAAGTCATCTAGAAGGGGACAAAGGTGAGAATAGTGGCCATAAATATCACACAAATCACAAGGGTGGTTCATGCGCAACGATTTTAGTTTCTTATCTGAATCAGGTAATGTAACATGGACCTTCGGGATATTGGATTCAAGAAACATCTCATTGACCACAGGTTTGAGATGAGGAAGCTTAGAACAATTGTGGGTAGCATGCCAACAACATCACACAAAGCGCACGAAGGTGACTGCTTTGGAGGCTTAGGAAGAGGAACAATTTTTTGGGTGGCCTTTTCCTTAGGCTCCTTCTTTTTGGATTTCCCCCCCTCACTAGAGGCTTTCGCAACAGGAGTATGTTCCGGTTGAGGTGGCTGAGACACTGAAGCAAAGGGAGGGATCATAGCAACCGGTTGGACCGAGGTCAAAGCAGTATAAGGTTTGAGCTGATCAGGGGTAGTGTTAGCCGGGGGATCAATGTACCAGATTGGGATCCCTTGGTTCAAATTGGGAAGGCTCAACATAGCCATAGCATTATCCCATTTTGATAAGCTAGCATAATTAGTCAAATAATTTTGAAAATTGTTAAATTAGGATATGGATGTAAAAGAATGAAAAAGTTAAAAATTTTAGGAAAATTTTGTGTTTCATAGGCATCCATATCAATAAAATGATAGGTGTTAACTACCCTAAATAAAGCAGGAAAATAAAAATAAAATGTTGGGGAAGAAAAAGAAAAGGAAAGCTTCATTGTTTGTAAAAATTACATAGGCTTCTATTTTAAATGCGTCATAAAAGAAGAAATGTTTATATGGTTATTCCAAATTATTAACACTATCCTAAGTTTTAAAACCATATAAAATACCCCACCATTCATCCCTTTTCATTTTCATTTCCCTAAGCCATATCCCTTTATATCATTCTTGACACTTTATTTAATAATTCCCGACCACACTATTCCACCTCATCACATCCGATGATCCTCCCACATTTTTCGGCATCAGACAGTTCTCATATCCTTTTGAACCCCCTTCATGAACCAAAATTTATCACTGGGGGGGGGGGGGTGGCGGCATTTGAATTCAGTGGTAATTCAAAACCTCCCATCGATACGTGTCATCACCTCATATTTTCAGACCCCCCATGAACGAAACCGGAAGCTGCTCAACCCCCCCTTGGAAAAGCTGAATCCTGATACCACTTACCTGACTGTTGAGCATCCGCAATTCCATTTCCGCCACCTCATCTGTCATCTCATCTATCCATTAACCTCATTCTCCCATTAAAATTTATAAATCACATCATTCCCTCCATTATCAATTTGTTAAGCATTCAATTAGCTTAATTGTTAACCCGCACCACCAACGAAAAACCTGTATTTCTATATAAATCACCTTCTGTCCATTTACAGGTTACAATGTTGTTTATTTGTAGGTTTCTTGCTAGAAACCTGATATTTTCAAGCTTCTAGCACGTATTCATTCCAATTATCCTTTATGTTCCTTGTCTAGAATGCTTTGCCTGTTCATTACCTATATTCTTACTCAAATTACACTTCCAACCTTAGCCATGATTCCTCCCAAGGACAAGGGACCAGAGGAAAATATCAATCCTCTAATTTTTGCTCCTTTATATCTTCACCATATCCCTATGGCTGATAGAGACTACAAAATTCATGAAACAATTTGTATTAAAGGTTTAATGAAAGGCAGGGCATTTTATGAAGCTATCCAAAATATCAGTTTCATTCAGCATGAGATAAAACATATTTTTACTATAAAACCCACTTTTTCTAAGTATACTGAGGGAGATGAAATCTACCACAGATGAATTAAAGTTTCAATTCTAGATCAAGAACAGTGGTAAAAGATATACGAATGTCAGGAATAGAAGACAAATCAGTTTTTCCAATGCAACACCAAAATATTGGCCACTTAGTAACATTTTTCCATCAAAACAGGGCCAAACATGCAAATTCATTCCTTTCGATCAAATTCCTTTCGTTTTTGTTAATTTTGAGAAATTATAGCTTGCCTTGTCACTCAGGCATATATTCTAATTTTTATTTATTTTTAAATACTTCATTCACGGAAGTATTCGAGGTTGCACCCTTGAGCTAGTTATCAGACAAATTTTTAATAGCTGGAGAATTTTTTATATAATAAAGGATTTTGGATTTACTTCATATGGCTTGTATTCATGTGAGTTATTTCTATTTTTTTTTTCATTATGTGCTCTTCATATAATTTAATTCATTAAAAATTATCCGATTGGAAATTTAATTGAATCTCAATTTAATTTTCGATCCATTGCGAAGTTGTAGTTGGATCAAGAGATTAATTTACAAATCTATTTGTTATTGTAAATTCCTCTTGAAATTTAGTTACACAAAGGTTTTTGTTATGAATTGATTATATTTTGTTGATTATGAAAACATAGTTTTCATAATTTCTTCTTATAAATGGTGAAATACTCTATCTGAATATTAAATCATTTATACTTCTCTACATTCTTCTTATCCATCCCACTTAAAATTAAATTAACCATATGTATTTAAAGAACAACCTTTTATTTTGTCAAGGATATTTCTAAGTTAAAATCACATGTTCAGAATTTTTTTCACTGGTCATCCAACTATTCAAAAACAACAAATATTTTAGATGCTTTGGAATAACTTATGACTTTAGGTTATCTCAAAGGACAACATCAGATTGGCACCATTGCTGGGGAGACGAAGAACTGAAAGATAAATTTACCCTGGGGAAACAATTTTACCCTTTCCTTTAAGGTAAATAAAGGTTAAGGTTATAGGTCAAAATATTTCACCTGGCGAATCCATTTGTTCAATATGGCTCCCTTTAAGCACACTAGATCATATTATGAATCTGAGATTGTTAATCGTTTACCAGATCCAGAAAAAATTATTAGGGAAGCTTCCTTAAGAAGAAAATAGAAAACATCTTCTTCTTCCTCTTCTTCTTTACAACCTGAAGAAATTTCATCTGTAGATCCCTTTTCAGTAGTATCATCTCATCCTGATTCGACTCAAGTACCTCCTATAGTTTCTAAAATTTATTCAAGAGGAGTAGATCTTTAGTCAACCTTGTTAACAGAATCACTTGAGTCATATCAAGTTGCATCCTTCCCTTTAGACTCACCTACATCTGAGACATAATTAGGCTTACACTTACAAGGGTTTAAGCCTATGGATTTTGTCACTCCAGTTTATTATTCTATTCCATCAACCTCTACTAAACAAGAAGAGACATTTTCTTTCTATTCTAATCCTTTTTTTGGATATAAGGAAGAATATTTAACACTATCAACTCAAAAGTTGATTGTTAAAATCCCTTTGAAATCCTCACATCCTCCTCCTCCTTCATTCTCTCCTCCATCCTCTAATGCTCATTCACCTACCCATTCATCATCATCTTCGTCATCCACTCAGACACCCCATACCCCTTCTGTTGTTATGGATTTTCAACCCATTATACAAGCAAGGTATGCTACTCTTATTATTCCTAAACACTTGGAAAAATTTCCTGACGGATACATAAAGCATTTACCAAGATTTAATGGAGAAATGGATCATTGAGTAGAGGATTATCTATCAGCCTTCTTTGATTTCACTAATAATATGAACATCGAGCATGAATATGTTTACATGAGATTATTTGTATAGTCTTTAGAAAGAAATTTTAGGATTTGGTTTAGGAAACTTAGAGCTAATTCTATTCATACATGGAATGAACTTATAAATATCTTTAAAAAATAATGGGGGGTAAAGAAAGATGTTGTTTATTTTCTCACTGAATTTGAAGAGTTAAAGAGAAATCCTACTGAACTAGTTGCTGAATTTATTAAAAGATTTAACAAACTCTACCAAAAAATTCCTGTTGATTGTAAACCACCAGTAGCAGTTGAAAAGGTCAGAGTTTCCAAAGCATTTGATGACGAATTTTTAGTTATGCTAAGGGAAAGAGTTTCTAACACATTACAATACATGCAGACTAATGCTATTGAGGTAGAAGCCAATAGGTCAGCTTCTAGTAAAATTAAAGATAAAGAAGAGAAGGAACAAAGAAAATTAAAAGCTAAGCTTGATGAATCATCCTCTTCCAAATCCGAACTTGATGATCAGAAAATTGATGAAATCACATCTTTACTTAGAAACCTTTCCAATATAATCTCTAAAATTGAAACACAACCTAGAAATTCTCAACGAATTGTTGTTAGACATCAAAATCAAAATCAAAATCAATCATGGAGAGCTCCTCAACTTCAGATTCTTCATAGACCAGATCAAAACATTCAACCTCCTTTGTTTATTGATGATCAACCACCACATGACCCTAGCCCTCTAATTGAAGATATCAATAATTTTGATTCTTCAGTAGAGCATATGGCCATAGTCCCTTCAACTTCATCACAGTCTTTGGAACAAGAACAAGAAGATGCTCAAATTTAAAAATACCAAGCATTTTCTGAATTTATCATTGCAAAGTTAAGTAAAAGATATGATCTAAGACCAAGATCAGGCCCAGGTATACCTCCAAAATCTACTAGAACTATGGAACCTACAATAAAATATATTTAAACACAAACTCCAGCACCTCAAACTACAAAGACATCCACTGAAACCATTTCATCTGATAAAATAATTTTGACAAATTTTAGTATTGAAAAGGAATTGGAAAGGGTCAATATTCCTATACCTTTATTAGAACTTTCCAAAAATCCTGGTTCTGAAACTCAAGTGTCTAAATGGATACAGTTCTGTAGTGTTTATGTTGAGGGAGATATTATCATTTTGCAAGATGAAAAGACCTCAGTAGTGTTCGGCCCTAGTTCTAATATGATCGATAAAATTGTTCCACCATTTTATGTGACCTTTAAGACTCATGAATTTTTATTGCATAATTGTATGCTTGATTCTGGTGCTTCACACAACCTTATGCAAAAGGTAATTATGGACCAGATTCAATTACAAGTTACTTGTTCCTATCATTATCTTTACAACTTTGATTCAAAAAGTACCATGTCTAGGATTGATCAAAGATCTAGTTGTGACCTTAGCCCAAATACCTATCAAGAGTATAGTATTAGACATTTTTGTTACTAATATTCCACCCAAATTTGGCATGCTTCAATATAGATCACATTGTGCTAAACTTGGGGGATCAATTCAGATGGAAATGTCTTTTGCTACTATTCTTGTCTATGGAGGTGAGCATTTAAGGTTATATAGGGAATTCAGATTACTTCACACTGTTTGTAAAGCTAATCAAGCAAAAAACCACCCTATCTGTGCAGTAGATTAGGATTTTAGTTTCTTTCAGTTATCTTCCCTAAAATCATCAAACTCTCAACTTTCCATTGAAAATATAGTTTATAAACCAAATATTATAGAATCATATATCTGGATACTTTATTTTGATGGGTATTTCTCAAAGGAAGGAGCAGGAACAAGAATGATTTTAATTTCACTAAATAAAGAAAACATTACTCAGTCATGTAAACTTGAATTTGAGGCTAATAATAACGTGGCTAAGTATGAGGCTTTTCTTCTTGGTGTTGAGTTGGAAAAAAGTTTAAAGGTTAAAAACTTCAATGTTTTCTCTGATTCTAAGCTTATAGTCAAGCAAGTTAGAAACCTGTGTCAAACTAAACACCCAAGGCTTAGGTCCTATAGAAACGAAGTTTGGGATACAATTGAAAACTCTTTCCTTGGATTTAACATAACTGTTGTTCCCATAGATGAAAATATGAATGTTGATTCGCTTTTTGTTTCAACAAGCTCTTTCAAAATCCCTCAGCCAATATCTTTAGAGTACCAAATTCAAGCTAAATACAGACCATCAATCCCTAATAACCTTAAACATTGGCATATTTTTGAAGATGACGAACAATTAAAGTATTTCCTTCAAGACATCAACGAATTCTCAAATATGCAAATTGAATAGGACCAAAGAGATATTCAAGAATTAAATCTCCAAAGTCTAGAAAATTCATTTAATCCAAAATTTTTTGATCATGATATCATTCAATTATCTAATAATTTTATTCCTAAAGGATTATTTCGATTGGAAAAACTATTTGATGATAATGATGTCTCTAAAAACCCTTTGTCTAAATCACCCGAAGGAGCATTGAAGAATGAAATATTGGGACTTTAGATTATATAAGAAATGTTAACTTATCATCAACCTTGCCTTTGGATGTGAGACTCAAATACTTGAATCTCTTTAAAAATTACAAATATGTGTTTTCCTGGTCTTATAAGGAATTAAAAACTTATGGTACAACTTTAATAGAGCATAATATTTCTTTAAAACCAGAGGCAAAACCCTTTCAACAAAAATTTAGAAGAATTAATCCCATACTACTTCCAACTATTGAAAAATAACTTAAAAAGCTACTTGATGCTCATATCATTTTACCTTTAAGGTATTCTAATTGGGTAGCTAACCTAGTTCCAGTCAGAAAGAAAAATGGTGAGATTAGGCTATGTGTAGAATTCCGAAACCTGGGAAAAATAATCCTTAAAAGATAACTATCCATTGCCTAAAATGGATTATTTACTTCAGAAAGTTTCAGGATCAAGTAGGATTTCTATGCTAGATGGATTTTTAGGTTACAACTAGATCATGGTAAGTCAAGTTGATCAAGAGAAAACTACTTTCACCACTCCTTGGGGTACATTTATGTATGCAAGGATGCCATTTGGGTTAACTAATGCTGGAGCCACTTTTCAAAGAGTAATGGATCTAGCATTTGTAGGTAAAACTGCTGAATTTACTGTTATTTATTTACATGATTTAATTGTTTTCTATGATTCTGAAGAAAATCATCTAAAGCACTTGAGTAAGGTTTTTAACAGGTGTAGGTGGCATATCCATCAATCCAAAAAAATATTTATTTTCTGTAAAGGAAGGGAAATTACTAGGGCATATAATCTCCAAGAATGGAGTTATAATTGACCCAAAGAGAGTATCAACCATTCAGACACTATCTCTACCAAGGAATAAGAAAGAGATTCAAATCTTCCTTGGAAAAAATAATTTTATTAGAAGGTTCATTCCCAATTATGCAGAGATAGTAAAGGACATAACTGATATGATAAAGAAAAACAATGAAGTCAAATGGATAGTTCTAGCTAGGTATGATTTTGATGAAATAAAACAGGCAATATCTGAGGCCCCTACATTAGCTAGTCCTAATTATTCTTTACCTTTTAGCATATTTTCTTTTGCATCCGAGACAACCTTAGCTATTGTACTTTTACAAAAGAACACCAATGGTGATGACCAACCTATAGCCTTATTTTCCAAAGTTATGAGGGATGGTGAACTTAGGTACAACATTATGGAAAAGCAAGCTAATGCCCTAATTCAATCTCTCAAAGCGTTTAGAACCTATGTCATGCACTCACACATTACTACCTATGTTCCTAATCATGCTGTCAAAACTGCTTTAACCCAGCCTGATACTGGTGGAAAGAGAGGAATATGGATTGTTAAAATCCTTGAATTTGATCTTGAAATTAAAACCACAAAGCTAGTAAAAGGCCAAGGCCTGGCCAAATTATTAGCTGAATCCAAATGCAAAGTATTAGGGATAAATCTGGTTGCTGAAATGTCTCTAAGGGAGAATAAACAAGAACCTCCTTCCATATCAAGGGAGAATCCACAAGAACCTTAATATCAGAGGAGAATCCACAAGAACCTATTCCTTCAGATGAATCCATTATTGTTCACATAGAGCATAAGTATTTACTTTATGATTGGTATTCTGATATTGTGCAGTTTCTCAGAGATTTTCAATGTTCAGATGATCTTAATTTGAAGCAGTGAAAATCTATAAATTTCAAATCAATAAAATATTGCGTTATCAATGCTAATATATACTGGAAAGAACCTCTAAATATTCTAATTCTTTGCTTAAATGAAAATGAAAAAGATGGAATTATAGATCAATTCCATTGAGGATTTTGTGATGGACACTATGCTTGGAGAGCAACATCCTACAAAATATTGAAAGAATTTTTTTATTAGCCCTCACTTTTCAAAGAAGTTGGAGAAAGAGTAAGGATTTGTGTAAAATGTAAATTATTTGCAAGCAAACAAAAACTGTCAGCACTTCCCTTGGTTATAGTATTAGTTGACGCTCCTTTTCTACAATGGGGGTTGGAATTTATTTGGGAAATTCATCCACAATCAAGTAATCAACATAGATGGATTCTAACTGATATTGATTATTTTACCAAATGGGTAGAAGCCATACTTGTTAAAAATGAAACTGATACTGTTGTGATTAAATTCCTCAAAGAAAATATCTTATCAAGATTTGGATGTCCTCAACAAATTGTAACAGATAATGCAACAACCTTCAGCAATGTTAAAACTATCAAGTTCTGTCAAAAATATTAAATCCTACTACATCATTCTACACCATATTATCCTCAAGGTAATGGATTTGCAGAATCTTCCAATAAGAGCTTAGTTAAGGTCATTAAGAAAACTCTTGAAGATCATAAAAATAGTTGGGACAACCACTTAATCCTTGACATTTGGGAAAACATAGTTTATACTAATAGGTCAATAGGTAAGTATCCTTTCCAATTAGTTTATGGTAAGGATGGAATTTTTCCTACTCATTTAGCTTTACCTATTATGAGATTTCTCCAGGAATCTTATGAAGAAAAAAATGATTTCTCAAGAAGGATTAATCAAATTATTGAGTTGAATGAAGACAGGGATGAAATTCAGTATCAGCTAAGAAAATACCAGAACATGATGAAAGACTTGTTTGACAAAAAGGTGAGAGAAAGAAATTTTAAGAAAGGTGACCTTATGCTGAGATGGGATACAAGGAGAGAAGACAAAGGAAAAAATTCAAAATTTGACAACCTATGGTTTGGTCCATTCAACATTGCAGAAGTCAAAGGAAACATTACATTTATCCTATAGAATTTGGAAGGAGAGTATTCCTCATTTATAGTCAATGGGAAGTACTTGAAACAATATATTCAATATTGATTATTCATTCATTCAACATCTATAAATATTGAGAGAGTTTATTTATTTTTGAAAATTGCAAATGAGTATCTATTTCAGCAAAGACACCATAGCCCGAGGAGAAGGCTTTTACATCTGCTTGTGCTCTGCATCCCACAGGGGAAAGCAGTCCCCAGATGGAGCCGATGTTGTAACATTATCTAGTTTTGATAAGTTAGCATAATTAGTCCAATAATTTTGAAAATTTTAAGGTAGGATATGGATGCAAAAGAATGAAAAAGTTAAAAATGTTACGAAAATTTTATGTTTTATAGGAATCCATATCAATAAAATGATAGGTGTTAGCTGCCCTAAATAAAGAAAAAAAATAAAAACAAAATGTTAGGGAAGCAAAAGAAAAGGAAAGCTTCATTTATTTTTGTAAAAATTGCACAGGCTACTAGTCTAAATGCACCATAAAAGAAGAAAGGTTTATATGGTTATTCCAAATTATTAACACTATTCTAAGTTTTAAAACCATATAACATACTCCAGCATTCATCCATTTTAATTTTCATTTCCCTAAGCCATGCCCCTTTATATCATTCCTGACACTTTATTTAATAATTCCCGACCCCACTATTCCACCTCATCACATTTGACAGTCCTCCCACATTTTTCGACATCTGACGGTTCTCATAGCCTTTCGTCCCCCCTTCACAAACCAAAATTTATCATCGGTGGGGTTTCGAACTTAGTGGTAATTCAAAACCTCCTATCAATACGTGTCATCACCTCAAATTTTTGGACCCCCCATGAACGAAACAAAAAACCGCTCAACAACCCCCCCCCCCCCCCCCCCAAAAAAAAAGTTGATTTCTTATACCACTTACCTCACCATTGAGAATCTGCCATTCCACTACCACCACCTCATATGCCATCTCATCTGCCCGTTAACCCATTCTCCCGATAAACTTCATAAATTACATCATTCCCTCCATTATCAATCCATTAACCATTCAATTAGCTTAACTGCTAACCCGTGGCACCAATGCAAAGCCTATATTTATATATAAATCGCCTTTTATGAATTTACAGGGTACAATGTTGTTTATTTGTAGGTTTCTTGCTAGAAATCCGATATTTTCAAGCTTCCAACACCTACTCATTCCAATTATCCTTTATGTTCCCTGTCTAGAAGGATTTGTCTATTCATTACCTATATTCTCAGTCAAATTAAACTTCCAGCCTTAGCCATCATGCTTCCCAAGGACAAAGGACCAAAGGAAAACATTAATCCTCTGATTTTTCCTCTTGTAGATATTTACCATATCCCTATGGTTGATAGAGACTACAAATTCATGAAACACTTTTTATTGAAGGTTCAATGGTAGGCAAGGCATTTTATGAAGCTATCGAAAATATCAGTTTCATTGAGCAAGAGATAAAACATATTTTTACTGTAAAACTAAATTTTGCTAAGTATACTAAGGCAGATGAAATCTACCAAAGATTAATTAAGGTTTCAATTCTAGATCAATAATGGTGGGAAAAGATATGCAAATATCATGAATATAAGACAAATCAATTTTTCCAGTCCAACACTAGAATAGTGGCTACTCAGCAACATTTTTCCATCAAAACAGGGTCAAACATGCAGATTCATTCCTTTGGATCGAATTCCTTTCCTTTCTTTTAATTTTGAGAAATTATAGCTTGCCTTGTCACTCAGGCATTTATTATATTTTGTATATTTGTTTAAATAATTAATTCATGGAAGTATTCGGGGTTGCACCCTTGAGCTAGTTATCAGAAAAATTTGTAATAGCTGGAGAATTTTTGATATAATAAAGTATTATGGATTTACTTCATATGGCCTTTATTCCTGTGAGTTATTTCTATTGTGTTTTTCATTTTGTTTTCTTCATATAATTTAATTCATTAATAGTTATCCGATTGGAAATTTAATTGAATATCAGTTTCATTTTCGATCCGTTGTGAAGTTGTAGTTCAATTAAGAGATTAATTTACAAAGCTATCTGTTATTGTAAATTCCTCCTGAAATTTAATTATACAAAGGTTCCTGTCATGACTTGATTATATTTTCTTCATTATGAAAACATAGTTTTCATAATTTCTTCTTATAAATGGTGAAATACTCTATCTGAATATTAAATCATTTATACTTCTCTACATTCTTCTTATCCATCCCATTTAAAATCAAATTAACCATATGTATTTAAAGAAAAACCTTTTATTTTATCAAGGATATTTCTAAGTTAAAATCACCTGTTCAAAAAATTGTTCACTAGTCATCCAACTATTCAAAAACAAGAAATATGTTAGATGCTTTGGCATAAATTATTGACCTTAGGTTATCTCGAAGGAAAACAGGGGGGGAGCTAGAAACAGTATCTGACCGTAATGGTAATGACCTGGCATAATGGCTCCCAAATGGTTAAGGTGAGGTGGAGCCATTCCTAGTTGAAAAGGAGTGGAAGATACACCGACATATGGAGAAGGTTCTTCAAAAGAAGAAACTAAAAGCTTCGTCAAGTGACCACCAACAAGTTGTGGAGGCATAGGCTGCTGGGTGGTTTAACCAGACTGCTTATGGTGAGCCCAAGATGATTTAATCATGCAAATTTTTGACGAGATAGGGTCAGTGTAATGTTCCATATCTGAAACTGCTCATGAATCTGGCAAATGAAAATCCTTTTTCATGAAAACATTAAAAATCAACAACTAGATCTATTCCAGAGATTGACTGCAGGGGCATTTAATGGATATGTCACCTCTGAAAATAGGGTGAGATACAGAGGCTAGTTGTCCCACTAGCATAATCTATCTATATAACTATGTCGAGAGCTAATATTCCCAAGAGGGATTGTTCAGCAAGCCAAGCTTGAAAAACACATTTTTCAGAGATGGGTGCTTCAGAAACTAATATAAGCTATTTTATCCCTTATATATAATAATATAAAACCAAATTCCAAGAGGATATTAGAAACAAATCAGACTAGGTGGGTTAAAAAATTCTCCCACACCTAGCTTGCCTTGAAAACTGCCCAACTAAGGGACTGCAGCAACATAGAAACTGTATAAAGGTCTTACACTGATGAATAATATTTAAGAAAAGTGAAATAGATAGGAATACAAATATTTAAATTACAACAATAACTTATACAACGTTTTATGAACCAAGGGATGGGGAAAAGTGAGGTTTTATGACCTAAAACGAGTATAATCAAAGATATGCGTAAAAATAAGGTGGGAAAGAGGTTGGATATGATATATAGGGTTATGAGGGAGTCCCATGTCTAATTTAAGAAAAAAAAAATATTTTCTATGTTAAACAGTTCCTCCTTCCCGACTAGTCAAGAAAAACACCCAATCCCCATGACTTTGAATATGCAGAATTTACTGAAACTCAGGAAGAATGATTTTTTGAAGGTGATACATGAAACATGATATATGAATCAGTAAATCAGACCCATAATGTTACTCATTAAAGACTTTAATGAAGAAAAACCCTCTTTAAGAGGTGCTACAACAATTGTATTTCACTGTAAAACCAAAACAACTTTATTTTCTAAAGCACACAGCAGATTTATGTTAAAAATAAGATATATAACAGATCATTGTACAAAATTTTAGATCTATATGAGATCCATACACTAGATTGTCCCTATTTTACATACCCCTTGGGGTTTTCAGCAGAAAATGGAATGCATGGAGTAGATATGACTTATTATGCAGCAGATCTATAGTTTTACTGCAGAATTTATGAATATGAAACTCTTATAAATATATCAGATCTAGAAGTTACATGGACTGTTTGGCCAATCCATGGATCACCACAGTGAGGAAATTTCCCAACACCGGAGATCTCTCTCCCAAGAGATTTTTGAATCACCCTGCAACTCCTCCTTTGCAAATAACGTAGTATAGGAAGAGGGACTAAATTTTAGGCTAAAAAATATGTAATGGACTGATGCCAAGATCTTAAATTAAGTTTCAATCATCCAATACAATCCTTCCAATGGATTAGAACCCTCCTCCACTGGAAAGAAGTACTGAAATGCCTTAGATCTGAAAAGATCTAAGCTCCACTTGCTGCAGATTTCAAAAGAAAGAAAAAACTCAATAGATCTATGCTACTATTGGAAGTAGAAGCTTGGCCAAAATGCTGGATAGTGGACAAAGCTGAACATCCTCCTCCAAGGAGCTACTCCATGGAAGGAGAGAGGATTCCTAAATAGGAAATCCTCTTCCCTTTGGCTAACCAGCCAAGAGAACTCGAGTTGCTCAAGAAACTTCTAAAAAAATCAACAACCTTTTCTTTGAGCCTTCTCCTTCCTTTTAAAAGATGAGGATGGGCACAACCCTAAACCACTTTCAAAACTTAATCCCCTTTCACATGTGCAACCTCCATCTAGATCTGCACTAGCCAAAAATGAGATACATTGCACTTAGACAGTGTTGTTGATAAGGTCTTGTTGACCCAATCAATTGTCACAAACCCTTTTCACACATAAGGGTTTCATCAAAGCAACCCTGATTTAGCCTTCTTCATATTGTGCATTTATTTATTCCATGGGGCTTTTGCATTTATTGATCTCCCTTACCACTTTATTCCTTATACAAAGTAAAAAATACAAAAATTAATATTCCTATTAAATTAGGAATATTACAGTTAGTGATAAGAGGGGGGTCACCAGGGAATGCACCAAGTAAGGTGGAATCTTTATAGAATCTTGGTGAAACACTGGTGAGAGGTATGACTGATTGCTTATCAGCCACCAGAGATATGATAGACTTGGGGTAGGACCGAGACTTCGGTTTGTAATATGTCAACTAATTGATGGTGAATATATTTCCATTGTGAGGAAATCACATCTTATGGTGAACCAAAGATGTGATAGGAAATATCATATAGGTATAGCTACGACCCAAAAGGATATTTCAATCCAAGGGGGCATCAATGACTTTAATGATAACGCAAATAGTCTTGCCCACAATAATGACAGGACAATTATGGTACATGCTAAGGGGCTGATTATGGTGACCTTCCCAAGCACACAAAGTGATTGTGGATGGGGCTAAGTTGTGTGATCTAAATTTATTACAAACAGAGGAAAACATCATGTAGGTGGATGCACCCTCATTAATGATACATCATGAGACATTGGCATTATGAATCTTGGCTGGTATTTGGAAGGAAATGGATGAAGGTAAGTGGGGATGTTTTGACTAGTCAACATGGAAGAAGATCAAAAAATCATCTAAAGGATCCAAAGTGCCCAAAGAAGATAGTATATATTTTCCTTGTGAAGGGCACGACTGGAGGACTTCCAACGTTGACATGTCAACAAGAGATTGTGCCATGTCATCTACTATGTTGTAAGTGTGGGTGAATATAGTAGAAGCTAAATTTCGGTGTAATGGCCCTTTGGGGATATTGGGAATAACCTCTACCCAAGGCTGAGGATATGTAAGGGAGCATTGGGTGTCGAAATGGACTCTATGGAAACTTTGGTTTTGGACTCAGTTGTAGAAGAAGTAGGTGGCTTTTGATATTGGCATGACCGAGTCTGAAGGTTGACATCAGTGGTATTGACCTCTTCAGAATTCATCATGAGAATGTGGTATTTAGGGGTATCAGACTGTGAAGGTTGAGGGGTGTCCTGATCTTGAGGGGGTTGGGTGGCTACATATCCTTTCTAAGGGAAAGGATTAGTGAACATAGTTGGTTGAGCTGGCAGAGTATTTGGAGGAGCCCAAGCAGTGGCTTCTCATCCTCTAAATGATGCTTGTGCTAATAAAAACTAAGGGTACAATCATGAGTATAATGACAATGGACACCACAACAAGGATAAGTCTTGTTCATTCGAAGAGGCCTATTCTGCATGGGTTGATTTCCCTCTTGTTGGTTTTTAGTGTTAGTATGGTTCCCTTTTTGTGCATTTAGTTGATTACCTTGGCACCCTTGATTACCTTGCGCTGGTTGATTTTGTTTGCCTTTCCTCTTTTTCTTGGAATTAAGAGGTTTAGTTGCACTCTACTACATGTTAGAGTCAGCCCTTGTTGCCTTCCGTCAGTGATCATTTCGTCTTTTGCATTTTCATTATTAGGTGTCTCACTTGTTTCACTTCTTTGCATATCACTAGGATCATGCCATGAACTGACGAAGGGTTGTGTCATTTTGTGTTTCCTCATATTATACCTGCAGCGCTATTTTAAAAATTTTTCCTCAAAAAATTATTCATAGTTATTGTCATTATGTATGAGGTCATTAAATTGTCAATAAGTGTCCTAGGTGTCTTGGTGTTTAGGGTTTTTTGAGTCATTTATACACCAGTCATAAAGCCTGCAAGGTGAGGAAGGTCCAGCACTTGTGATTTTTATTTTATTATCATCAACATATGTTAAAAAAAAAAAATATATTTCTAGTCCAAAACTCTGTTTTGGAACTAGAAATTTGTCATTATCATTTTGTAATAAATTTTAATTATTCCGCCATGAAGACATTGTAAAAGCAGACCCCTGGTCTTTTCTCTAGCCAAGACAGCCATATCCCTGCAAAAAGACAATAAAATCATCAGTATCGACCTCAGAGAAACCAAAGCAAGTTTGTAATTGAAAAAGCCAAAGTGAAAATTACAAGAACATTTGTAATGTGGGTTTGAAGTTAGATTTGGAATAAAGTATGATGGTGAAGATATTTGTGAAGTGTATAAAGGCCAAACAAGTTTATTTGAACCGATTTCATTTGCTCCCAAAACGTATTTGCAAAATTGAAAGCCGATTTCAGACTTTTGGAGGGCGTGGACAGGGTTTTAGGGCTGCGCGACCCAAGTTGAGGCCGAGCGACCCACCTGGGCTGCGCGACCCAAACAGAGTTGGTTTAGCACAGTGGGTTTGCACCTGCGCGACCCACCTGGGCTGCGTGACCCAAACTGAGCCTGCGCGACCCATGCAGAGACAGCATTCCAGAATTGTGCTTGAGCGCCCAGATTGGCTCGGAATTGACTCCAGTTGCCTTCAAAGCAGGTTTTCTTCAATCACTTGGGGTTTGCAAACGTATTTGTGTCATCATACATGATTCTAATATGCAAATGAAGGATTTAAAACCCCACTGTTATGAGATTATTGTTTTCAGGGTTAAATGAAAATCAATGGTGTAAAAAATGGGTTTGATGTCTGAAACAGTGATATGGTCAGCCTTTCATAAAACATGAAAATCACTCTGCTCTCATACCCATAATACCACTGTCACCATTGTTATTGTTATCCCATGATTAAACCCTTTGAGTCACATCTCTCATGTTTGTAATGAGTCACATTGCCCAATGTTAGCATTTGCTCATGTTTTTGTTTGCCCAATGTTAGCATTGTTTCAAATGACCTATTGAAACCTTTATGGTCATAAACTCGTAGGCAAACCTATCACTGATTATACCATACTCTCCTTTGACTAAATGTGTCCAAACTTTTGAAGGTTGCCTACTCCTATTTTGTCAAAATTTCATTTGCATTCAAAACAGAGATGGTGCCTTTTTCAGTCCATTTAAAGCTGAGATTTTATCCATAATTTGATTCCTTGTTGATGGTGTTTGGGCGATTAGGATATTGATTGAATGTTAAGCTTATCGTCCTACTCTTGCTTTCACTTTTATTCCATATCCAGGCGCCACACTGCTTCTGGTTTGATCAGAGATATATCGAGAGGCAGTGAGAATATGAGCCGAGGGTCGACGATGAGATTGGGGTGGGCAGGTAATGTGCCACGAGGTTCCCTGGAAGAAAGCAGTGGGTGATTAGCGGCCCAGGTAGTGCAACAAACGGCTCGAGAGTGAGCTCACATTTCTAGTCTAATAATCAGAAGTGAGGACAGGCAGTGGACTCGAAAGAGGCCCGGTGACATGACACCAGCTGACAGAGATACTGTACTCACGCGGGTAAATATACATCTGGAGAAGCTATTGGCGAAGGCCAATCGCGACAAAGACATGCTTCGCCACATGAAAGGCCATTACTGGGCTCGCATGCATGTTTGCAAAGCGAGGATGAGGATCATGAAGAGGAGGTTGCGCAAGGCACTTCGACGGCGGAAAAGGCCTAATCCACTTCGGATTTTGGCCGAGGATTCATTGAATGGGCAAGACACATGATGGAGGACCTCCGCTCCGAATTTGGGCAAATTCGGAGAAAATTTTTTCATTTCCAAATTTTTGGTCTAAAAAACAGGTTTTGCAGCTAGGTGGGTCGCGCGCTCATGCGCTCGCATTTTTTTGAGGCACTTGCTGGAGGAGATTTTTACATTTTTGGATTTTTCATGGTTAAATATGCATCCTCTGAAGTCAACTTAGCATTTTAACAAAATCTGGATGGTCAAACAGCTCAAAAACACCATGAAAACCACCTTGCTGCCACCTTTTGCACCAGCAGGAAGTACCTCTGGGAGAATGAAGTTTTGAGGGGTCAAATCAACTCCAAATTCAGAAATTCCACTTGGGTTGGAAAGTAGACATCCAGGGATTTCCAACGAGCTATCATGAGCTCAATTTGGATTCCGGGAGCTACCTCAAAATCAGCCTGGAACATGAGCGACCCACGCAGTTCAGGAGCGACCCACCTAGAAATTTTTCTGAATTTTCAGCTGCCAGCTCAGTATTTCGCCTATTATGGACCAGTTTGCTTATGGATAGAATTTTTGGGTTTTTATGATGTAAATTCATGTTTGATATGTAACTTTGGCTTGTTTTTATCTCTTCTAGAAGATTCACTCTCAAATGAGTAAAAAATCATGTAATGGATCAGTTTCCACTCTTTTAGAGGCAAGTGGTTAGCTGCCTAGATTATAGTTCCATGATTAGAATTGGTTGAAACTGATCCCTGAAGAGGGAATTCGACCCCTAGAGGTGGGGAAAGGTGTTAGAGTGCTCTATATATTGTAATTTCTCAATCCTTTTCAGAGGTTGGACTCTTGGGATACTTTTGATACTATTGTACATACTTTTCATATTTTGGCTAAGGAAAGATCAGGGGTTTTGCGGCACTTGTTGGGATCCTTGTGGTGTTCTGTTCTTGATGATGTTTCTCCTTTGTTTACTGTAAGTTTCTTCATGTTTAATGTTGCCATCCTTTCATTATGCTTCTGAACTAAATTGAATGAGTGAAATAAGGTTGAATCCATTGTTTACAGTGCTTAGCCTTTGAATTCGGTTAGTTCTATATGTTTTCAGCTGTTTGGAGAGGATCCAAGTTCTTCTTTGCCCTCTTCAGCTCCTCCTCGGTCTTATCTATCCATATATCCAATTTAAAGCATCAAGATCATCACCTACCTCACCCCAGCTTGAACTCTGCAAAGGTCTGACCTTATCCCCGGACCCAAAACTTGTTTTCCCATTACTCCAGCGAAAACCCAAAAAACCAAAAATCAAACATACCTATCTCTTTACTAGCCTAAAATCAGTTCTTATTGTAAGTCATCTCGCATCCTATTGCTCATTTTTTCGAGATTGACGGAGAGAGCCCTCTCCTGTCCTCGTAGGGCTAGCTACGAGGCTGAGCGTGGTTTGATGTAGCCTTGAGTTTTACTTCATTTCAGCCTGAGGTAGATTTGAGTGCTAACATAGTGGCAACCATACTGGGGAAGAAAATGGTTTGCTTGTTACTGTCATTTGCTATAGACGGAGTCTGAAGTCACGCCAGGTAGCCTTCGAACTGCACATTGCTTTGCGAGTGCATAGTAGATAAAAGCTGCTTCAGTCGATCTCCGGTTTAGCTTGTGAATGTGTCCCTTGATTTGTAAATTGCCCCAGTACTTGTATCAAGATCAGATCTGATGGTTGATGGTGGACAACGATCAGACATAAAGAGGCTGAAATCATTCACCTGGTGACTCCAATTCAAAGTCTAGAGGACTGACTCTTTCTCTGAGAAAATGGAAGGATCTTACACAAAGTTCAGGTATCTGAAGTGGAATGGTATTCAGGATCTAATCTGCTTTCTCGTAAATTACTTTTTTGCTGGTCTTGAAGCTATCCTGAAAGTTTTTCAAAGTTTGTTGTATGAGAAAGGTCATCAAAATCTTCACTCGACCTATTCAAAAAGTGTAAATGTTGAGTTTCCCTTTGATCCCGGTCTCCTTACTTTTCCCACATCTTATGATGACTCTCTACAGAGTGATGAGCCAGAAAACAAAACTAATCCCGCAGCTCTTGTACATGCCCCTACACCTTGTAAAATTCCAGATCGGTATAAACCTCTTGTTTTGCCTTCTGTTCTTCATGCTTTTCCTGCAAATTATGACCTATATCTACCAAGATTTTACGGTGAATGTAACAATGTCAATGTTGAGCAACATGTGCAGAATGTTGAGACTTTTCTAGATCTTTTTGAAGTTGATGATGAAGATGTTAGTATTAGGCTTTTTGCTCTTTCTTTGAAAGGCCAAGTGAAGAGTTGGTTCAAAGCTCTGCCTGATGCGAGCATCACAGATTTTCAGCAGTTTGTCAAAGTTTTCCTTGACAGGTGGATGATCGGACAGAACTTTTTGTTGATTATAGAGGAGTATAACCAGTTGAAAAGAATGCCAGGTGAGACAGTACAACAATTTTCTGCTAGATTTAACCAAGTTTATTATTCTATGCCAGTTGATATAAGACCTTCTCCTAGATCTGCTCTCTTGCACTACCCGGGTGCCTTTGATCCGGAAATGGAGTTTCAGCTGAGAGAAAAGAATATTGCAACACTTCATGAGATGCAGAACAAGGCAGTGAATGTAGAGGCTCATTTGCTGATCTTGAGGGCAAGGTTGAAGAAAGAAGAAAAGAAGAATGTTTCAGAGCAGCTGACACTTTCAGAGGAAAATCTTGATCTTTTCGTAAACACAGTAGAAGAGATGGTGCGGAAAATGACTGCAAAAAATGAAAATGACATTCAAGAACAAGTTGCTGACCCAAAACATTTTGTTTCTGATCCCAGTAGTCATAGCGATTGTTTTATAGATCAGTGTGAAGAAGAGAGAGCTGTTGATATGATGTGTATGTTTGATGATGTGTTGTATACTGATGATTTGCCTCAGTTTGATCAGTATGAGGATGATTATGTTCTCCAAAAAGAATCTAATCTTGCAGACAAATCAGCAGCTAGCTTGTGCGAGGAGGAAGTTCACTTTCAGCAGCTCGAGTACAGTGATCAACCGATGCATATCAGCTATGGCAATGATGAGGAAAGTGCAGAAAGTTTTGATGTAAGTGAAGGATCTTTGCCTTTGTATTTTGATTCGTTTCAGTTCATTAGAGATAACTTCCATGCAATCAGAAATCAAACGTCAACAAGTCTTGATCTGGATCGTCTTGAGGGCAACGAAAACTTCTCATATTTAGATTTGCAGCCCCCAAAAGTCATTGATTGTCAAGTTGCAGCTGAAGATTTGGAAGTGGGCACACATGATTTAATGATTCAAGGTGACTCCGTACCTTTATGTTTTGAATCATTTCAGTTTTTGAGAGAAAAATTGCATGGTAAATCTTCAAATGAGAAGCTTGTAACATCAGATTTGCAGCCATCCAATGCAATTGAAGATCATATTACAGATGAAGTTGTGGAAGATGAAATACATAATTTGATGATGCAGGAAGATTCTATACCCTTTCGTTTTGAAGCATTTCAGTTTATAAGGCAGAATCTTCATAATATATCTCAAAGAAAAGATGAACAGCCAGAAGGAGGTCGTACAGTTTCAATGGATACATTACAGCACTCTTCTCAAGTTTTTGATGATCCCATTGCTCGTGTGTTGGATGATGTTTGTTATAAAAATTTTGCTCCATTAGCTAACCATGTGCTGGAAAATAATGTTGATGATAATTTTGTTCAAAGGTCACCTTCATTGTCTTGTTTAACAGATTGTTCATTGCATAGCACATGTCAAGATTTCCATTCATATGAGGAGATTGATGAAGGAGACTTTTGTTCAGTTTGGAATCAGCAACAGAGTTTCATTTTTCATGAATTTCAGGATCCTTTTGACAGCTTGCTGCAATCACCAAAGAAAAGCACCGCAGATGTGAGGAAAAGTTTAAGATCAAGGTATGGAGATTATCTGGACCAGAGCTATGTTTATGAAGATCCATTCACAGTATTCTTGATGTCTTCCAGTCAATTTATGCTTTGCAAGTTTATCAGCAGTCCACTTGGTTCAAAGTTTCCATGGGAGTTGCCTTTCGATTCTTTCCTTTTCCTGTGCATCAGTAAGCATGTGGGAAGAAATCAAACAGCCGGCAGCACGCTTACATGGTTGCATTGGCTGTTCCATTACAGTTGATCGGGTGGTGAAAAGCACAATTAGAGTAGGTTGTATTGAATAAGCTCTACTTTGAGCATCTTTTCCAGTTTGTCGGTTGTGTTTAAGTATTGAGTCAGTTTTTAGTTGAATGAGAGTCAATTTGTGTCGTCAAGTCATCAGTTTTCTGTCATGCATTTCAGTTTGAGTTTTTGATTCCATGGCCCAATGGATGAGAGGCACTGTTTGACTCTCCCAAAGATCTGCCGTTCTTGGCACCTCCACGGAGCAGGAGCTACCATCCCCATTGGAGCCAATGTTAGAGTCAGCCCTTGCTGCCTTCCGTCAGTGATCATTTCGTCTTTTGCATTTTCATTATTAGGTGTCTCACTTGTTTCACTTCTTTGCATATCACTAGGATCATGCCATGAACTGACGAAGGGTTGTGTCATTTTGTATTTCCTCATGTTATACCTGCAGCGCTATTTTAAAAAATATTTTCTAAAAAAAAAATTATTTATAGTCATTGTCATTATGTATGAGGTCATTAAAATGTCAATAAGTGTCCTAGGTCTTGGTGTCTAGGGTTTGTTGAGTCATTTATACACTAGTCATAAAGCCTGCAAGGTGAGGAGAGTCCAGTACTTGAATTTCTATTTTTATTATCATCAGCATTTTTAAAAAATATATATATATTTCTAGTCCAAAACTCTGTTTTGGAACTAGAAATTTGTCATTATCATTTTGTAATAAATTTTAATTATTCCGCCATGAAGACATTGTAAAAGCAGACCCCTGGTCTTTTCTCTAGCCAAGACAGCCATATCCCTGCAAAAAGACAATAAACTCATCAATTCTTACCTCGTAGAAACCAAAGAGAGTTTGTATTTATAAAAGCAAAGTGAAAATTACAAGAACATTTGTAATGTGGGTTTTAAGTGATTTGGAATAAAGT
The DNA here is from genome assembly GCA_034641835.2 of Pinus albicaulis. Classification (NCBI taxonomy): domain Eukaryota; kingdom Viridiplantae; phylum Streptophyta; class Pinopsida; order Pinales; family Pinaceae; genus Pinus; species Pinus albicaulis. Next base: position 754,802,068 of record CM076572.1, on the reverse strand, counting down.
ATGATGAAGAAGATATTTGTGAAGTGTATAAAGGCCAAACAAGTTTATTTGAACCGATTACTTGCTCCCAAAACGTATTTGCAAAATTGGTGCCGATTTCCGTACTTTGAGGGCGGGATGGTTTTTTTAGGGTCACACACTCCAAGTTGGGAGGCCGCCGAGCGATCACCTGAATGTGCCCCCAAACAAAGAGTTGTTTAGTGCCGTGGGTTTGCACCGCGCGACCCACCCGGGGTCGCGCGACCCAAATCGAGCTCCTCGCGCGACCCACTTATCGCATTCCGAATTGTGCTTGGTTTTGTGATTTGCCTCCAACTTTGACTCCAGTTGCCTTCAAAGCAGGTTTTCTTCAATCACTTGGGGTTTGCAAACATATTTGTGTCATCATACATGGTTCTAATATGCAAATGAAAGATTTAAAACCCCACTGTTATGAGATTATTGTTTTCAGGGTTAAAATGAAAATCAATGGTGTAAAAAATGGGTTTGATGTCTGAAACAGTGATATGGTCAGCCTTTCATAAAACATGAAAATCACTCTGCTCTCATACCCATAATACCACTGTCACCATTGTTATTGTTATCCCATGATTAAACCCTTTGAGTCACATCTCTCATGTTTGTAATGAGTCACATTGCCCAATGTTAGCATTTGCTCATGTTTTTGTTTGCCCAATGTTAGCATTGTTTCAAATGACCTATTGAAACCTTTATGGTCATAAACTCGTAGGCAAACCTATCACTGATTATACCATACTCTCCTTTGACTAGATGTGTCCAAAATTTTGAAGGTTGCCTACTCCTATTTTGTCAAAATTTCATTTGCATTCAAAACAGAGATGCTGCCTTTCAGCCCATTTGATGCAGAGATTTTATCCATAATTTGATTCCTTGATGGTGTTTTGGCGGTGGGATATTGATTGAATGTTAAACATACGTCCTAATCTTGCTTTCACTGCATTCATCGCATACACACTCAAAGGCTCGATCGCAGATATGTCGAGACGTAGCCTCTAATATGAGCCAGGGTCGTGCAGCGGATTCGCGGTCAAGGTAATGTGCTGTTTTAGTCTCACAGTATAGGTGCCGATGGGTGATTAACTATTTGGAGTGGAAGCGAACAAACAGCTCGAGGATGAGCTCACATTTTATGAGGTGCGCCAAATCCGTGTGAGGACAAGATGAAGGAATCGAAAGAGGCCTTGTGACATGACACCAAATTTCGACAGAGACATCGTACTCACGCGGTAAATATACATCCGAGAAGTCATGGCGAAGTCCACCGAGACAAAGACACAAGCCGCCACATGAAAGGCCATCGTCTTGATGGCGGTTTGCAAAGCGAGGATGAGGATCATGAAGAGGAGGTTACAAGGCACTTCGACGTGGCGGAAAGGGCTTCAATCCACTTTTGATTTTGCGAGGTTTATTGACTCGGCAAGACATGATGAGATCTCTTCGCTCCGAATTTGGGCAAATTCGGAGAAAATTTTGTCATTTTCAAATTTTTGGTCTAAAAAACAGGTTTTGTGGCTAGGTGGGTCGCGCGCTCTTGCGCTCGCATTTTTTTTGAGGCACTTGCTGGAGGAGATTTTTACATTTTTGGATTTTTCATGGTTAAATATGCATCCTCTGAAGTCAACTTAGCATTTTAACAAAATCTGGATGGTCAAACAGCTCAAAAACACCATGAAAACCACCTTGCTGCCACCTTTTGCACCAGCAGGAAGTACCTCTGGGAGAATGAGGTTTTGGAGGGTCAAATCAACTCCAAATTCAGAAATTCCACTTGGGTTGGAAAGTAGACATCCAGGGCTTTCCAATGAGCTATCATGAGCTCAATTTGGATGCCGGGAGCTACCTCAAAATCAGCCTGGAACATGAGCGACCCACGCAGTTCAGGAGCGACCCACCTAGAGATTTTTTTGAGTTTTCAGCTGCCAGCTCAGTATTTCGCCTATTTTGGACCAGTTTTGCCTATGGATAGAATTCTTGGGTTTTTATGCTGTAAATTCATGTTTGGCATGTAACTTTGGCTTGTTTTTATCTCTTCTAGAAGATTCACTCTCAAATGAGTAAAAAATCATGTAATGGATCAGTTTCCACTCTTTTAGAGGCAAGTGGTTAGCTGCCTAGATTGTAGTTCTATGATTAGAATTGGTTGAAACTGATCCCTGAAAAGGGAATTCGACCCCTAGAGGTGGGGAAAGGTGTTAGAGTGCTCTATATATTGTAATTTCTCAATCCTTTTCGGGGGTTGGAGAGGTTGGACTCTTGGGATACTTTTGATACCATTGTACATATTTTTCATATTTTGGCTAAGGAAAGATCAGGGGTTTTGCGGCACTTGTTGGGATCCTTGTGGTGTTCTTTTCTTGATGATGTTTCTCCTTTGTTTACTGTAAGTTTCTTCATGTTTAATGTTGCCATCCTTTCATTATGCTTCTGAACTAAATTGAATGAGTGAAATAAGGTTGAATCCATTGTTTACAGTGCTTGGCCTTTGAATTCAGTTAGTTCTATATGTTTTCAGCTGTTTGGAGAGGATCCAAGTTCTTCTTTGCCCTCTTCAGCTCCTCTTCGGTCTAATCTATCCATATATCCAATTCAAAGCATCAAGATCATCACCTACCTCGCCCCAGCTTGAACTCTGCAAAGGTCTGACCTTATCCCCGGACCCAAAATTTGTTTTCCCATTACTCCAGCGAAAACCCAAAAAACCAAAAATCAAACATACCTATCTCTTTACTAGCCTAAAATCAGTTCTTATCGTAAGTCATCTCGCATCCTATTGCTCATTTTCTCGAGATTGACGGAGAGAGCCCTCTCCTGTCCTCGTAGGGCTAGCTACGAGGCTGAGCGTGGTTTGATGTAGCCTTGAGTTTTACTTCATTTCAGCCTGAGGTAGATTTGAGTGCTAACACTACACATACACCTAACCTTGAGGGGGAGGTGGCTACTATAGCAAAGGTTGAGAAGGAAAGGGAGGTTGGGGTACCAGGTTGTGGATAAGGATAGAAAGGACGTTAAGCAACATTGGGGTAAACAGGTTGAGAAATAGTTGGCCCTGGCATTGGTTGATGCAATTGGGAAAATGCGTAAGGTGTGATTTTTCCTGGATACATGCTATCGGGAGGGGGATAAGTGCTAGAAGTGCTGGCCCTTTCCTTATGGAAATCATAACCCAAGGGAGGATGAGTATACAGATGTTAAAGAGATCCAATGATACCGTTGGTGGCGTGAGATGCCCCCGATGCATTGGCACCACCAGGTATAGTAAGATCGATTAAAATGGTATAAACATAAATAGATCGAGCATAGATCACGTCATATTTAAACGCAACTTGGATAGCTTCTTCCTCGGTCTAAGAAAAATGAGATGCAACATATTTACCAATAGAAGGAAAAAGCATTATGAGAAACCAATCCATATAGACACGGTCATCGAGTGTGGGAGCTTGACATAAGCTCCTCCCTCTATGCCATTCTTGGACATGGTCAGAAAGGTAGGTGGAAGAATTTTGACGGAATGTGGTAAAAAACTCAGTACCGGTATCATATCAGAGAGGTAGCTATAAATAGAACATAAATGCCTTATCAAAGGTCAAAAAAGTGGAATGAGAGGCAGCAGTCTGGTCGACATACCACTTTGTAGCTTCTCCAGTGAGTGTATGTTGGAATAATCAAAGAAGGATGGATTCATTAGTGATAGAATTGGATGAAAACCACATATGAAAGGAGCGAAGGTGATTAGTAGGGTCCTCTCCAATGTTTCCTTCAAACTTAGGGATGTTTTAAGGAATATTAGTCGGCATTGCAGGCCAACCTAGATTTTTTAGTATAGGGTCGTAAATTAATTGCCTAAAATAGGGAAGGCTTAAACCTACCATAAAATGTAGCAAAGGAGTAGCCAGAACAATTTAGGTAGTGGCTCCACTTGTAGCAGACCCAACATTAGGGATGGGGCTACCACTAGCTTTAGGACCAGCACTTGCATTGGGGCCTGAGATGGTGATAGAATGAGGTGGAGGAGAACTGGGTTCATAATCAGAGGAAGGACCCAATGAACTAGAATCATAGTTGGTATGGGGACTCGACAGAGGACTAACATGGATTATACATGGTGGAGTAATTTTTCCTGATGGAAACTGAGGATGAAAATATTGGAACATAGTGGAGTAATTATTCCTAGAAAGGTGGAAGTGTACTAAAATCCTAAGGGGATTGGTCATACTTCAAGGAGAAAAACTGAGCATATCTAGGCCTAAAAAAGGTTGAGGCAGAGGTCAGACAACCCTGAAAAGTGCTTGCGACAAACCCTGACAGTCATAGAAAAAATTTGAAAAAAAGTTGTAGCTCATAAGTACTAACCTATAAGCTGGGAAAATCACAGTTTTTGGGATGATAGTTATGAGTTCAGGCATAGATCGTAGGTTTTTGGCCAAAAAGTGAGAGTTCCAGGTCTGGGATCCTCGGGTGATAGGTTGTGGAAAAATTTGGTGTCTTTAACGTGGCTGAAACCTGTTACCTTAGAAAAACATTCCAAAACAAACGAAAGTTAAAATTTTTATTGTTTTAGAGCATAAAAGGTAAAAAACAACATTAAGAGGCTAAAAAAGATGAAGAAAACCCTAGTTACTGAAGTAGCTATTCAAGAAGGAATCCAAATTACAATAGTGGAGTCACCATTTGTTAACGTAAATTATTAACGCAAGTGTACGAAAAGAGATCACTTTAGCTGTGTGTGAAAAACAACCTAACAACAAATATGGTTGCTTAAGTTCCTTAGATCTGCAATAGATAGTCAAAAAAAATGCAGCAAAAACCCAGATCTATGCAGTAAAAGTAGTTAAACATTGAAAATAAATAACAGTTGCTCCAAATATCCAATGGAAAATACAAGATATATAAATAATTTTATATGCATTAACACGTGGGAAGGGAACAAAGAATTATGTTACTAGTCCCCCTCAATGGGATGGGTTCTTGGTTGTCCTCAATGCTTTAGATCCAGAAGTTTATCTCTCTCAATGTGTAGAAAACCAAAGATGTGTTAAACTCTATGGGAGCTTAAGAAGCAAGAAAATATTAGCAGCAATGAGAATGATCAAAGTCCAACAATGAAAGTGATTAAAGTGAATAATGAATGGAAAACCCTCCTATTTATAACAAAATATTGAGTTATCCTTGATAATGGTGAATAATAATATATTATTAACCAAGATCTTGATCTAACTGCTAGGAATATTTTATTATATTTTGTTGGAGGGAAAAGGAATTTAAATTGGTTAAATACCTTTATTTAGAAATAATAAACAAAAAAATGATTTATTTATCATTCCAAGAATGGGGTTAAGGAATGATTTAACAAATAATGATTTTTTAAATTATTTCTAGGTGATTTAGTCAAATTTTACAAGGAATAATAACTAAATAATGATTTAATTAATTATTCCTAGAGAAAAAGAAGGAAAATAATGATTTATCTACTTATATCTCATAATTGGGTTAAATATGACTAGGAATATTATTTAAATAGTGGTTTAATTAATTATTCATAGAGGACCCCGGATGCGGGTGTTCCGAATGTTTGATAGGTGGCAATGGTATTGGGTTGGCACGTGGGATTTTACCACCGCCACCCAACCTCTCGTCCTCCAGAACATTTATGGCATTAACGTTAAGCCACCCAAGGCATTAACGCAGCACAGTTTCACAGGTTTGCGTCTGCTCCACAGGGCTATGGCGTCTTCAAGAAGTTTCAAGCCGGCATTGTTGCCCCTCCGCTCTTGCTGCTCCTCGACAGTCTCTGAGCCTAGTTCCAGGACCAGCACTGGATGCATATTCTCTCTCTCTTGTTGTTTAAATCTTATTCCAAGTCTTCACGTCTCGCAGATCTCCCATTGCTCGCAGCATTTCAGTATTCATTCTGTTTCTCTCCCAGAGACGTTTGGCTCTTCTCAGCCCTCTGTGCATAGTTGTGGTCTGCTAGTCCAGTCCTAGCCTTCCGCTTCCTGCTAAGGCACACTCATTCTTTCACTCCTGATTCCCATACCTCGGTTACGCCATAGGATGAGGTGCCGATGAGGCTCGAGCCGTGGTAGCCCTCCCCGCCACCCTGCCTCCACCTCTCTGAGCTCCTCTTCTCCTCCTTTCGACTCCCCGCAGGGTCGTTATCCCAATACTCATAGTGGGCGTGGCTCTCTTGCTAGGCATGGGATTTCTCAGCCTAAACGAGGCATCACCAGTCTCATCCCGAGTCAGCAGCATAAGGCACAGTTCCGTTTCCCCGGTTTTCTCAATATGCCTACTTTTACAGCCACCATAATTATAGATTTCAAAGAAGAGCCTCTTGAATTGACTACAGAGCTCACGGGTTCTCAACTAGCACAATTGGCAGCTGATAGGCCCTGCTCTACCTCCAAAGGAGGAAAAAAAAGGAAAGAGGTTGATGGCAGCTCCACGCCGGACCTCAACATTGGTTCTGGGTCGAGCGACATCAAGCGAGGCTGTTTTGCTGCTCCTGCTGACCATCCAGGTGAGGAAGACTCCAAGCAGGGAGGTTCCAGTGCTAAAACTGATCTACAGGTCAAAGATGACCCTTACGCCTACGCCTATCGTGTGTTCGAGTTTCCCCCCTCCTCTCAAGGTAATTAATGATCAATCTACATTTTAGCTTATTTTTGGATGATCGTCGAGCCAGGCTCAGCTCTGGTTTTTGCTCGTTGTCTCAGTTTAGTTTTCATCAGTTATACAGTGTGTATAAATGTCGGTTTCCCCTTAGTGGGCGGCAGGTTTTTTTGTATGGAAACGATTATGTCTGTATAATCGGTTCTAGTCATTATGGGTTGATAAACTGCTGTAGTTCCACGGCCGGTTTCTCCTATGAGGGCAACACTCTTTTGCTGAATTGCCTGACTAAGCTTCATGGATATCTCTGTATTTTGGTTCTGTGGGTTGAAAATTTGTTAAAGCGTCATGGATGTACTATAATGCCCACTTCTCAGGACAGAACTTCTGAGGCCCTGGCCTCCATGTAATGTATTTTTGTATACTAATAGAATAAGCATATTCAAAAAAAAAAATTATTCATCGAGGAAAATAAAATAAATAAGGATTTATTTAATTATTCCTCATGGGGTTTCCTATTTGAACCAAAAAATAACTTTATAAAATATGGTTTATTAAATTATTTCTTATAGTGAAAGAAATTTTACTATGGTAAAATTGGTCTTACATGGTGTACTTCGATCGATCTAATTGTAAATAGTTAGATGACCAAAAATTAGTGTAACAAACAGGATCTTGGAATACATGTTGAGGATGTATGTAATGCATCAACAACGAAAGTGGGAAGAGTATCTTCCAGTTTTAGAGTTCACCTACAACAACAGGTATCAGGAATTCTTGAAGATGAGTCCATTTGATGCATTTTATGTGTAATATTCCTAATTATCTTTTAGCTAGTTAGAATATTAAATTTTGTTTCTGTCAATAAGATAGATGAATAAGAGGGTGGAGGGACCCATAAATATCTTTAGTAGGAATAAAAAAAATTCTAATGTGAATGTGGATTAGTGCATCTAGATAGGAGAAAGATTAATGAACCACTTCTTGGTGTGAATATAGGTTAATGCATGAGGATGGGTTCAATTTGACCAAATCAACAGTGCAGTCATGGAGGTAGCAGAGATAGCGGAGGACAGTGTGGTCATAATGGGAGGAAATCTTCATGAGAGTAGCATCATTATTGAGTGGGACCAAGGGGGTGGAGGCTCAAAAATCATATAAGGAAGGGGATGGAAGCCAAAGAGAGAATTATGAATATTGTTTATGTATTTTCTTTTATGACTTTATGCACACTTCAGCTATTTAGCGGAGTCTTTTGTGTTGTTTAGCAGAAGGGTGTTTCTGAGAGGAAATCCCACCCTCATTCTCGAGGGACTTCTAGTGCCTACTGAGGAGAGGTTCTTTGAGCTTCATTCCATCATTCAGCATGAGGCCAATATTCAACCACCGAAAATAGCATAGTCTCCTTCAGGAATTGCGCAATTTGGCAGGGAAGATTCAGTGGAGGGTTAATAACCCAAGTTCTTGAGTTTATCATCCAATGAGGGGAGTATCCCTTCATCCTAAAAGTCACTGGGGAGGAGTATCAACTATTTTCTTATCATATCATACACCTCCCAGTAGTTACCCAGTTGTAGAGCATAATTCACTCCTAGGGCTACATTTTTCATCATTTTCATTTCCGAAAATCCTTTCTAGTTTATCTTGGAATTGTGTTAGAAAGCCGAGATCTTTGATCCCGAAATTTTTTGGGGCACCCAATCAACACATATATGCATTCCTAGCTTCCAACAGTAGCTATTTCTAGCAGGATTGCACAGTCATAACCTCCCAACTATTTATGTTGTAGCAGCTTCTTATGTCTTGATGTTTAGGGTCATTTCAGGCTTGTTTTTCCTATCTTGAGTGACTCTTCCTCAAGTTCTTATACTTCATTTCTGCTATTTTTTACAATAAAATGACTCAGTGATATGCTCATATATTTGATGTATTGATATTTACTTCATTTTCTAGTTTTATGTTCAATATTCATGTTTTTCCTATTTTGGAATATTACAGTGGTATCAAAGCATACTCTTTGCTTAGCCTATGGGGCACTACATCTATGTCATATGAAGAATATGAACCTCTTATAGACTGGGAGAAACGATATATTAATAAAGGTCAAATTTTTTATGATACGAACAATAAAGAAGACAAAGGCAAGAAACCAATATCACGAGAAATGGATGAAAAGGAGCTTCCAAAGCTTCTTCTCCAAACTATGCAAGATATTTCCAAAGAAATCAAGGAGATGAGGGTGGAAAGACAAAGGGAAACCCCAAGAGGGTTTCAACATGGATAAAGTTCCATCACTTCAAATCATTGGTGTGAGCAACCAGCATTGCAACAAGTTTCACAACGCTCCACCATGCCTACATTCCTAGCTATGGGAAATGGGGCTGGAGGACCTCAGGAGTAGGAGGCTCTTGCTGATTACTTTCTAGAATATGAATCTCAATCTCAAAGGTTCAAAGAGACTCTGAACTTCCAAGGGTTATGTCAGGTCAAGGATAACATAAGACCCCGTAATAACAATAACAGTGGAGGGTACATGCAAAACAATGATCTTCAGCATACTATGGGTGGATTCTTTCTACCTGCTTTTGATGGGTCACCGAAGTGCACAACCAAGGCTTGGGTAGAAAATTTGGAAATTTATTTCCAGCTAAACCAAGTATCATAGATTGAAGCCATTAAGATAACAAC